>JBBDGP010000671.1:502500-707500 GCA_037952835.1 Lithobates septentrionalis | reverse complement strand
AATCTAATCATACTGTACACCACACACTTGTTGCATCGTTTTTGTACCTACAAAATACTCTGTAATTACTGTAACACAAGTGGAAACTTGATAATGGTCATACACACTCCGATAAATAAAGGTTTTATTTTCCAATTGATCGCTCCCGATCAATGATATATATAAAAATATAGTTGACAACCCATTTGATCGATATGATATACACAGGGAAGTTGATTTTGATTGTAAGTTGGAGTATACAGTTGTAATTTATCAATCACGTATCCCTTAGCACCCTGCAATCTCATACACAAACTATATTTTTCTGCTCTAACCACTCCTAATCATAACAACTCAGTTTAATTGAATCCAATCTAAATCAAGTCTAAATCCTAAATCAATAGTATGCAAGCTCTTGGTGGGGAGGATAAGAGACTATATACAAGATTTTAGTAATGAGAACGGTATCATTAGCAGTAATCTGTATGGATTCATGAAGAATCGTTCTTGCCAAACAACTATTAACCTTCTATGAGGAGGTGAGTTGCCATCTAGATAAAGGTAGGCCCGTAGACGTGGTGTATCTGTATTTTGTAAAAGCATTTGACACAGTTCCCCATAAACGTTTACTGTACAAAATAAGGTGCGTTGGCATGGACCATAGGGTGAGCACATGGATTGAAAACTGGCTACATGGGCGAGTTCAGAGGGTGGTGATAAATGGGGAGTACTCAGAATGGTCAGGGGTGGGTAGTGGGGTCCCCGAGGGTTCTGTGCTGGGACCAATCCTATTTAATTTGTTCATAAACGACCTGGAGGATGGGGTAAATAGTTCAATCTCTGTATTTGAGGACGATACTAAGCTAAGCAGGGCAATAACATCTCCGCAGGATGTGGAAACCTTGCAAAAAGATCTGAACAAATTAATAGGGTGGGCAACTACATGGCAAATGAGGTTCAATGTAGAAAAAATTAAAATAATGCATTTGGGTGGCAAGAATATGAATGCAATCTATACACTGGGGGAAGAACCTCTGGGGGAATCTAGGATGGAAAAGGACCTGGGGGTCCTAGTAGATGATAGGCTCAGCAATGGCATGAAATGCCAAGCTGCTGCTAACAAAGCAAACAGAATATTGGCATGCATTAAAAGGGGGATCAACTCCAGAGATAAAACAATAATTCTCCCACTCTACAAGACTCTGGTCCGGCCGCACCTGGAGTATGCTGTCCACTTCTGGGCACCAGTCCACAGGAAGGATGTACTGGAAATGGAGCGAGTACAAAGAAGGGCAACAAAGCTAATAAAGGGTCTGGAGGATGTTAGTTATGAGGAAAGGTTGCGAGCACTGAACTTATTCTCTCTGGAGAAGAGACACTTGAGAGGAGATATGATTTCAATTACCAAATACCATACTGGTGACCCCACAATAGGGATACAACTTTTCCGTGGAAGAGAGTTTGACAAGACACGTGGCCACTCATTAACCTCCTTGGCGGTATGATTCTTTCTGATTTTAGGTGCTGAAAGCGGTACAATTATTTTGCAATGAAATTTGGCGTTTTATATTGTAGGTATTTAATTATTAACAATAACACACTTAAATCTGTCCAAACAAGAGTCTAGTAGATATCCCGGGTATGATAAAGTTTGAAACACAAAAACATAAATTATAATATAATAAAAAAATAATAATAATTATAAAAAATAAAAATAAATAGTAATAAAATAAATTTCCACACGATTCACTATCGCTCAATTCTGCAAGTGTTCTAATTTACTATCGCAGTTTTCTAGCTGGTCTAAAGCCATTTTTGACCTAAAGGGACACTTTTTGGTTGCTATGGACAATCTCCAGTTTCCAGGCAGAAAGAACAGTATATGCAACATAAAACTGCATGCAGGGCATGGGCCAGAGCACTGGGGACAAATGGGATGTGAAATAATTTCATACAGTACTGTAATCTGTAAGATTGCAGTACTGTATGTGTTATGATTTTTACATTTTTTTGAATTTGCCGCCAGGCTCCGCCCCCGTGCGTCGCGACGCTCGCAGGGAACGGAGCCTGGCACGGAGAGGCTTCGGAGGAGGACGGAGCCCTCGGACAGTGCGGGGGACATCGCAGGATCCCGGGGACAAGGTAAGTAAGGAGGCACCAGGATCCTGCGATGTAATCCCGAGTGTGGCTCGGGGTTACCGCTAATGGTCCTGAAATGTAACCCCGAGCCACACTCGGGAAAACCGCCAGGGAGGCTACAATTAGAAGAAAAGAAGTTTAACCTTAACCACTTCCCGCCCGCCCTATGGCGGATTGACATCCGGGAAGTGGTTCTGTTATCCCGACTGGACGTCATATGACGTCCAGCAGGATAACATGCCGCAGCGCGCCCCCGGGGGCGCGCATCGCGGCGATCAGTGGAGCGGTGTGTCAGTCTGACACACCGCTCCACCGATCTTGGTAAAGAGCCTCCGGCGGAGGCTCTTTACCACGTGATCAGCCGTGTCCAATCATGGCTGATCACGCTGTCAATAGGAAAAGCCGTTGATCGGCTCTTCCTCACTCGCGTCTGACAGATCGGCGGCTCTCCTGGCAGGGGGGGTCTGCGCTGATTGTTTATCAGCGCAGCCCCCCCGCAGATCACCACACTGGACCACCAGGGATCGCCACTAGGACCACCAGGGAAGGGGCAACATGTGGATGGCCAGGTATGTACCCCATGGCCATCCACATGTGCCCAGTGTGCCAAATCTGTGCCAATCAGTGCCCACAAATGGGCACTGATTGGCACCATCATGTTGCAGTGATGCCCAGCAATGCCACCCTTAGGGGCATCACTGCAAACAAGCAGTGCCATCAGTGCCACCCATCAGTGTCCATTCATACCACCTGTCAGTGCCCATCCGTGCCCATCAGTGCCCATATATCAGTGCCCATCTGTGCCAACTATCAGTGCCACCCATAAGTAACCATCAATGCCACCTACGAGTGCCCATCAATGCCACCTATGAGTGCCCATCAGTGCCGCCTATAAGTGCCCATCCGTGCCACCTATCAGTGCCCATCATCAGTGCCCGTCAGTGCCACCTCATCGGTGCCCATCAGTGCCGCCGTATCAGTGCCCGTCAGTGCAGCCATATCAGTGCCCGTCATTGAAGAATAAAACGTACTTATTTACAAAAAGTTTTAACAGAAACAAAGAAAAACTTGTTTTTTTTTCAAAATTTTCGGTCTTTTTTTATTTGTTGCGCAAAAAATAAAAACCGCAGAGGTGATCAAATACCACCAAAAGAAAGCTCTATTTGTGGGAACAAAATGATAAAAAATTTGTTTGGGTACAGTGTAGCATGACCGCGCAATTGTCATTCAAATTGCGACAGCGCTGAAAGCTGAAAATTGGCCTGGGCAGGAAGGTGTCTAAGTGCCTGGTATTGAAGTGGTTAAACTATGTAGAGGGTTCTTTACTGTAAGAGTGGCAAGGATCTGGAATTCCCTTCCACAGGCAGTGGTCTCAGCAGGGAGCATTGATAGTTTCAAAAAACTATTAGATAAGCACCTAACCGAAACATACAGGAATATACAATGTAATACTGACATATAATCACACACATAATTTGGACTTGATAGACTTGTGTCAGTTTTCAACCTCACCTACTATGTAACTATGTAACATTGATCGCATAATAAAATCAACGTGTGTATGGCCTCCATTACAAGCACATAAACTTACAGGATAAACTATAATTTTGAAAAATTCTTCCATTACATATATTTTTTTCTGTCTGAGCCTACCTTAACCAATTTCCCTCTCACCTCTCTGCACCCTTTATGAACCAGAGCAGTTTTTACATATCTGCTATGGACATGTTTATTCAACATTACCCAATATAATAAAGTAATACAGTAGTACCTTGGATTACGAGCATAATCCATTCCAGAAGAATGCTTGTAATCCAATGCACTCGTATATCAAAGCGAGTTTCCCTATAGGAATCAATGGAAACTCAGATAATTTGTTCCAGTGTCACTGCTAGTGTATGCAGTACCGCATGTGGCCAGAGGTGGGGGTGGGAAACACTCGGAGACACTTGGGAACGGAGTGGCTCCGAGCTGCTCCGAGTGTCTACGAGCGTCACAGGCGCCCCTGCACCTCTGGCCACATGTGGTACTGCATACCCCAGAGGCTTGAATCCTGCTCGTCTTGCGAGACAACACTCGCAAACCGAGTCAGGATATAAAAAAAACAGCTCGTATTGCAAAACGTTCGTAAACTGCGTTACTCGCAATCTGTGCTTTTACTGTACATATATTATTTTTGGAAAGTGATTCTAAAGGCTCATTCTTTAAAATAACAAACATGTTATACTTACCTGCTCAGTACAATGGTTTTGCACAGAGCAGCCCCATCCTTCTTTTCAAGCTGCTTGCTTTAGGGCACTCGTAAGTGTCCGCTCCCAAGTCAGCTCTGCGTGTATTTTTTTTTTCTTCTTCCTGCAAGGTAAAGTCATAATGTGCTAGTATGCATCATACCGGTGGCCGTCACTGGCTGCATGTCACTGTCACTGATGTCACTGGATGCATGTAATGTAAATATCTATATACAGTATCTCACAAAAGTGAGTACACCCCTCACATTTTTGTAAATATTTTTTTCTACCTTTGCATGTGACAACACTGAAGAAATGACACTTTGCTACAATATAAAGTAGTGAGTGTACAGCTTGTATAACAGTGTAAATTTGCTGTCCTCTCAAAATAACTCAACACACAGCCATTAATGTGTAAACCGCTGGCAACAAAAGTGAGTACACCCCTAAGTGAAAATGTCCAAATTGAGCCCAATTACAAATTTTCCCTCCCCGATGTCATGTGACTCGTTAGTGTTACAAGGTCTCAGGTGTGAATGGGGAGCAGGTGTCTTAAATCTGGTGTTATCGCTCTCACTCTCTACTGGTCACTGGAAGTTCAACATGGCACCTCATGGCAAAGAACTCTCTGGGGATCTGAAAAAATGAATTGTTGCTCTACATAAAGATGGCCTAGGCTATAAGAAGATTGCCAAGACCCTGAAACTGAGCTGCAGCACGGTGGCCAAGATCATACATCGGTTTAACAGGACAGGTTCCACTCAGAACAGGCCTCGCCATGGTCGACCAAAGAGGTTGACTGCACGTGCTCAGCGTCATATCCAGAGGTTGTCTTTGGGAAATAGACATATGAGTGCTGTCAGCATTGCTGCAGAGATTAAAGGGTTGGGGGGTCAGCCTGTCAGTGCTCAGACCATATGCCGCACACTGCATCAAATTGGTCTGCATGGCTGTCGTCCCAGAAGGAAGTCTCTTCTAAAGATGATGCACAAGAAAACAGTTTGCTGAAGACAAGCAGATTAAGGACATGGTTTACTGGAACCATGTCCTGTGGTCTGATGAGACCAAAATACACTTATTTGGTTCAGATGGTGTCCAGCGTGTGTGGCGGCAACCAGGTACAAAGACAAGTGTGTCTTGCCTACAGTCAAGCATAGTGGTGGGATTGTGATGGTCTGGGGCTGCATGAGTGCTGCCGGCACTGGGGAGCAGTGGCGGCTGGTGAAGTTTTATAGGAGTTTGGGAGCGCCAGACCCCGCCCTTCCTTTTTGACCCCTCCCACTTCCCCATAAGCCCCACCCCTTATAGAATCCACCCACTCCGTCCCCTGTATTCCACCCATAGTGTCAGGAGTATACAGCTCAGCATCACAGGACAGAGTATACAGCCCTAGCATCACAGGACAGGAGTATACAACCCTAGCATCACAGGACAGAGTATACAGCCCTAGCATCACAGGACAGGAGTATACAACCCTAGCATCACAGGACAGAGTATACAGATCAGGGTATACAGCTCAGCCTCACAGATCAGGGTATTTAGCTCAGCCTCACAGATCAGGGTACATAGCTCAGCCTCACAGATCAGGGTACATAGCTCAGCCTCACAGATCAGAGTATACAGCTCAGCCTCACAGATCAGAGTATACAGCTCAGCCTCACAGATCAGAGTATACAGCTCAGCCTCACAGATCAGGGTATATAGCTCAGCCTCACAGATCAGGGTATATAGCTCAGCATTACAGATCAGGGTATATAGCTCAGCCTCACAGATCAGGGTATGCAGGTATACATCATCTGTCCTGTATACAGCTAGCTATATACACCCACCTTCCTTCCTGTATATAGAGACCTTCCTCCATCATCACTGACTGCAGATATACAGTGGGGACGGACAGTATTCAGACCCCCTTAAATTTTTCACTCTTTGTTATATTGCAGCCATTTGCTAAAATCATTTAAGTTCATTTTTTTCCTCATTAATGTACACACAGCACCCCATATTGACAAAAAAAACACAGAACGGTTGACATTTTTGCAGATTTATTAAAACAAAAACCTGAAATATCAAATGGTCCTAAGTATTCAGACCCTTTGCTGTGACACTCATATATTTAACTCAGGTGCTGTCCATTTCTTCTGATCATCCTTGAGATGGTTCTACATCTTCAATTGAGTCCAGCTGTGTTTGATTATACTGATTGGACTTGATTAGGAAAGCCACACACCTGTCTATATAAGACCTTACAGCTCACAGTGCATGTCAGAGCAAATGAGAATCATGAGGTCAAAGGAACTGCCTGAAGAGCTCAGAGACAGAATTGTGGCAAGGCACAGATCTGGCCAAGGTTACAAAAAAACTTCTGCTGCACTTAAGGTTCCTAAGAGCACAGTGGCCTCCATAATCCTTAAATGGACGATGTTTGGGACGACCAGAACCCTTCCTAGAGCTGGCCATCCGGCCAAACTGAGCTATTGGGGAAGAAGAGCCTTATTGAGAGAGGTAAAGAAGAACCCAAAGATCACTGTGGCTGAGCTCCAGAGATGCAGTCAGGAGATGGGAGAAAGTTGTAGAAAGTCAACCATCACTGCAGCCCTCCACCAGTCGGGGCTTTATGGCAGAGTGGCCTCTCCTCAGTACAAGACACATGAAAGCCCACATGGAGTTTGCTAAAAAAACACCAGAAGGACTCCAAGATGGTGAGAAATAAGATTCTCTGGTCTGATGAGACCAAGATGGAACTTTTTGGCCTTAATTCTAAGTGGTATGTGTGGAGAAAACCAGGCACTGCTCATCACCTGTCCAATACAGTCCCAACAGTGAAGCATGGTGGTGGCAGCATCATGCTGTGGGGGTGTTTTTCAGCTGCAGGGACAGGACGACTGGTTGCAATAGAGGGAAAGATGAATGCGGCCAAGTACAGGGATATCCTGCACGAAAACCTTCTCCAGAGTGCTCAGGACGTCAGACTGGGCCAAAGGTTTACCTTCCAACAAGACAATGACCATAAGCACATAGCTAAAATAGTGAAGGAGTGGCTTCACAACAACTCCGTGACCGTTCTTGAATGGCCCAGCCAGAGCCCTGACTTAAACCCAATTGAGGATCTCTGGAGAGACCTAAAAAATGGCTGTCCACCAACGTTTACCATCCAACCTGACAGAACTGGAGAGGATCTGCAAGGAGGAATGGCAGAGGATCCCCAAATCCAGGTGTGAAAAACTTGTTGCATGTTTCCCAAAAAGACTCATGGCTGTATTAGATCAAAAGGGTGCTTCTACTAAATACTGAGCAAAGGGTCTGAATACTTAGGATCATGTGATATTTCAGTTTTTCTTTTTCAATAAATCTGCAAAAATGTCAACAATTCTGTGTTTTTCTGTCAATATGGGGTGCTGTGTGTACATTAATGAGGAAAAAAATGAACTTAAATTATTTTAGAAAATGGCTGCAATATAACAAAGAGTGAAAAATTTAAGGGGGTCTGAATACTTTCCATCCACACTGTACATCATTTGTACTGTATACAGCTATGTATACAGTAACAGGACATGCTGGTAGGTTAATTGGATCCTGTCTAAATTGGTCCTAGTATGTGTATGAATTTGTGTTAGGGACACATAAACTCCTTGAGGGTAAGGACTGATGTGACTGTACAATGTATATGTAAAGCGCTGCGTAAATTGACGGCGCTATATAAGTACCTGAAATAAAATAATAATGATGTATATCTGCAGTCAGTGATGATGAAAGATGATCTCTATGTGCAGGAAGGAAGAAGGTGGGTGTATATAGCTGTATACATTACAAGACAGATGTACTCACAATTTGTGACTATTATGTAGTGTAATGTAGTCAGTACATGGCATGGCAGAAATCCCCAAAATCATATATTGCAAAGCAGCCAGCGAGACATGATGTGGCACACTCACTAACACTGTCTGACACCCTGATGCTCCAGTCATTGTATAATACACCCATCATCGTCATCCCCATATTATACACCCATCATCGCTATCCTTATCCCCATATTATACACCCATCATCACTATCCTTATCCCCATATTATACACCCATCATCACTATCCTTATCCCCATATTATACACCCATCATCACTATCTTCACACTCCTCATCATTGTATAATACACCCATCACCATCATCCCCATATTATACACCCATCATCACTATCCTTATCCCCATATTATACACCCATCATCATCATCATCATCATCATACTCCTCATCATTGTATAATACACCTATCATCATCATCCCCATATTATACAACCATCATCACTATCCTTATCCCCATATTATACACCCATCATCACTATCCTTATCCCCATTTTATACATCCATCATCACTATCCTTATCCACATATTATACACCCATCGTCATCATCATGCTTCTCATCATTGTATAATACACCAATCATCATCACCCCCATATTATACAACCATCATCACTCTCCTTATCCCCATATTATACACCCATCATCATCATCATGCTTCTCATCATTGTATAATACACCAATCATCATCATCCCCATATTATACACCCATCATCACTATCCTTATCCCCATATTATACATCCATCATCACTATCCTTATCCCCATATTATACATCCATCATCACTATCCTTATCCCCATATTATACACCCATCATCATCATCTTCATACTCCTCATCATTGTATAATACACCCATCACCATCATCCCCATATTTTACACCCATCATCACTATCCTTATCCCCATATTATACACCCATCATCATCATCATCATACTCCTCATCATTGTATAATACACCTATCATCATCATCCCCATATTATACACCCATCATCACTATCCTTATCCCCATATTATACACCCATCATCACTATCCTTATCCCCATATTATACACCCATCATCATCATACTCCTCATCATTGTATAATACACCCATCATCGTCATTCCCATATTATACACCCATCATCACTATCCTTATCCCCATATTATACACCCGTCATCATCAAACCCATATTATACACCTGTCATCATCAAACCCATATTTTACACCCGTCATCACTATCCTCACCTCCGTATAATACACCCTTCATCATCATCCTCATCCTTGTATAATACAGCCGTCATCATCATCCTCATCCTTGTATAATACACCCATCCTCATCCTTGTATAATACAACCGTCATCACTATCCTCATCCTTGTATAATACACCCGTCATCATCATCCTCATCCTTGTATGATACACCCATCCTCATCATTCAATAATACACCTGTCATCATCATCCTCATCCTTGTATAATACACCCGTCATCACTATCCTTATCCTTATATAATACACCCATCCTCACCATCCTCATCCTTGTATAATACACCCATCCTCATCATTCTATAATACACCCATGCTCATCCTTGTATAATACACTGTCATCATCATCCTCATCCTTGTATAATACACCCATCCTCATCATACTATAATACACCCATCCTCATCCTTGTATAATACACCTGTCATCACTATCCTTATCCTTGTATAATACACCCATCCTCATCATCCTCATCCTTGTATAATACATCCATCCTCATCATTCTATAATAGACCCATCCTCATCATCCTCATCCTTGTATAATACACCCATCCTCATCATTCTATAATACACCCGTCATCATCATCACCCTCATCCTTGTAATACACCAAGTTTCAACAAACAGTTGAATTCTAAAATAGTGGATGATTCTAATCTAAAAGCATGGGGCACCAGCCCTGGTTTTATGAGGTGATCCTTCTCTTCCAGCCTGGGTTCATACTGATGCGATGTGGGAACCAGTGTGATTCTAGCACCGGTTCCCACATCGCATCTCTCCCTCAGGCAGTTCACACTGCCCTCTGCGAACTGCTATGGGTGTCATTACATTGTTAATGACACCCCCAGATCGGTTCACAGATCACAGTGTGAACTGTGAACTCGCACAAAAATCGCATCGCATAGGTGAGAACACCCATGCAAACCGATTTCAGTGTGGGGGAAAACAAGTCCCTGCACTTTTTTCCTGCGAATCTAATGTGAGTTCAGCCATACAACTGCATAGCTGAACTCGCATCTCACAGACATCGCATGTGATTTGCACCACAGTAGATCGCAGTAGTCTGAACCTGGGCTCATACCCTACCTCCAGTAGGGAATAAGAGAAACCAACAAATGCAGGGAAGTAAAGGGTTAACCTCCTCACCTGAACAGAACATTCACTGCACACTCTGGCTCAGACTTATTTACTGCTGGGACAGTATAACTGTAAGGCTGCTTTCACACTGGGGCGGTAGGTGGCGTCGGCGGTAAAACAGCGCTATTTTTAGCCCCCCGCTGGCGGCCGAAAAAGGGTTAAAACCACTCGTACAGCGCGGCTATAGCCTCGGTATTGCCGCGGTATAGCCGCGCTGTCCCATTTATTTCAATGGGCAGGAGCGGTGAAGGAGCGGTGAATACACCGCTCCTTCACCGCTCCAAAGACGCGGCTTGCAAGAGATTTTTTCTTCTCCTGCCAACGCACCGCTTCAGTGTGAAAGCCCTCGGGGCTTTCACACTGAACAAACAGCAGCGGCTGTTTTGGGTCGGTTTGCAGGCGCTATTTTTAGCGCAATAACGCCTGCAAACCGCCCCAGTGTGAAAGGGATCTAACTGGAGACAAGTTCAACAAACAGTGAGATAGCTGAAGATAGCAGCACTGGGATGGGCAACCTGTCACAGGGGAAGATCTGTGTCTCTCCTGCAATAAATAAGGCTGAGCCCAGTGTGCAGTGAGCTGTTATCAGGTGAGTGAAAGGTTTATTTCCCTGCATTTGCTTGTTACTGAGAGGATGAGCTGCTCCAACTCCAAGTTAGTCCCTCAGTCCCTGCATCTATACAGAGCCGCTTCTCCTCTGTCCATGCCTAGTTACTGCCCTGCATAGTGGCTTACCTCTGCAGTTATGGAGCCACGCTGGCAGTCTCAGTCCTTCATTGGTGTCCACTTCACACAGCAGTGAGGCGGGAAACTGGAAGTGACGCAGGTGTGCTGAAAAAAGCACCGCCCACCGTCCTCCGATCCCCGCCAATTAAAATGCAGGAAGGAAGGACAGAAACAAATCAGTGTAGAGTGGGAATGTTTGCAGGCGCATCATTTGCGCCCTGCACACGCCCTAAATGCGGGCAAATCAGCTTCCCAGCTTGCAATCAGCTGATTGCAAGCTGGGAAGCTTCTAATAGACCGCCATGTGTCCGGCGCCTGGACACTTAACCTTCTTAGCGGTAATCGTGAGCCACACTCGGGATCGCACCGCAGAATCCAGGCAAAGTTACTTACCTTGTCCCCAGGATCCTGTGATGTCTCCCCGCTGTGTGTGCGAGCGGTGTCCTCCGCCGGATCTATCACAGTGCCGAGCTCCATTCCCTGCGAGCATTGCGATGCACGGGGACAGAGAACGGCACCAAATTCAAAAAGTAAAAAACACAGAACACATACAATACTATAATCTGTAAGATTACAGTGTACTGTATCAATTTATTTCACATCCCTTTTGTCCCTAGTGCTTTGTCCAGTGCCCTGCATGCAGTTTTATATTATAAATACTTTTCTTTCTGCCTGGAAACTGGAGATTGTCCAAAGCAACAAAAAGTGTCCCTTTACATCAGTGGTTCTCAACTCCTGTCCTTAGGACCCACTAACAGGCCAGGTTTGCAAGATAACTGAAATACATCACAGGTGATATCATTTGCTGCTCAGTGATTGCAGTATTTTAGCCTGCATCTCCCCCTAAGGTAATACTTAAAATCTGGCCCATTAGTCGGTCCTGAGGACAGGGTTGAGAACCACTGCTTTACATCAAAGTGGTTTTAGACCAGCTAGAAAACAGCGATAACAAATTAGAATCACTTGCAGAATTGAGCGATAGTGATTTGTGGGGAGATCCGTCATCAAACACTGAAAGTAATGACAGCGACAATTCTGCAACTGAACAAATTTCTGTGTTTTTGATTTGATTACATTAATGGATAATTTTTATTATTATTATTATTATTATTATTATTATTATTATTATTATATTAGTATTTGTTATAATTATTTATAGTTATTTATTATATTATAATTTATGATTTCGTGATTCAAACTTTATCATACCCAAGATGTCTACTAGACTCTTGTTTGGACAGATTTAAGTGTGTTATTCCTAAGAATTATCGGCCTACAATATAAAATGCCAAATTTCCATGCAAAATAGTTGTACCACTTTCAGCATCAATAATCTGACAAAATCATACCGCCAGGGAGGTTAAAGGGCACTTTCTTTTTTATTTTTTTACTTTTTTTTACAGCTTGGGGGGGGGGGGGGGGGCGGCGCCCATATGCCCCTATGGATGGACTGCCACTGCTGGGGAGCTACAGTTCATTGAGGGAACCATGAATGCCAACATGTACTGTGACATACTGAAGCAGAGCATGATCTCCTCCCTTCGGAGACTGGGCCTCAGGGCATTATTCCAACATAACGACCCCAAGCACACTTCCAACACGACCACTGCCTTGCTAAAGAAGCTGAGGGTAAAGGTGATGGACTGGCCAAGCATGTCTCCAGACCTAAACCCTATTGAGCATCTGTGGGGCATCCTCAAATGGAAGGTTGAGGAGCGCAAGGTCTCTAACATCCACCAGCTCCGTGATGTCATCATAGAAGAGGACTCCAGTGGCAACCTGTGAAGCTCTGGTGAACTCCATGCCCAAGAGTGTTAAGGCCGTGCTGGAAAATAATGGTGGCCACACAAAATATTGACACTTTGGGCCCAATTTGGACATTCTCATTACTCACTTTTGTTGCCAGCGGTTTAGACATTAATGGCTGTGTGTTGAGTTATTTTGAGGGGGCAGCAAATTTACACTGTTATACAAGCTGTACACTCACTACTTTACTTTGTAGCAAAGTTTCATTTCTTCATTGTTGTCACATGAAAAGCTATAATAAAATATTTACAAAAATGTGAGGGGTGTACTTTGTTTTTTCTATTTTTCTTGCACATAATTGTATGTTCTTTGTAGAGTGAAACTTCCAGCACATTCAAGAAGCTCTGGGGCTAATTCCCTTGCAAAAGTGAACAGTCTATTTGCCTTTAGTAAATCAATCACATGATATCCAGTCAGAACATGAATGCTATATCTATATTGCCGAGGGAGAAAGGCATGATAATAAATCAGGTGTGGGTATAGTTTTGTGTCTAGGATGAGTATCAGAGTTTTACATAGAAAACAGAAGTTATCAGTGCTTGCTGTGAAGACTTCTCATGGAAGAATACAAAAAGAAAAACGAATGTTAGCAGAATTTCATGAGCTCGTTCTTGGTGCAGCCCCTTTGGCAGCAGGATAAAGCTGGTCCTGAACTTCTCTTCATCCGCAGACTGACAGCTTGCTGTTCCTCAGGAACACGTGGATCATAAAGGGAACCATGGAGCTGTTCCATTGTTGGGAATTGTAAGGGGGATTTGGTGCCATGTGGCTCTCTGCATACAGTGAATTCAGTCGATCTTGATCCTCCAAGGAAGCTCTGTTTAGCCAGTCCAAAAAGTCACCTAAGAAATGAAGACAACAATGTGTATTTAAAATTGTCACTATGAGGTACATATGAGGTAGGCATATGAGGTAGATGCATGAGGTAGACATATGAGGAGGTGAAGCAATAGTTAGTACTAAATCCTGGTATTCACCACAATTCAATGGGCAGCTGCTTTCATGTAAAAGAAACGGCTATAACAAAGAGTTAATATCAAGTATTACTCTAGCAGCGCTTTATCACTTCATATAACATTTAGACAATACACCACCTCCCTTGATAATTGTGCCCCCCCCCCCCCAGATATCTGGTTTATGGACTCTTTTTAAGCACATGATTATCACTGGAGGAGGTGGCGTAGTGTCCAAATGTTATATGAAGTGATAGAACGCTGCTAGAGTAATCCTTGACATTAACTTTGTTACAGACACAGGCTTACCATGCAGGGGCGTTTAAAGTCGGAATAAAAAAAACACCAGATGCCCCTGACGGCAGCATTAACCATTTGCCTTCAGGGCACTTTCACCCCCTTACTGTCCAGGCCAATTTTTTGCTTTCAGTGCTGTCGCACTTTAAATGACAAGTGTGCCATGATGTAACACTGCACCCGTACAAAATGTTAGCATTTTTTTGAGACAGAGCTTTCTTTTGGTGGCATTTAATTGCCACTGGGTTTTTTATTTTTTGCTAAACAAACAAAAAAAGACCAAGCATTTTGAAAAAGAAAAAAAGTTTTTCTTAGTTTGTTATAAAATTTTGTAAATAAGTACCGTCATTTTTCTCCTTCACTGATGAGGCTGCACTGTTGGCCACTGACTGGCAGCATTAGAGGGCACTGACTGGTAGCACTGTTGATCAGTGCCCTGATTATCTGTGTAGATGTCCCCGTGTGTATTGTCGCTTATCGTCTCTCCTCACGAACTGTCAGCACAAGGAGAGGATTGCCAATAACTGGCAAATCTCGTTTTTATCACTGTGATTGGACACAGCTGGTCACATGGTAAAGAACCACTGTGATTGGCTCCTTACCCCGATCTGTGATCGGCTGTGTCCAGAGGACACTGCAATCGCAGATCACTGCTAACGTGCGTTGTGAGGGCTCACGGGAAGTGTGTTCACGGGAGGACGTCCTATAACTCCCTCCTGGCAATGTACGATTGCGCTGTGGCCATCATTTGGCTATAGCGCGATTGTTAACAGGTTAAAAATGTCCTCTTTGCGTGGCGTCTTAGACTGGGCTCACACTATCTGTGGCTCGCAGCAGGGGGTCCGGTGCGTCACCGTTTGCAGGTTCGCATTATGCCCAGTTTTTGTATGAATTCGGACCTAAAACAGAGCCAGAGTCGAGTCGCACAGGACCCTTCTGCTGTGCACTCCGTGGCCACCCCGGAGATGTGTGAACTGGCTCCATTGAGAGCCAGTCACACTCTCCTGTCATGCGAACTGGATGTGGAGAAATCCGCATCCAATTCGCAATAGTGTGAACCCAGCCTTAATGGGGTTGATTTACTAAAACTGGAGAGTGCAAAATCTGATGCAGCTGTGCATAGTAGCCAATTGCCTCTAAGTTCAGCTTGTTCAATTAAGCTTTGACTAAAAAAAAATGGAAGCTGAAGCTGGTTTCTATGCACAGCTGCACCAGATTTTGCGCACTCCGATTTTAGTAAATCAACCCCAATGTGTCTGGCTCGGGGGTGAAATCAGACCGATTTCCAGAGAGGAGGTTAATTTCCAGAGAGGAGGTTAAAGGGACCCCTGCTATCTATAGCCTCGATAAAATGAGAAATTCTGCCCATGAAATCTGATACTGTGGTAGAAAAAATTCCTCTTGGGATAAAAAAAAGGAGTAAGCTAGTGTGGCAGAATGGCCAGAGAAAAGCAGGAAGGCAGATTAAAAGGTAACAGTTTATCCTGACGAGAGCTCCGGCACACAGGGCTCTCTGCCACGGATCTAGGGGCATAATACCAACACAATAAGCCTTAAAAAGAATCACCCCTACTCACATGCCTAATTCAGGGAGAAGAAGACGTGGGGGCAGCCAGAAGTCATTCACACACTATCTTCTGAGATCCCAGGGGTAGAGCAGCATGGAGAAAAATGGCGCCGGCTCTCAGCCCACCACATCTGCCTCCACTTCTCCTACTATAGGGCTACAGCAACAGTATAAATCCTCAACAAAAAGCAGTAAATACATTCCTGTATCAAAACTGGGCTATCTGTACATTAATTTAGATACTCAATATACTAAACTATTCACTAAATTCCAATCAGAAATACAAAAATCCACATGTACCCTATCTCAAGAGATTGCAGCAATAGGCACACGTACAGACGTATTAGAAAACAAGCATGATGAATTATCCATCGCATTCAATGGTCTTTCTAGGGAGCATGAAACCCTTTCTTTTGCTTTTACACAACTGCAAGCACACATGGAAGATTTGGACAATAGAAATAGATGGAATAATCTTAGAATAAGAGGAGCCCTAGAATCAATCACAGATTCAATCGCATACCCCTCAAAATTGTTCCAGTCTCTATTGCCAGATCAAAACCCACATTCCTTCATATGTGATCGTATTCATCGGGCACTAAGGGCTATCCCCCCCAGATAAACCGCCCAGAGATATCATATTATGTATGAAAGACTTTTTAGTCAAAGAAGAAATAATGCGAGCCGCACGTGGCATCAGAAACATCACATTGGACGGAACGCAGCTGCAGATCTATCCAAATATCTCCTAAGCAACATTGGACAGACGCAGAAAAATGAGAGAAATCACATCTGTGCTCTCCACAGCAAGAATTCGATACAGATGGGGATTCCCATTCAAATTAATTATCCCTCACAATGGCCACAACATACATCGCCACTACTATCCCAGAAGGTCATGAGGTCCTGACTAAATTAGGCCTTCTGGACCCCAGCAATCTCCCACGTACTCCATCTACACCACGTCCAGCTCCTATTTGGAACACCCCTGCTTCAAGAGGCGACAGGCGCAGACCCAGACATGATCCCGGTCAATGGAATTGAAGAAATTTAATTATTTTTTCTTTCCCTGTGAAAGATAACCAGAAGACCATTTTCAATTTTTTGTTATTTTATATTTTTTACATGGAGAGAAAATAAAAGAAAAAGGAAAAACCTTTTCTTTTGACCATTTGTAAACGTGTGCATATGTACATATATATATATGCAGATCTATATATATAAAACTTTAATTTTGTCTTTATCTTTTTCTTGATTTTGCTGCTTTTATTCTAGTTTACAATTTTACGTCCACTCGCCATGACTCACCCTAATTTTTTTCAGGTTTATAAAACAGTTCGCAATTCGCCTAACTATATAAAAACTGGGTTTTTAGCCCTATGTGCTAACTATTTATACATAGTTATTTTTTACAGCCTGATGGACAAACTAACCCACAAGATGAGGATATACTGACATCCACTGCTCTAAAATGGTACTGCAAACCAGAACACTTCTCACAGTCTCAGAACAGTATTTCCTGACAGACTCCATGGCAGCAACGTGTGGGTTATGTCCCGCCTCTACTACCCTATAGGACACTACTCCCATAAATCTTTGCTCCCTGCCCCCTGCCGTGTTCTTTTTTTGTCCTCCTCCGCAAGGACCTAGTGTTGGTCTTTCTACCTGAAGATTTTTTCCCCACGATCAAGTCGGCCGAGCTGCGACTTCGGATGACATAGTCGCATTACTCCGCTAAGCCCTAGCTATTAGCAGGGTATGGAGTGGGGCATTGGAAGAGGCGTTGGAAGAAGCCGGTTTCCTGGCCACTGGCAGGCAAGGCTACGCACGGGTCGCATAGCCAGCTACTAGCAGGTGACCCCTTATTGCCCCTGGAGAGTCCGGTGTTATCGCATTATCTTCGGCCTGATGATCGTGCTGGGAGTGGTGAGGTGTCCTGTATTGTGTATGGCAGCAGTGTTTGTGAAGTGTTCATCTTTCTTCCTTTGTTTTCTCTGTCTCCTGTTTGTGTAAAGGCTCGGCAGGTGGTTCTTCCTGCGTTCCAGCCGCCGTTTTAGTTTCATTTTTCACGTCTCGGCCGTACTGCGCATGCGCGAGTATGGTACGAGACCAAGGCTTGGTTTCGCGCATGCGCAGTAGCGGCAAATTGCCTAATCGCGCATGCACACTACGTACGCTCAGGCACAGGCGGTGACGTCACGGGGGCGCCCTTTTTAAACAGGGCAGATAGCCTGCAGGCTTTGGGAATGCTTGCAGGCTGTAATACTGAAGTCCCCACACCTCCAAGGTTTTCAGCTACTGGTAAGTAGCCTTTTTTTGTGGGGGGGTAACTTTTTCCCTGTTGTTTTACTAATTGCCATGTCCTTGCAGTCCGGATGGATGTTACCGAGGACATGGATTCCCCACCGCCTGCCTGTGGCCAGCCTCCTCTCAAAAGGTACTGGGTCGGATTCTGCCATCCTTGGGGGTCCAGCGACCAGGGGGGGAGGTAATTGGCGGGTGTTTAGGTTTCTCTCACTATTCTTTTCTATGTGGTTCTTTTCTTTTTGTGCTTTAGCCCTTCTACGACAGAACAGCGACGAAGCTCTCACAAGGGAAGCGACTCTTCCAAATCGCATCACCGGCAATCCTCTTCCAAACCTAAACACTACGGTTCCTCCTCAAAATCGGGACACCGTAGCGAGGAACGCTCCCATTCCTCGGTGGCTCATTCCAGTCACTCATCCTGTGTCTGTTGGGGATGCAAAATACAAGTACCTGCGGGAAAATCTCTATGCTACCCCTGCTTCGTCAAGGCATCCAAAGAAAGGGGAGATACGGACCAGCAACTTAAAACCCTAGTTGAGAGGGTTGTTAAAGAGTCACTTAAAGGTATAGAGGCGGTCCGGTCCGACGTTCCTCAGGCAGAGCTGTCAAGTTCCCCAGTGAGGGAAACTCAATTGCAGGACACCTGGGAGTCCTCCCTACCTAGCCATCCTTCAATTGCCATCTCCGATAGCGACTCGGATGAAGATAACCCCTGCGTGGGATTCGACTTCGCTCTGCTTCCTCCCTTGGTCAAGGCCATTAGAGAAACCCTAAATTGTGTGGATCCGGTAGCTGTTCCTCCCAAACAGAGGAAATTTTTCAAGCAGATAAAGAAGGAACGGGTTAACTTTCCATTCTTTACTGAATTGGGCGAGGTCATCACAGATGAGTGGAGCAAGGTGGAGAAGAAGAACTCCATGCTTGATAAAGTTTCAAAGCTCTACCCCTTCAAGGAGGAAGAAGTGAAACATTTGGACTCAGTTCCACTGGTGGACGCAGCCGTGATGAGGCTGGTGAAACATGTGACACTTCCCCTAGAAGACACAGTGTCCTTTAAGGACGTCTTGGACAGGCGAATTGATGCTGATCTAAGGAGAGTTTATCTTACGGCTGGCATGGCTTGTAAACCAGCCTTGGCCCTGGCGGCTTTGTCCAAAGCCATGGAAGTGTGGACAGATAATGTTCATGATACGCTGAGGAATATCTCGGATGATACGGCGAAGAGCTCACCTATTCAGGAGTTGAGGTTAGCGTCGGCTTTTCTGGGGGAGGCCTCGATTGACATCATACGCCTTGCAGCCCGGGTAATGCTTTCGTCGGTCACCGCCAAGCGGGCTTTATGGCTCCGTCCCTGGCTGGCTGACCCAGCTTCTAAGCAGGTATGGTGCCGGATTCCCTATGGGGGGTCTTCTCTTTTCGGCAACAAGTTAGACGAGGCTATTACATGGGCTACTGGCGGGAAATCGGGGTTCCTGCCCCAGGACCGACGTCTGCAAAGTCAGAGAAAGTCCTTCCCGAAGAGGCAATACCAGGATCGAGCCAGAGAGGCTCGCACCTACAAGCCAGGCCGGGAATTTTCCAGATCTTGGAAGTCAAGGCAAGCATCCTTCAAGAAGTCCGCAGGTGCTGAGTCAAAAGGGGACAGACAACCTTATAAATCTTTTTGAGATTGGGCCCGCTCAGACAGGCCGTGTGGGAGCTCGCCTTTTCCACTTTCGGCATGTCTGGGCGGCCTCAATTCACGACTTCTGGACCAACAAAACGATCTCCTTCGGTCACGCTTGGACCTTCATTGGCACTCCCAGACTCAGGTGGGTTCCCACTTCTCTTCCGGCATCAGAAGAAAAAAGGACAATACTTTTAGCCTACGTAGAATCTTTGTTGGCTCAAGGCGCTGTCAGCCCCGTTCCAGTCAATCAGCGAGGCATGGGAATGTATTCCCCCCTCTTTCTGGTCCAGAAAAAGAGTGGGGCCTGGAGGCCCGTCATAGACCTAACCCATCTAAATCTCTTCATCAAAAAGGAGAGGTTCAAGATGGAAACACTTTCCACAATTCAACAGTCGGTGCAGCCAGGGGACTGGATGTGTCCATAGACCTCAAGGACGCCTATTTTCATGTCCCCATCGCGGAAGATTTTCAACAATTTCTCCACTTCTCCGTGGGCAAGCTCCACTTACAGTTTACATGCCTTCCCTTCGGGCTATCAACTTCTCCACGTGTTTTCTCAAAGGTGCTGTTGGCAGTAGTAGCTCTCCTAAGAACCAGGGAGATTCGTCTACATCACTACCTAGACGATCTTTTTCTCTTGGCGCAGGACAGGGATCAACTCGTAACACACAGAGGTCAGGTGATCTCCACATTACAGGAATTCGGGTGGATTCTGAACCTGGAGAAGAGTCAGTTAGACCCATCTCAGTCACTGGTGTTTTTAGGAGCCCTGTTCAACACAGTCAAAGGTACCATTTCACTACCAGAGGAGAAGATCTCGACAATCAGAGACAGGATACACCCGGCTCTCTCTGCTTCTCATCTTCATGCCCTCCAGTGCCTGAGGATCATCGGCACTATGGTAGCGACGATTCCGATGGTGAGATGGGCCCAATGGAGGATGAGGCCTTTTCAGAAAGGTTTTCTTCTTCAGTGGAAGGGCCACAAGGCCCAGCTGATCCGAATTACTATGTCCATGAGGAACTCGCTCCTGTGGTGGCTCCAGCGGGAGAACCTCTCCAACTGCCATTCCATCCTTCCCATCTCATGGGTAACCATAACGACGGATGCCAGCATCAGGGGCTGGGGTGCCCACTGTCTGACGGAAGTAGCCCAGGGCACATGGGATTTTCCCTCCAGAAGATTAGTGTCAAACATCCTGGAGCTGAGAGCAGCCTTCCAGGCCCTGCTGGCGTTTCGTCATCTCACTCGGGGAACTTCGGTCCTACTCAGATTAGACAATACCACAGCAGTGGCATACATAAGGAAGCAGGGGGGTACTCGAAGCCTATCCCTATTACAACAGGTAGAGCCAATCATGTCCTGGGCTCAGAAAAACCTGAAGGACCTAACAGCGGCATATGTTCCGGGGGTTCAGAACGTTCAGGCAGACTTCCTTTCCCGGATACTCCTAGACAACAACGAGTGGCCTCTCCACGAAGAGGTATTCAAGTGGATTCTATCGTTGGGGTTCTCTCTGGAAGTCGACCTGTTCACCTCCCCCTGCAACAAGAAAATGCCAAGATACTATTCGAGGTACAGGGACCCTCAAGCGTATGGGGTGGACGCCCTGACGGAGAAATGGTGGTTCAACAGAGCCTATGCCTTTCCGCCAACTCCGATCATTCTTCAATTCCTGAAGAGACTCAGGGCAGAAAGAACAGAAGTGTTAGCGATAATTCCTTATTGGCCCAACAGGCCTTGGTTTCCTCTCCTAACACTCCTCAGTGTCCGAGATCCGATTCCTCTACCATCCAGACCAGACCTTCTGTCTCAGGGATCGAGACTACAACCTTGCCCGGATCACCTGCGCCTAAGGGCTTGGCTTTTGAAAGGGGAAGGTTGGAGGCGCTAGGCTGCCCGGATGAGGTAATTCCCACTCTCCTTAGTGCGAGAAGGAGTAGTACCAACCGAGTATATGAGAGGATTTGGTCGAAATTTACCAGCCATATGTCTTCCAGGTCCAACTCCTGTAATAATCTGGCGATTCAGGACGTTCTAAGTTTTCTGCAGACGGGTCTGGATATCTCACTGTCCGTCAGTTCTCTTCGTGTCCAGGTTTCCGCAATCTCAACCTTTTCCGGAGTCGCATGGGCCAAGCACCCTCTGGTCCAATAGTTTTTTAAAGGAGCAGTCAGGCTTAGGCCACAGAGGAAACCCAGATTCCCCAAATGGGATCTTCCGTTAGTGCTGGATTTCTTTTCACAACCTAATAATTCACTCTCGGTCAGAGAATTATCCCTCAAGACGTCTTTTCTGATAGCCATAACCTCGGCAAAGAGGGTTTCGGAAATTCAATCTCTGGGGTCTAAGGAACCTTTTATTACCTTTTTTCCAGACAGAGTGGTCCTAATACCAATGCTTGGGACGAATCCCAAAGTTACCTCGGTCTTTCACGAAAACCAGGAGATCACACTCCCTACCTTCAAGTCTGCTGGTAGTCCGGATCCACACCCTCTTGATATGGGAGCTACTCTCAAACAATACCTGGAAGTTACGGCCTCTTTTCGTCAATCTGACTCTCTTTTTGTTCTTTTTCATGGGAAAAATAGAGGCTCTAGGGCTTCTGTCAGAACTATCGCGGCTTGGGTGGTCCAAGCCATCCAATGGGCTTACAGAGAGAAGGGCTTGGCTCCTCCTGAGGCGGTTACAGCGCACTCTACTAGAAGTCTTTCAACGTCCTGGGCGGCCTCACGTCATGTTGCGCTTGAAGTGATCTGCAGAGCAGCTTCTTGGTCCTCGATTCATACCTTCATGACCCATTATTGTGTTGAACCAGCAACCTTGTCCTCTGTCAATTTTGGTTTAAAAGTGCTGTCGGCCGACAGTGTTAAATAAATCTTTTTGTTCAGCATTTAGCCCACCCGGGTGTGTATGGCGAGTTATTTCCCACACGTTGCTGCCATGGAGTCTGTCAGGAAAACGGAAAATTCCTATCAAAATACTTACCGTAATTTTCCTTTCCTGATGGACTCCATGGCAGCAGGAGTTCCCTCCCGAATGGCTGAAGTAGGCTAGTTACCGAACACGGCCGGGGGCAGGGAGCAAAGATTTATGGGAGTAGTGTCCTATAGGGTAGTAGAGGCGGGACTTAACCCACACGTTGCTGCCATGGAGTCCATCAGGAAAGGAAAATTACGGTAAGTATTTTGATAGGAATTTTCAGTTTTTTTACATAACTGTCTATAATCCAACACTGCCATCTTCTGATCTATAAAGGTAATGCAGACTTCATTGAAAAGACTCAAAAGCTAAATTTACTTCTAGCATTACTTTTACTTTTCATAAACTATATCTTTATAGCCACTCCATAAACAACAGTGCACTTATCTTCATTTTGTTTTTCTATGATCCCTGTTTTTCTCCCTTCCCTTTTTTTTTCATTTATTTTATTAGTTCTCTAAACTTAACCAAAGCTTATAAAAATTCAAGGTTTTTTTGGTTATTTCATTCATATATTCTGGATGTTAACAGGGATAGGACCTTGGTGGGGTCCATCACGTTCACCCTCTATATTTGCTTGGCTCTAGATAACAACATATGTTGTACAAATTGTGTTAGCCAGGGCTTTTTTTCTCAAACAAAAGGTGCTGGAACTTAACCAGGACCCCACAAAACCCCTTCCCCCACACACACCCTCCAAATCACATCAAATAGTGGGTGTGGTCATTCAAATTTCACGAACAGTAGAAGGGTCTTAAAGGGGCATTAAACACCAGGATTGCATTACATACAAAGTGCAGAGCTGTCACTTGTAAACACAGAAACCAGACTTCTGTGTTTACAAGTGATTGCGGTGAACAGGCACCAAAGAGTCTGAGCCAGAGGTGGTGGAACTGAGTTCCACCAAGTTCCCCTTGAAAAAAAGCCCTGGTGTTAGCAGATACTTAATTCAATCAGAACATAATTCAACATGGGTGGAGGCTAAGTGTCTGGTCCTGGGTCTAGTTTTACTAGTTTTTCAAAGTTACAAGATTAGAATCATTTACAGTTTCTTTAAAGTTATGAATATTGTTTAAGTGTTGCACAGATATTCATACTAATGATAATAATTGTGGCTACCTGCCGTATGCTGACATGATTTACCCCCACTTAGTCGTTACAAGAGTTCATATTTTTTTTTGTTTTTATTTATTTTTCTGTTCATAAACTCTGTTCATAGCTCTCTTAGACTGAGTCTCAGACCTTTAGGTCTCATTATTTTTCACTGTTGGTTGGAAAAATATTTTTTTTCCAACCCCATACAGTTTTTCTATCACAGATATATGTTACACTTAATTAAAATGAAATCAAATGCAGTTTTTATAAATAAGAAACTTTTTTTGGTACAACCCTTTCGCTATGCCAAAGGTTGCACAGATTATTAACTAATATGGGTCTTATTATATCCTTGTACACCTGGCTGACCTCTTCTATACTTAGAATAATTGGACATTTACACACCTATCGCCACACAATTTATCACTTATTTTCACTTCCTGATGAACCCCAAAAAATTGATATTAACACCATGATTATCACTATATTGTCACACAATGTCCAAGGATTTAACCCCCCATACAAAGAAAGCCTTTTTACAATATAAAAAATTAAATCCTAAAATATTAATGCTACAAGAAACGCACTTCATGAAAGACAGCCACCCTACATTTTATCACAAAGCTTTTAACCAGTCATTTTATACCTCAACCTCCTCTAAAACTAAAGCCTCATACACACGATCGAACTTCCATCGAACTTTTCTGTGGATTTTTGTCCGAATGGGTGTTGGCCGTGAACCTGTTCTGCATACACACGGCAGAACATTTTCAGCCAACTTTCACCAAATCACGTGGTTTTTCACCTCTTTACTGCCACCCTTTGGGCAAATTCTGCTATTGTTGGTTGATGTTTAGCATTGGTTCTGAGCATGCGCATTTGTACTTTGGAGTTTGGTCCGATGGACTTGTGTACACACAATCGCATTATCCTCCATCGGACATTTGTTGTCAAAAGGTTTGAGAGCATGGCCAGCGAACATTTGTCCGTTGAAAAAGCAACAACAATTGTCCAATGGAGCATACAGACGGTCGGATTGTCCGATAAAACAGGTCCGTCGGACCGTTGTTGTCGAAAAGTCAGATCGTGTGTATGGGCCTTAAAGGAGTGGCAATCTTTTTCCATCAATCTTTTCCATTTGAGGTTCAACAGGTTTACAAGGAAGAAGATAGTAGGTTTATCATAATCAAAGGTACTCTAATGGGTAGAGAAATAACATTTGCGAATGTATATGCACCAAATGAAGCACAAACCACTTTCTTCACGCAATTCTTTAACACACTCCAACAATACCACTTACCACATATTATTTTGGGTGGAGATTTTAACTCAGCATATCAAACTAACCTTGATCGTAGGGAAAGCAGAGAAAAAGTGTAGCGCTATACAATGTCCAACATGAACGCCAATTGGCCAGTCAATATACAGTGAAAGGAATCAACCGTATCTAGGAAATAAAAAATAAAAAATAAAAAATAGGTAGTCCTCATGAAAACATTTTAAACAGAAACTTCCGGCATCCAAAATGCAGACAAGCCCACTCCCACCGAGAGATGAAAAGGCTTACCGGATGAGATGGACCCAAAGGGGCATACGCCAAGTTGGGTCGGATAAGGCTTGGGTGGTGAGTGGCTGTGCTTGGCCCGAAGAAATGATGTTAATAAGTGATCCCACGGATTACTGTATCCCTCCAAGTGGCACCCAGGTCCTGAAGGGTGTAGGCAATCTCGTGGATATGGATGGTCCTGCAGATCCCGGAAGGGTGGGGTATTACGTGAATGAATCCCTCAAGGCAATATTCCATGGACCAGAAGATGGTGTTAATAGGTGAGGAGAGAAAGGAAGGGCCACATAGTGTAAATCCGAAAACAAAGATTTTATTTAAAATAAATAGATGTACACTCACATGTAGATCCAAAGTAAAAAACAGCGCTGTGAGAAAGTGGCGACAGTGTGGTCCTACCCGACGCGTTTCATCTTCATAGACGTCGTCTGGGGGGTTCCCCCCACTGTAGCCACCCTAATATATATAAGGGATGCATCAATGGTCATGAGAATCAGCTCCACGTTAGAAAAAACTTTACTTCCGGTATCGGCCAAGATGGCCGTCCGGCGTGTGTTCCAGGCATGCGTTCCACGCCTCCCTTCCATGTTCTTATGTACACCGGAAGTGTAGGAACGGCCTGGCCAAAAAAAAAAAAAAATAATAATAGGGGAAGGAAATCTAGTGTCTCTAAAGTGCGGACGTGTCGACACCAGAACAACAAGGTAACGCTACTGGGATGAGCCTCAGTGAAGGGAATAACACCGAGACAACAAGGCTACGCATACGCATTCGAAACAAAGGGGAAACAAAAAATCTCTCTCCTTTCTGTTTAAGATCCGTGGTCATAACCCTTCTTTATGATGACAGACAACTCTCTTTTAAAAACGTTGGTGGGATTGTTAGGCATTATTTTATATGTATCAGGTTAGTTGAGAATCCTATACAGAATCCTATACATCTCAGATACATAGTCCTTCTTATCTAAAACTACAATGCCACCACCCTTGTCCGCTAAGTCCCTAAACACACTGATGGCTGGTGCCATAGGGACTGGTGGAGTGAACAGTGAAGGGATGGACAGGCCAGAATGGACTGTACCGGATGTGGCGCGCCTCTCATTCCTTACAGGGTTGGAGATGAGGTAGCGTTGAATGTGTAACTTACGTATGTATTTATGGATATCTATAAAAGTGCCAAACCTGTTGAGCTTCTTTGGGGGGGCAAATTTAAGTCCCTTATCCAATACAGAAAGCTCCTCACTGGTCAATGGCTTAGCACTTAAATTAAAAACTCCTTGGCCCCTTAGGTTCTCCTTCGTTTTCCTCCTTTTTTTTTTAACATAAAGTTTATTCAAGTTTTCAGACAGACAGAGTATAAATCACATTACATTATCAGTTAGCATAGTCGTTAAGCAATGGAACAATCTGTTGTGCACACACATCGTAATAGCAAGTGTAGTTGTTAATACAACAGTAATTGACAGCTTGGCATTTGCCGTATTACTGAAGTAAGGGGGGGGGGGGGCCCAGGGAAGGAGTGAAGGGTAAATAAGGATAGGGAGAGGAAATGGGGGGGGGGGGGGGGTGGGCAGGGGGGGGCTGGGGGAAAGGGCGGGTCTCCCCAAGTCTGGCGTAGCACTTGATTACTATATTTAAATTAGGGATTTACAATGTTCGCACAAGAAAGTGGTATTGAGGAAGAAATGAAAAGGTGATAGAAAAGCTAGTCAGTGTTATTCTAGGGACAGATGTTTCGCCTCGACCCAACAGGCCCAAATCTTATCGAATTTGCGTGGGCAGTTCCTGCCTACATAGGTTAATTTGTAGAGGGGCAGGGCGGCATTTACCAGGGACAACCAGACCTTTTTAGTGGGGGGCTGTGTCTGATTCCATTGTAGAAGAATAGCTTTCCTTGCATAGAAGGACGTGTAAAATACAAATAGTTTCTTCCTCTGGGGGGCTTCAAGGAAATCGCAAATACCCAAGAGAAGTGGGATGGGACTAAATGGGACCGTGAGCTCACCTATAGAGTTAATCTCAGACAGGACTTCCCTCCAATAGCCCTCCACCACAGGACAGGACCAAACCACATGAATGAAGTCTGCACCATCTGTACCACATCTAGGACATATCGCCGATCTACCCGGGTTAATTCTTGCTAGACGCGCAGGGGAGTAGTAGGCCCGATGAAGAAATTTTAGCTGGGTGAATCTGTCTCTAGCTGAGATCATTAGGGGTAAGTATTGCTGAATCCCCTCCTCCCAGTCCTCGTCCGTCAGGCCAGGGATATCATTCTGCCATGTTGTGTACAATCGTGAGACTTTAGAGGTATCCAGGACTACCAGCTTATTATAAATGTTAGAGAGTGTACCCCCGTCTGGATATTGCAACATATTTTCTATGTCAGATAGCTGTAGATCTATTCCATTAGGGAATTGGGACCGGAATGCGTGGCGTAGCTGCAGGTACCGGAAGAACATGTGGTTCGGTAGATCTCTACTATGTTTTAGGTCATCAAAAGTAAGTAGCTGTCCTTCGGAGACGATGTCACCCAGGGTTGTGATTCCATACCTGACCCACACATTTGGGTCAGGCATGGAAGCAAAGTGGGACAAGCGGGGGTTACCCCACAGTGGGGTCAGGGGGGACCGCGCATTCGGTGTCCCCATCTTTGAGGCCACAGTATCCCACACCTTAATTGTCGTCCTCATGGGCATAGTCACCCGGGGGCTGGATTTAGGTCCTTTATGTATTAAGACATTGAGCTCCTCATGCGAGCCCAGCAGTGCCGCCCCTGATTTAGACGCAGGGTTCATCGGTGTTTTGGACAGCCACCACTTAATAGTGACCAGGACTGCTGCCCAATAGTATTTTATGAAACACGGTAGGGCCAAACCCCCCAAAGTGACTGGTAGTTGCAACGTTGATTTAGCTATCCTAGGCATTGCTCCCTTCCATATAAAGGAGGTAATTATGCTATCTAGTTTGTTAAAGAAAGAGACTGGTAAAGGTATAGGAGTATGCCTAAAAAGGTAAGTGAACTTGGGCAGGACGGTCATCTTAACCAAATTCACCCTACCCACAGGTGTGAGCGGAAGGTTCTTCCAAACTGCACACCTATGGGATAGTTGGGACACCACCGGGGTCAAATTCAGAGGAATAAACTGCTTTAGGTCCCTGTGAATCTCCACCCCCAAGTATCTAAACTGAGAGACCCTTTGAAGCCATTCGTCTGGGGGGGGGGGATCGGTGCTAGAATGGAGCGGGAATAGTATAGATTTACCCCAATTTATGCAGACCCCTGAGTATTTCCCAAATTCGTTGATCACCGAGAGCGCATTCCGCAAGGAGATGCCATCATCCCTGAGATATAAGAGTGTGTCGTCGGCATATAGTGATATTTTTTCATGGAGGGGGCCTATAGGAATACCCTGTATCGCAGGATCAGACCGAAGGAGGATTGCCATGGGTTCTATAGCGAGTGCAAAAAGCCCCGGGGACAGGGGGCATCCCTGTCTCGTACCCCTACTCAGAGAAAAGGGTGCAGACAGGACAGTGCCTGTGCGGACCCTTGCCGTCGGATCCCCATACACGGGCCTGACCCAGGAGACAAAGACTGGACCAAATCCGAACCTACGGAGGACCTCCCACAGGTACAGCCACTCGACCGAGTCGAAGGCTTTCTCTGCATCCAGGGAGGCCACTACCGCAGGGCAGTCGTCTCCCGCCCCCGAGGCCAGGACCGAGTAGAGTCTACGGAGATTAATGTCCGTACCTTTGCCAGGCATAAAGCCCGACTGGTCCTCATGGACCAAGGTGAGAATCACCTCATTTAGGCGTCTGGCAAGGATTTTTGTCAGTATTTTAGCGTCCGAGTTAAGGAGGGATATTGGTCGATATGATGAGCAGAGCTGAGGGTCTTTACCCGCCTTGGGAATCACTATTATAATAGCTTGGGCCATGGAGGAAGGAAGGGCCCCTTCCTGCAATGTTTTAGTGATCATGTGGTGTAGCCTGGGTGCCACTGCCTCCATATTTTGTTTATAAAATTCTGATGGGAATCCATCCAGCCCCAGGGTTTTACCTGTCTGCATTGATTTTAGTGCAATCTGTACCTCCTCCAGGGTGATCGGTGCCTCCAAACTTTCTCTCGCTGAAGAGGAAAGGACCGGGAACGACACTCTATTTAGGTCGTTTTCCTCCTTTGGGTTCTCCAACCTCCCCTTGTACCTCTCTTAGGTCGGGACCCCTTTTTCTGGGTCTTTGGACCTCGTGAAAAACCTGTCCATGACGTTGATTGGTGCTTGATGGAGGATAATCATGGAAAGACTGTTCATGTCTGGACCCGGGGTTGTATCCATAACCATCCCTATATTCGTCATCCCAAGTGTCCCTAAGGGGTAGAAACCTGTTTTGGGTGGTCAGGGGTGGTTGTTCATAATAGTGGGGATTCTGGTAGTGGGTATCTGTATAGACCGCCTGTCGGGGTAAGGAGGCCTCACGTTATCCTGAATATGATTCAGGAGGATACCTTCCACGGCCACGTTGGCCTCTACCGCCCCGTTTCCCTCTAGTGTGACCCCTACTTCTCTGGTTAACATAGGGAGTATGGGGGTTATGGTAATATCTGTTGGTACGTGATGGAGATTCATACCTTAAGTTATCTCTCCCTCTCGTGTCAACAGGGGTACCTGGGGGTTGTGCCCCTGTGTCAGCTATTCTGGCCACCGAGGTGCTGGGGGGACAAGATGCAGAAGGTGCGGAAGTGGTACCACTGGGATTTGCGGTATACAACTTCTGCCAACCAAACACATTCCCTGTTCTATAGTCCCCTACGTCTCTAGAGTACTTTTTTTGTTTTTTGTTTCTCTGTTCTTTATCCTCCTTCTCCAGATGTTTCTGGAGATTGGAGGAAAGAACAGAGTACTCTGAGGAATTTTTGTGGGTTAAGAGTTTATCTTTAATCTCCTTGATCTCACTATCCAACATGGATAGTTTCTGGCGTTTTTTAGTAATGAGGATACCAAGGAGATTAATCCCTGCCTCATTAAAGTATTTGTACCAAGATTCTACAGTGGCTTGCGAAAGTATTCGCCCCCTTGAACTTTTCAACCTTTTGCCACATTTCAGGCTTCAAACATAAAGATATAACATTTTTATTTTTTGTGAAGAATCACCAACAAGTGGGACACAATTGTGAAGTGGAACGAAATCTTTTGGATTTTTGAAACTTTTTTAACTAATAAAAAAATGAAAAGTGGGGCGTGCAAAATTATTCGGCCCCCTTGCGTTAATACTTTGTAGAGCCACCTTTTGCTGCGATTACAGCTGCAAGTCGCTTGGGGTATGTCTCTATCAGTTTTGCACATCGAGAGACTGAAATTCTTGCCCATTCTTCCTTGCAAAACAGCTCAAGCTCAGTGAGGTTGGATGGAGAGCGTTTGTGAACAGCAGTTTTCAGCTCTTTCCACAGATTCTTGATTGGATTCAGGTCTGGACTTTGACTTGGCCATTCTAACACCTGGATACGTTTATTTGTGAACCATTCCTTTGTAGATTTTGCTGTATGTTTGGGATCATTGTCTTGTTGGAAGATAAATCTCCGTCCCAGTTTCAGGTCTTTTGCAGACTCCAACAGGTTTTCATCCAGAATGGTCCTCTATTTGGCTCCATCCATCTTCCCCTCAATTTTAACCATCTTCCCTGTCCCTGCTGAAGAAAAGCAGGCCCAAACCATGATGCTGCCACCACCATGTTTGACAGTGGGGATGGTGTGTTGAGTGTGATGAGCTGTGTTGCTTTTCCGCCAAACATATCGTTTTGCATTGTGGCCAAAAAGTTCGACTTTGGTTTCATCGGACCAGAGCACCTTCTTCCACATGTTTGGTGTGTCTCCCAGGTGGCTTGTGGCAAACTTTAGACGAGACTTTTTATGGATATCTTTGAGAAATGGCTTTCTTCTTGCCACACTTCCATAAAGGCCAGATTTGTGCAGTGTATGACTGATTGTTGTCCTATGGACAGACTCTCCCACCTCAGCTGTAGTTCTCTGCAGTTCATCCAGAGTGATCATGGGCCTATTGGCTGCATCTCTGATCAGTCTTCTCCTTGTCTGAGCTGAAAGTTTAGAGGGACAGCCAGGTCTTGGTAGATTTGCAGTGGTCTGATACTCCTTCCATTTCAAAATGATCGCTTGCACAGTGCTCCTTGGGATGTTTAAAGCTTGGGAAATCTTTTTGTATCCAAATCCGGCTTTAAACTTCTCCACAACAGTATTACGGACCTTCCTGGTGTGTTCCTTGGTCTTCATGATGCTCTCTGCGCTTTCAACAGAACCCTGAGACTATCACAGAGCAGGTGCATTTATACAGAGACTTGATTACACACAGGTGGATTATATTTATCACCATCAGTCATTTAGGACAACATTGGATCATTCAGAGATCCTCGCTGAACTTCTGGAGTGAGTTTGCTGCACTGAAAGTAAAGGGGCCGAATAATTTTGCACGCACCACTTTTCAGTTTTTTAATTGCTAAAAAAATTTAAAATATCCAATAGATTTCGTTCCACTTCACAATTGTTTCCCACTTGTTGGTGATTCTTCACAAAAATTTAACATTTTATATCTTTATGTTTGAAGCCTGAAATGTGGCAAAAGGTTGAAAAGTTCAAGGGGGCCGAATACTTTCGCAAGCCACTGTATATCGGGTTCCCCTTGAGGGGGGTGTACATCCCATCTAAGGCTTCTGGGGACCATATGTTCAGAGACATACTGTTCCAAGAACACCATATCCCACTGGCATTGTAGTTTTAGATAAGAAGGACTATGTATCTGAGATGTATAGGATTCTCAACGAACCTGATACATATAAAATAATGCCTAACAATCCCACCAACGTTTTTAAAAGAGAGTTGTCTGTCATCATAAAGAAGGGTTATGACCACGGGATCTTAAACAGAAAGGAGAGAGATTTTTTGGTGCCCTTGGCACCCAGGGTTCCAACTATTTATTATCTACCTAAGGTGCACAAGAACCCAGTACAACCGCCCGATCGGCCTATCGTGAGTGGGATAGACTCTGTCACCTCACGTATAGGCCGGTATATTGACTTTTATTTACAGCCGCTTGTAAGGCGTATGCCCTCCTATCTGAAAGATACAGGGGCTACCATACGTATGCTTGAAAGTTTAGGATTACAAGCTGACCATATCATTGCCACTGACGATGTGGCTTCCTTGTATACGTGCATACCCCAAGATAAGGGCCTAGAGGCTGTCCGATATTTTCTTGAGAAAGAGCCCAGTATTGCTTCCTTCCAGTGTTCTTTCATCATGGAACTATTGGAGTTCGCTACTAAGCGAAGTTATTTCTGGTTTGACCAGCAATACTATCATCAACTGCGTGGCGTGGCTATGGGCGCTAAATTTGCCCCTAGCCTCGCCAATTTATTTATGGCCAAGTGGGAGGAGGATGTCGTCTATACCAATAGGGATCCTTCCCTAACCATGTGGGCACGGTATATCGACGACATCCTCCTCCTATGGAAGGGTAGTGCCGAATCATTAGATTCATTCTTTGAACATCTTAATAACAATGATCGTGGCATTTCCCTGACATACACGGCCAGTAAACAGAAAATACATTTTTTAGATCTAGACATTGAGATCTGTAACGGCAGTTTCCATTTCCAGACTCATTTTAAAACTACGGACCGGAATAGTTTTATACCTCCGGATAGTTGCCATCACCGGTCCTGGCTGGATTCAGTACCAAAAAGCCAATTTCTCAGATTACAGAGAAATTGTTCCAGCACTGAGGCCTTTAAAACACAATCTGCAATCTGAAAAGCCCAAAAAAGAACAGAGTGAGATCTTTAAGTGGTCCCTCTTGACTGCTTTTTCCAACCAATATAAACACGTTAAAGCCATCCTTTCTAAGCATTGGGATATCCTCAAGAATGATCAGGTTTTGGGCACTGTTTTGCCCGACAGGGCAAAAGTCATTTTTAGGGGTGCCCCTACCTTACAAAGTAAAATTGCCCCCAACATCATCAACCCCCCTATACACCAACCACTCTTCCATGAAATGGAAGGATTCTACTCATGTAGAAAATGTACTGTATGTCAACACAATTCTGGCATAGGAAGGAAAACTGTATCGTTTACTTCATCGGTCACACAGAAACGATATTCCATCAAACGGTTCTGCACATGTACCACCAGTCACATCGTTTACCTAATCACATGTCACTGTGGAAAACAATATGTTGGCCGCACTATTCGCTCTTTTGCTATAAGAGTAGCGGAACATATTGCTCTCATTAAGAGCGGAGACACTAAACACACAGTTCCCCGACACTACAAGTTACACCATAATCGGGTTATTGTTGGGACACAATTTATAGTGATCGACAGATATGTTCCCCCGTGGAGGGGTGGGGCTATGACCAGGGGTGTATCACGTTTGGAGACCTTCTGGATCCACGAGCTCCGTACACTTTTTCCATCAGGTATTAACGTGGAGCTGGATGTCAATGCCTTTATCAACAGAGCTTGACACCCACCTCTACGTGATGATCTCTCCCCTTTCTGTTTTTGTTTTTTTGTTTTTTTGTTTTTCGTTTTTGGTCTTGGTTTTGCTCATATATACATTTTTATCTCGTTAATATTTTAACTGTCTTCCACTTACATTCACGTGTTTGTGGGTCTATTCCATATACACATAATTGTTGTATCCATGGATGTATTTATTAGACACAGGGATTGTCCTATGTGCATTTCCATGTGAATTTATTCCATCATTGTGAATCCACATCCATCACGTGTATCAATGTATTTTTATCTGTGTATATACATATAGGCGTATTGTCCTATGTATATTTTCATGGGAGTCCGCTCCACCATTGCACTTTTTATTAGTTTCCACACATTAGTTTATGTCAGCAATTTATTTAGATGTACACTTGTTCTCTTTAGAGGTACACCCATATAATCACACATCAGTTTTTCTCACTTTTGTACTGGGGGCCATCATCTATCCCTTTGAGTCACCATTATCAATTTCTGGTGCTTTATAAGAGGTGGCCGTTTTTTATTTATGCATTTATTTTATTTATGCATTTTTTATTTATGCATTTGTTTTTGTTCCCACTTTTGAAGATCGTGCATTTCTTTTCAGTACGCATGCACTATACTTCGCCGTCCTTGAGACATTTTTCTCAATGCAGTCCTCCTTATCATCAGCGGCCCCTTGGTTACGTTATGCCTGCTGACGCCACGATCGCACTAGCGGAGGTTTTCTCACTAGAAACCAGAGTACCCCTTTGTTTCGAATGCGCATGCGTAGCCTTGTTGTCTCGGTGTTATTCCCTTCACTGAGGCTCCTCCCAGTAGCGTCACCTTGTTGTTCTGGTGTCGACACGTCCGCACTTTAGAAACACTAGATTTCCTTCCCCGTTTGTACACACTGCGCACGCGCGGCATCGGTGGTATTCTCTCGATCTGTGCGCACATTGCCGCACTTATTCCTTTATTTACACTTTGCACATAACATTATATGGCTCTATGTCAGATCTTGACCGCACCTGTGCACTATTATTATTTTTTGTTTTTCTTTTTTTTTTTTTCTGGCCAGGCCGTTCCTACACTTCCGGTGTACATAAGAACATGGAAGGGAGGCGTGGAACGCATGCCTGGAACGCACGCCGGACGGCCATCTTGGCCGATACCGGAAGTAAAGTTTTTTCTAACGTGGAGCTGATTCTCATGACCATTGATGCATCCCTTATATATATTAGGGTGGCTACAGTGGGGGGAACCCCCCAGACGACGTCTATGAAGACGAAACGTGTCGGGTAGGACCCCACTGTCACCACTTTCTCACAGCGCTGTTTTTTACTTTGGATCTACATGTGAGTGTACATCTATTTATTTTAAATAAAATCTTTGTTTTCGGATTTACACTATGTGGCCCTTCCTTTCTCTCCTCACCTATTAACACCATCTTCTGGTCCATGGAATATCGCCTTGAGGGATTCATTCACGTAATACCCCACCCTTCCGGGATCTGCAGGACCATCCATATCCGCGAGATTGCCTACACCCTTCAGGACCTGGGTGCCACTTGGAGGGATACAGTAATCCGTGGGATCACTTATTAACATCATTTCTTCGGGCCAAGCACAGCCACTCACCACCCAAGCCTTATCCGACCCAACTTGGCGTATGCCCCTTTGGGTCCATCTCATCCGGTAAGCCTTTTCATCTCTCGGTGGGAGTGGGCTTGTCTGCATTTTGGATGCCGGAAGTTTCTGTTTAAAATGTTTTCATGAGGACTACCTATTTTTTATTTTTTATTTTTTATTTCCTAGATACGGTTGTTTCTTTTCACTGTATATTGACTGGCCAATTGGCGTTCATGTTGGACATTGTATAGCGCTACACTTTTTCTCTGCTTTCCCCATTTATACTTTGTTGGTCGTGTTAGCTGCTTTCGTTTCCTTCCCTCTTTGGGTAGCGCAGAATTATTTTGTATATAACCTTGATCGTAGCAAACAAAACCAAAATTCAAAAACTTTTTCGAAAACGACTATAACACACATGAATGACCTACAACTGATTGACGCCTGGGGAGCGTTAAATGTAAGTGCAAGAGAGTATACTTTTTATTCCCACCCACATGATTCATATTCACGTATATATTACATATTTTGCTCTCCAATAATTCTAGCCAACTCCTATGATGCCTCAATACACCCATGTTCCTGGTCAGACCACCATATCATCACTCTTAGCACTCAATTTATAGGCCGCACCCCTACCTCTTATTCATGGAGAATAAATGAATAATTATTAACTGTCCCCACACACCAAAATGAAATCGCATCAGAAATAAAAGACTATTTTGCACTAAATTCAACTCCAGATATCTCCCCAACTACACTATGGCTTGCCCATAAGGCTGTGATGAGAGGCCACCTCATTAAACGGGCAGCACAATGTAATAAAAAAAAAATTGGAAAAAATTAATTCTCTCACAAAAGACCTACACAACATATATAAAGATCATACAAATTCACATGACCCGAACACTTGCAAAATAATTTCTCAAAAAAGAAAACAAATTAGACTCATTGCTCACATGTAAAGCAGAAAAGGCTCTCCGCTGGTCAAAAGCAACATTTTTCCTATCTAGCAATGCTTATTCTACAATGTTTGCCCGAAAACTAAATCAATCAATAAAACCCACCCATGTTTATAAACTTAAAAACAATACGAATCAACTGATCACTCACACCCAAGAAATTCTGTCTATATTCAAAGAATTCTATTCAAATCTCCTTTCAGCACCTACCTCATCCATTCCTTCTTCAGCACTATCTTGGTTGGATAACCTGCCTATTCCAAAGCTAACACAAATAGACAAATTAAATACACCATGCACAGAAGAAGAACTACTCCTAATAGTTAAATCCCTTAAAAAATTACTTCGTCCCACTGTTGGCTCGTCTTAGAACTGATCTTCTCCACTGGCACTCCCTCACATTAACGTGATTTGGCCACTGTAGCGCCCTCAAGATGACCATGCTGCCAAGGGTGTTGTACTTGATGCAGGCGCTCCCCATTCGACGTCCGCCTGCGTTCTTTAAGCCAATCAACTCCTTATTTTGAGACTTCATATGGTCTCATCGCAGTCCACAAATCAACTTTCACCTGCTTACTCTTCTGAAGCATAGGGGTGGAGTTGGCCTCCCTGATCTGAAAGCATACTACAGGGCGACACATCTTACGAGACTAGTGGATTGGCACTGCCACGCGGCGGCGAAACACTGGGTGGCCATGGAAATAGAAGACTTCAATGGTACAGCTAAGAGTTGGTCATGGCTCACATCATCTTTGCCTAAAGCTCTCACAGATCACCCCACCTTAGGCAGTACGCTGGTGGTGGCTAGGGACCCCTTCCGACACTCTTCAGTGTCGCCTTCCCCCTCCCCTATGATACCGACTCTGGGTAAACCAGAGTTCGCTCCTGTCCTTCAGAATCCCCACTTCCTACATCTGGAAGCGAGCAGAAGACTCCATCTCTGTGACTATGTAGACCAAGACGGTCAACTGTCCTCTTTGGCCGGGGTGTCTGCTTCTGACCCCCCGCTGGACTTTTGGAGTGCTCTCCAGTTACGTACCTTTTATCGCAAGGTGTCTCCGGATACCAGGCATATCTCGAGAGCTCACAGAACTGGAAAACATTTGTCACCGAGGAGAGCCGATCCACCATAGTCTCTCAACAATCTACTCTCTTCTTCGACCTGCAGACGGTCTTGACCCCCTGTTTCTGTCCAGATGGGAATCAGACCTAGATACCCAATTTCACACTACTGGTAAATTTTGCGCTTACTCTGAAACAAGTCTAAAAGTTATAAGCAGCTAACACAACAACTAGAATCGTTGCCCAACAGATAAATAATTATATAAAAAAAATGTGTAGCGCTAAAATGGCAAGATGCCTTAAAACTAATGAGTATAAAAGGCCTATACTTAAAGTATAGTGTACATATAAACATACATGCAGAGTATGACTAAAAATCAAAAAATCAAAACAGAACAGTCACTAGGTTGGAATTGAGTGGGTTGCTACCCCAAACGTGAAGTGAGGAGCGCCTTCACCAACATATAACAGTTTCAAAAGGTAACGTTCTATAGTAAATTAGAAAGTCTCGTCAATACATGGAATAGTCCATCTAGAAACCAAACTCCTATCGAACACCACTGTGTCTTCAAAACATGCAGTGCACTTGAATATTAAAGATGGAGGCTTACCGGAGGGTTTAAACCCAAGACAGCATATACTGTGAGGGTCAAACCAGCTTTTATTGCACCCTGGCAATGGTGGGAAGATCTTTGTGGCCTGAGGATAGTGAGAAGGTCTTTTCTAAAGATGTATCTTCTCCACACGTAATGCTGGATCTCTCCAACCAGGGTTCATAGAGGGCACAAAAAGGGATCAGTACCACTCAGCTTCTGTCCTGGCATAGCATGACAACCAACACTTCCGGGATCCGGCCCCGCCCTCTCCAGCTGCGTGTGCACACGCAGCTGGAGAGGGCGGGGCCGGATCCCGGAAGTGTTGGTTGTCATGCTATGCCAGGACAGAAGCTGAGTGGTACTGATCCCTTTTTGTGCCCTCTATGAACCCTGGTTGGAGAGATCCAGCATTACGTGTGGAGAAGATACATCTTTAGAAAAGACCTTCTCACTATCCTCAGGCCACAAAGATCTTCCCACCATTGACAGGGTGCAATAAAAGCTGGTTTGACCCTCACAGTATATGCTGTCTTGGGTTCAAACCCTCCGGTAAGCCTCCATCTTTAATATTCAAGTGCACTGCATGTTTTGAAGACACAGTGGTGTTCGATAGGAGTTTGGTTTCTAGATGGACTATTCCATGTATTGACGAGACTTTCTAATTTACTATAGAACGTTACCTTTTGAAACTGTTATATGTTGGTGAAGGCGCTCCTCACTTCACGTTTGGGGTAGCAACCCACTCAATTCCAACCTAGTGACTGTTCTGTTTTGATTTTTTGATTTTTAGTCATACTCTGCATGTATGTTTATATGTACACTATACTTTAAGTATAGGCCTTTTATACTCATTAGATACCCAATTTACCAAGTCCCAGAACGAGAAGATCCTTCATTTTGCACAGAAGTCCTCCATAGCTAATAGAGTCCAGGAGACGTGCTACAAAATTCTGACTCTGCGGTACAGAGTGCCTACCATATTACCCCGATTCTTCCCCCAAGTTTCTAGCCTGTGTTGGCGCTGTGGCAACATGGAGAGCACAATGTTGCATATCTTTCGGGACTGTCACAAGCTTGGACCATTCTGGCGGAAGGTGACCGGCACAATCAAACATCTGCCAGATGTCGACTTGGAGGGGAACCCTGCAGCCTGTTTGCTTCATCTTTCACCATGACCGATTAAGAAATACAAGGCCTCTCTTACAATGCAACTATTGGACTCAGCTAAGGCGTGCATCCCCCTCTGTTGGAGACCGAAGACACCACCATCCAAAGCCCTGTGGTTTTCTAAAGTTAATGAACTAAGAGATATGGAAGATCTCACCTCCACCCTGCACAACTGGGAGGAGACCTTTTGTGAAACCTTGAGACCTGGCACCACTTTAAGTATACTGACGCATATCTCCAGCAGGTTTCGTAATTTCGGCGAACCTCCCGGATTTAGCTCTGCTCACCGGGGTGAGAGGTACCTATTACCCACTATCCGCTCAATTTCTCTTTCCCTACTCCTTCATCCAGTTCTCCTCCCTTATTAGGGACAACCGCTATGCTTTTTGCCCTCCCCCATTATTTAATTCTTCCCCCCCCGCCCCTCCTTACTTTTATTTATGATCAAAAGCTCCTCTCCTGAATGTTACAAGTTGGGCTCCCCCGCCTCTAAATGTTTACAGTGTGAATGGACACATAGGCCAACATGGAGGGGCATTTAGAGGGAGGGGGGGGAATGTGTGTGTGTGTATATATGTATATATATATATATATGTAGCGCTGGTAGATTTTTAATCTACCACTTATATGTAAATTTAGTGGGTCATCTGTTCTGTACATAGTTCAGATTCAATCTATTGTTAAATTAGCCTCTGTTCCAGTTTGGCTGTGTTGCGTGCAGTTCCACATTGTGCCTGCGGGTGTCGTTGTCACCATAGGTCGGTGTTGGAAAGCAACAAGCTGAAGTATATGAGTGCTCTTCTTTCCCAGAGGTAACTCGGCAGAGAGTACTTAAGGGACAGATGCCGTGTGCTAGAGGTCAGTTCTACCTTGTGGCCCTCTGGGCTGGAGGGCTGCGTTGCTGCAACCGTGCAAGTAGGCCCAGAAGCCTGTCTGGGGCCTACTGCTGTTGGGATGGTCCTGTGCTGTTTGTCCTGCGGGAAGAAGCCGGACAATTGAGAAGATCCAGGGGAGGACCCATCTTGGAAGGGACCATGCATAAGGCTGGTTATAAGAAGGGCCTGGTGACTCGATTGGAGGACGCATCTTAATCTAATCTACCGCACAAGTACTGCCGGGTCGGCTTAAAGGTTCTGGTACTGTGTTTGCTGTTCATCGAAAACGACTACATCCGGTGGCAGAGGATCCTACAGTTTTGTTCTACTCAAGTCTGTGGCAGAGACTTTCTATTCGTGCTGCGCTCCGGCTGCTAGGTTAGTGAGAAAGACCTATCTGGGCGGGCAAAGATTTAATCCTGAACTGAAGATGAATTCATCCCTGAGAATTCAATTCCTTAGTGCTACACCAAGAAAAGGTATTTGAACTTCCCTGCAACTCTTCTTCTACCTCTTTCCTGCTACTTCTTCCAGTTATCTCCCATTAAAGCATTGAAAAAGTACTAAAGTGACTGGTGCCTACATTGTCAAATAATAAGCTCAACGTGGACTCTAAGTCTGGTATTGGTGAAACTACAGGTAAAAAGGTGACGGTAACAGCCTGCTTTATATCAGCAGCTCCACTGTGAGTTATTGCTACATATATATATATATATATTGTGGCATTGCTACCTGGAATATTGCTGGTTTACACCAGATTTTGGAGAGAAAGGCGTGCTGATTGCACAGCTGTGTGCTGGGCTATTTAGTAGTAACCTGACCATGGTTCTGGGCCCCCACCGACAGACAGGAAGTCTGTGCATGGCAGTCAGGTGGACTCCCATTCCTCTGCAGGAGTCAGAGACTGCATGGGTGCAGGCAGAGCATGCATGTCTGCAGGGGGCAGATGTACTTTGTGACAGAGCAGCAAGGCGCTGATCAGGAGTAAGCTAGGAGAGAGCTTAACTCAAGGAAACCCTTTTGTTCTAAGGAGCAGACCTAAGGCCTAGGCTACAGGCCTGAAGCAGCTGTGTGGCAATAACGTAAGCCAGGAAGCTATCATTATATTATTATTTTTTATAATTATTTATTATATTATAATTTATGATTTTGTGTTTCAAGCTCCATCATACCCGGGATATCTACTAGACTCTTGGTGGACAGATATATGTGTGTTATTGCTAAGAATTGCAGGCCTACAATATAAAACGCCAAATTTCTATGCAAAATAATTGTACCAGTTTGAGACGCAAAAATCTGAAATAATCATACCGCCAGGGAGGTTAAAGAGACAGTACACCAAATGTTCCTGTGTTAAAAGGAACTGTGTTTAAAAAGCATTGTGGGCCTGACTGCAGAGATGGGGTGGTCAAAAACGCAAAAAGGAAGCAATGTTTGCTGAGAGACAGAACCTTGTGGCTAGAGGGGTTGTTACCGACAGAACAAGCCCCAGACTGGTGCAAGATGCACCTGGCCGTACTGGGTGCGGTTGCCCATGGCAACAAAGCAGAAATCTGTACAGCTGACTTCATATGGCCTATGTTGCCTTCTGAACATGTTGAAGACTTTTTGGCTGAATTTGCGATGATTGCTTCCTCCCAAGGGTGGCCCAGAATCCGCTGGGCTGAATTGGTGCAACCTTTTCTGATGCAAGAGTACCAAGAAGAGGTGTACCGTGGGATGTGTTATAACCAAGATGACTACGACAATTTCCTGGGAGCAGTCCAATCTAGAGAGCACTGGAAAAATTCAGCAGGGAGGATGTGGTCTCCCATAGCAACCGGAGAAAGTCTGTTTGCAGAAAGGAGGAGCTACAGCCAAGATGTGGCTCAAATTCTGAGTGAAGAGGTTTGTGCAAAAGTGTCTGTTGTCACCCCTGGCAACTGTGAAGGAAATTTTGTTCAGCCTACGGGGGGTGATGGAGAGCACAAGAAACCAGTGGTTTCAAGTTATGGCTGCTTGTGTGAAGTGGTCAGCCCAGAGAAGAGGGCACAGTATCCAGCATCCTGTAAGGGGTATGACCATGTATGTGGGTCTGCTGTTACCCCTGGCAACAGGAAACCTGTTTGGCCTGCAGGGGATGTTGAAAAATCCAAGAAGGGTGCAATGTTGCCCCGTGTCCATGTGGGGGCATTAGCTTGTGAGAGCACAGCAAAGAAGGGACACCGCCCTCAATTGAAGCTTTCCACACCTGTCAACTGGTATGGTAAGGCTGTTACAAATGTGAGAGAGACTGGTCATGGCACTATTCCCTGTGAAGTGGGAGTAAGTCCAGTGAGAAAATCTGCCTTCAGAGACTTGATGCAAATTAATACCCTGCTAGTAGCAAAGCACAGTTTGAATCTGAACCTACAGCATTCTTGAGGACTGTTAAGGAATTGTCTCTGTGCAATGCTCTTTGTAGCAGAGAGACAAGGGTTAAAGCCAAACCTAATGATATGGTGTGTACTAACAACTCTGAAAATGGTGATACATTTCCCTCTATGTTGGTGTTTAAAGGGGAAAATGGTTCTGGACTGATTCATCAGAGTGCTGAAGTATATATGTCAGGGGTGACCACTGAGAGATATGTGCCATTGCCCCTAGCAACCATGACAGGTGCAACGGGGTTGTCCCTGGAGACCTCCCAGGAGCTCATGGTGTCTGAGCTTGAGGTCTCCCAGGATGACTGTGTAGCCACCCTGGTGGGTGAGAGAGTGTCTTATAAAGCAAAAAGTGATATAATAAATATCCCACAGGCTCAAGCTGGTAATGAGCTGGGACAGCCTATGAGAGTCAGGAATGATAATGAGGAATGTATTTCTGAAAATATTGATGATGAAGGTTTTCCCATGGCAACCACAGGCAGTGCCGCAGAGTTGTCCCTGGAAATCTCACGAAGAGTCCCTGTGTTGGAGCCGGTGGGGCTCCAGGACAGTTGTGATACTGCTCAGGTGGAACACAATGGGAAAATAGCTCAAATGATGGAGCATGAATTATCACAATCTGATTTGGTTGACAGTGACTGGTGCAGAATGCCTGTTGTTAAACCACTCTGTCCAGCTGTGTCTCCATGGACACAGGGAGCAGTACTACGGAGTGCTGGTGACTGGAGCACAGACAGGATAGACTGGGATAGTCTCGCCATAAAGGTGTTAGCGTGGTGGAAAGAAATTTCTGAAGGTAATAGTAAGGTGGACACTAATGCTGCTGTGACAAATGGAGAGGCTGCAGGGCCAGTAGACACAGGTGTGTTGGCTTTTGCAGAAGTTAACCCTCTCCAGTTGGAAAAATCTCAAAAGGGCGCATACATAGCAGAGGTTTTGTCCACAGCAAAAGAGATGAGTAATATGTGTATAATTATTCCTGCGCTATCATGTGTGTTACGGCAGAGCTATTGGGAAAAGCTGCATGCACCGAACAGGGCACAACCAGACCCTGCTAACAGATGAATAAATTATTAAAGTGGTGCTGCGCTAATCCTAGCAAAAACACAAATAATATTAAAATAATAAAACTAATCTCCTAGTGGGCAAAAAAAACCCCTCACTAGAATATGGAGAATAAAAAATATAAACAGTTATGAATAATGTGTGATCAATGCTGCGTAAAAACCAAACACTAAAAAAAGCAGAATGTGCAAAGTGCAATCATAATATATATAATAGTAACTAATAGAGGATATCCATAGCCAGAAGTTAACTGTAAAAATAACAAAACGTGCAACAGCAGATGTAGGAGTGAATCCTCCTATATAAAGTGCAGGATAATCAATATGACAGTGAATTCCTGTGTGTAGCATACATGCAACAGACACAAAGTGACTTGTGCAAAAAAAAATCCACGTGACTAATAAGGCATAAACTTCAAATCAATCAAGGTGCTTAAACATATAGAAAGTCCTCCTTCACAGAATAAAACCGGCTTCCTAGCATGCACATATTGCAGTGAAGTGCTCAAATATATCAAAGTGGTGCTCCTCTTCATGTTCACACACACACTTGTAAGCAGTGGCCCCTTACCTTAAGGTAATGGGGTAACAGCATATGACCAGTATTGGGAATACCATCCTTTAGTTTTCTCCTCTATCCTCGCGGTCCTAGTCTCGGAGCATAATTCCCTCAGATGACAAGGGGGCACGGAAATGGAAAAAAGGAAGGTCCCAAATAGCGTTATATTGTCAGGCTAAAACTAGCTTTTATTAGTATAAAACATAGGTACTCACAATACAGCAGTGAAAAAATGGCTTATCTCCAACGAGCGGCGAACTCGTAAGCCTCAATCAGCATAGGTGCCTGTCCCGTCCCTACGCGTGATGTCACACAACATGTGACTTCATCAGGGGATGATCACATGACTACTGCTCCTCTCCAATCAGCAATGTGTTCAATTGAAATCGAATGATTGGTTACAAATTGTCAACAGATGTGAAGATAACAAGTGAGAAGCGACGAGTCTAGCTATAGTACAACACATGAGATACAAAACATACAAAGACTACTTTGACATGTGAGAAAATACATATATTAAAAGCTCTATGAGAGAATCTTTAATGAAAAAATATAAATTTAAAAATTCATAAGTTGTGAAATATAAAGACTAGGCATAAAAGATACTACACATTCAAAGTGTATGCCCATAACTCCAGGACTTTTTTTAACTTATTTCCTAAAAAGGTCCACATCATAGCGGTGGTTCATTCCCGCAGATACCCTTGTCTGTAGGTGAACTTCACGTGTCTTCACGTGAAAGAAGTGCATGGTGGATGCCCCCCCCACACACACACACGTGAGGATAATTTAACTCTTTCCAAGCCTGAGTACGAAAAGGATGCCATACTGGCTTTATGTTCATACTTAAAGTGCTTGGACACATTTGATAAGCCTTTGTCAGTACTGTAAGGTGCACCATGAAAATGTTTGCTGATTTGAGTTCTCAGTGGTCTCATGGTGCAACCCACATATTGTTTGTTACATTTATCGCATTCCACAACATATACAACATTGCTAGTGCCACAGTTGATATATTCACGAATCGTGAATTATTGTCCTGTGGCACATGAAACTACTGTCTTGTGTTGTCTGGAGTGTCTACTACAAAAATGGCATGTGTTATTCCCACAAATGTAAGAGCCCACAGTGTTCAACCAAGTTTTTTTTTTTTGTATTGCTGTCACTCAAACTTGGGGACAAAAGGCCTCCTAGTGTTTTGCCACGGCGGCTTGAAAACCTACAGCCCGACCTCAGTATTGGTCCCAAATCTCCATCCGTGGTAAGTATTGGTGAATATTTATCTATGTTTTTAATTTTATTAAACTCCAAGGAGAAGGCAGTTACAAAGTGACTGAACTTGTTTTCCTGTCATTAGAAACCTTATGCCTCGTACACACGTTCAGATTTTCCGACGGAAAATGTTCGATGGGAGCCTGTTGTTGGAAATTCTGACCGTGTGTAGGCTCCATCAGACATTTTCCATCGGAATTTCTGACACACAAAATTTGAGATCTGGATCTCAAATTTTCCGACAACAAAATCCGTTCTCGTAAATTCCGATCGTGTGTATACAAGTCCGACGCACAAAGTTCCACGCATGCTCTGAATCAATTACGAGATGAAAGCGCTCGGTCTGGTAAAACTAGCGTTTGTAATGGAGATAGCACATTTGTCACGCTGCAAGTTTCTAAATCTTTTAATGCAGCGCATTCTCTTCTTCTTTATAATGCTAGAATAATGAAGTTGTTTTGCTGCTCATATTCACACAGAGTTCTGACAACCTAATTTCTTTATTATTTCTCGTGATCTCATCAAAAAAAAAATTCAGATCTCCATAATAATGTTTTGAATTTTTGTTTATAGCGTTGTGTTTGTTTTTTTGTTTTTTTTATCCAGATCTTCTATTTTTTTTTTTTTTCTGTTATAGTGATCTCCATAATTTTTTCTTTTGTTTTGTGTCAAGTTACCACAACACCATTATTATCTTGTATTTTTTAACCTCAAGGAGGTTGGTGTTGGTGTCCCTTGTTAATTTGACATTTTTGACATTTATTATGGGTCATAACAAAATAAAGAGGAAGGCAACGCTGGAGAAACTGGTGAAATTTGTGAAGCCTTTGTACCCCAGGGCACACATCAATTATTTTACAGTCAAAATTGGTGGCCTGAGGAGTCCTTATAATAGTGAGCACAATCCGGTCCAGGACTACAAAAGATCAGGAACAGCAGCAGATGACCTATATGTCCCCAGGCGGTGGTCTTACAACAGCCTGCATCTTTTGTCAGACCAGACTGAACCCAGGCCATCACTCTCTTGTCTTCCTTCCAGGCTTGCTTCCAGGCTGTGGCTCTGGTGTTGTAGTTGTGGCAGGAGATGGAGGAGGAGGACCATGATTGAACTCACAAACGTGGCTTTGGCTTATGAGTTCGCCCCTCAACCCCTTATTTAGGGCTTGTAACATAACTTCCTCACATAAGAGGCGTTGCAGGCTGCCATGTAGGCATAGTCGTCTTTATTATTGGGGGGGTTCTGAGGGCCGCAGTAGCCTTCCGAAATAGGCCAAGTGCTGCCTCCTCCAGGTTACTCCTCTTCCTGGGAATTTTTTTTGGAAGGCGGAGGGGAGGGCCTGGGATTTGGGCAGGCTACTGGGCCCGGCCACCTCCTGGCTGCCACTTTCCCCCGCCACCTCCTGGCTGAGACTTTCTCCAGCCTCCTCCTCTCTGTGACTTTCCTGTGTATGAATAGGGACATCGTTTTAGTTTTTGGTGCATCAATCACACACAATTTTCAGCTCATGACTGTTGCAAATTAAATGTTAATAAATAGAAAAGACTATCATTCTGACCCCAGCATTTTTCATTCTTGTCCCAATCATTTGTGGCTACTACTGTCTATTGATATGTAAAACACTTTGTAAAATCAGAAATTAATCTTCAATAATAACATCTAGTTAACATCATTAATTATTTGACTAGAAATATGTTGAACAATGCTATACCTGGCTCAAGCTGGGCTCCTCCGCTTCTTCCTGGGTGGAAGGCCCAGCTTGGACGCCGGAAGCCGCAGCTGAGGTGAAAGGAAGCCTTGAAGGAAGATTGGAGAGTGGTGGTCTGGGTTCAGTCTGGCCTGCCAGAAAATACAGTCTGTCATAGTACCACAGCCTGGGTACATAAATGTCATCTGCTGCAGCTCCTGATCTCTGGGAATCCTGGACCTTCTTGCGCTCCCTATAATAAGTGCTCCTCATGCCACCAATTAGGGCCTTCAAATAGGGGATGTCTGCCGTGGGGATCACCGGCTTCACAAATTCCAGCAATTGATCCAGTGCTGCCTTCCTCTTTGGTCTATTGTGATAAAAGGGGTGGTTTACCTGCCACAGACAGGGCAGCTCCCTGTACATAGCAATGAATATGGGGATAAAGTCCTCATTGAATAGATCCATTTTCTCTGCAAGAAACAGCACAGACAAACCCTAATGTCAGGCTAAACTCTCATAATCTTGTCACAATATAGGCCTCAATCTAGAAGCAGTATAGGCCACTGATGCACCAAGTTAAAATTGTGCCTTCGTTGTAACGATCGGCGCTTCCGATACTCCTTCCTTCGCAAACAGTTTGCGGCACACATGTGTTACGCTTTATATACACTGCGCATGCGTGAAAATCCGCCCACCCCGACCTTCTATCTAGTATATTCCCTGCCTCTTGTCTTTTGACGCAGTGGGAGAGCACATGGCGGAGACAGAGCAGGTGGCTGTGAGTAGCAGCAATGACGAGAAAAGCCCGGAGCCACAAACGTCCCGATCTCGGAGGATATTTAAGGCCTCAAATATGGCCTTTATAGAGATGGTGGACATCTTCAAGAGGGCTGACTATGACTGGAAGCAGAACAGAACAACCTTTTTAGGGTGTCCCACACAGGTGCTCCAGTGGATACTAGGGCTCTCCACATGTGTGATACTTTAACAAAAAAGGTAAGTATACCAGCTTTGTAAAGGGAAAAAATCATGTCTTCAGCTTTGAACTCTGCCAAAACAGACAATTGTATGACACTTCCAAGCAATGTTTCATATTCCTATTTGTCTCAAATATCTGTGTGCTAAGTATACCTTTATTTTATTCACATATGGGAGAAAAGACTCAGGACGTCTGAGGTCACCAGGGACGCCCCAAACTCCTAAAGAAGGGGAAATCCAAAAACAACAACCAGAGGATGTGGAGGAAGGAGAGGTTTATGAAGTGGGCAAAATAGTGACCACAACAGGTGAGTGTCTGAGACCACAGCTTCAGATAATAGATGTATGCCTGCCTATTTATAATACATGGTGTGGTTTTTTTTTTTTAAGGTGATGTGGATGTTTTTGAAGAAGAAACATCATCCTCATTGGGGAGATCATGATGTGCAATCGGGATTTACAGAAGATCAAGGAAGACATTAATGATGTGGAAAAAAGACTCAAAAACATCATTGATGTTTTAGGCAGAATCGAAAACACACCAACGTTTATAAAATTCTTTCAAATTTTCTAACTTTTCTCCAAAATTTTGAAAGCCAAATTTTGAAGATGCACACAGTGTGTCAACATGTGCTATCACGGAATATCAAGGTATGCGTTTTGGGGGTGCAACCTCTTCCTCGCAAGTAAAGTAGATGAGAGGAAGGGGTTGCTCCCTGAAACACGTCCATTGATCCCCCATGATGGAAGCTAGCACATGTTGACATTAACCACTTGACCACTGAGCACTTAAACCCCCTTAATAACCAGACCAATTTTCAGCTTTCGGTGCTCTCACATTTTGAATGACAAATACTCAGTCATGCAACATTGTACCTATATTAAATTTTTGTCCTTTTTTTCACACAAATAGAGCTTTCTTTTGGTGGTATTTAATCACCGCCGGGTTCTTTATTTTTTGCGCTATAAAAGAAAAAAGGCCGAAAATTCTGTAAAAAAAATACATTTTTCTTCATTTCTGTTATAATATTTTGCAAATTAGTAATTTTTGTTCATATATTTTGGCCAAAATTTATACCGCTACATATCTTTGGTAAAAATAACCCAAATCGGTGTATATTATTTGGTCTTTGTGAAAGTTATAGAGTCCACAAGCTATGGTCCCAATATCTGAAAATTGATCACACCTGAAGTACTGACGGCCTATCTAATTTCTTGAGACCCTAACATGCCAGAAAAGAACAAATACCCACCAAATGACCCCTTTTTGGAAAGAAGACATTCCAAGATATTTAGAAAGATGCATGATGAGTTTTTTGAAGTTGTAATTTTTTCCCACAATTGTTTGCAAAATCAAGATTTTTTTTTTTCTTTTTTTTTTTTTCACAAAATTGTCATATTAGTAGGTTATTTCTCACACACAGCATATGCACACCACAAATGACACCCCAAAACACATTCTGCTATTACTCCCGAGTATGGCGATACCACATGTGTGAGAATTTTACACAGCGTGGCCACATACAGAGGCGCAACATGCATGGAGCACCTTCAAGCGTTCTGGAGTGACCAGGCCAATTCTGACATTTCTCTCCTACATGTAAAAATCATCATTTATTTGCTAGAAAATTACATAGAGCCCCAAAACATTGTATATGTTTTTTTTTAGCAAAGACCCTAGAGAATACAATGGTGGTCGTTGCAACTTTTTATCTCGCACGGTATTTGCGCAGCAATTTTTCGAATGCTTTTTTTTTTTTAAAAAAACAGTTTTTTGTGCTTAAAAAAAAAAAAACAGTAAAGTTAGCCCAATATTTTTCCATAATATGAAAGATGAAGTTATGTCGAGGAAATAGATACCTAACATGTCACCCTTCAAAATTGCACACGCTCGTGGAATGGCGCCAAACTTCGCTACTTAAAAATCCCCATAGGCGACGCTTTAAATTTTTTTTACTGGTTACATGTTTTGAGTTACAGAGGAGGTCTAGGGCCAAAATTATTGCTCTCGCTCTACCGATCGCAGCGATACCTCACATGTATGGTTTGAACACCATTTTCATGTGTGGGCGGGACTTACGTATGTGTTCGCTTCTGCATGTGAGCACACGAGGACATTTTTTTTTTTTATTGTTCATTTTACTTTTATTTATATTAGTTTGACGCTTTTGTCCAAAAAATACATTTTTTGATCACTTTTATTCCTGTTACAAGGAATGTAAACATCCTTGTAATAGGAATGTGGCACGACAGGTCCTCTTTACAGCGAGATATGGGGTCAATAAGACCCCACATCTCCACCTCTAGGCTGGGAAGCCTGAAATTAAAAAAAAAAACAATCCTGGCTTCGATCGTAGCGGTGAGTCGGTAGAAGCACCTGAGGGCGGCGGGAGGGGGGGACGTCCCCTCTCGCCTCCCGTAAGAACGATCAAGCAGTGGAACAGCCGCTATGATCGTTCTTATGGTGTAGGGAATCACCGGCTGAAAAAGCTGATGTCTGAATGATGCCTGTAGCTGCAGGTATCATTCAGATATCCCCGCACAAATTTAAGGACGTCATATGACGGCCAGTGGGCGGGAAGTGGTTAAAACGCATTTTTTTTTTTAACACAAAGTTGTCCATTTATACAATATTTCTAACACATAACATGTACATACCAAAAATGACACCCCTAAATAGATTCTCCTACTCCTCCTGAGTACGGCGATACCACATGTGTGAGACTTCCACAGCCTGGCCACATACAGAGGCCGAGTACAGCCGAGCATGGCTGAGCATGGCTGAGCATGGCTGAGCATGGCTGGGTATGGCAGAGTATGGCTGGGTATATGGCAGAGTATGGCAGGGTATGGCAGGGTATGGCAGAGTATGGCAGGGTATGGCTGGGTATGGCAGGGTATGGCTGGGTGTGGCAGAGTATGGCTGGGTATGGCAGAGTATGGCTGGGTATGGCAGAGTATGGCTGGGTATGGCAGAGTATGGCTGGGTATGGCAGAGTATGGCTGGGTATGGCAGAGTATGGCTGGGTATGGCAGAGTATGGCTGGGTATGGCAGAGTATGGCTGGGTATGGCAGAGTATGGCTGGGTTTTGCAGAGTATGGCTGGGTTTTGCAGAGTATGGCTGGGTTTTGCAGAGTATGGCTGGGTTTTGCAGAGTATGGCTGGGTTTTGCAGAGTATGGCTGGGTTTTGCAGAGTATGGCTGGGTTTTGCAGAGTATGGCTGGGTTTTGCAGAGTATGGCTGGGTTTTGCAGAGTATGGCTGGGTTTTGCAGAGTATGGCTGGGTTTTGCAGAGTATGGCTGGGTTTTGCAGAGTATGGCTGGGTTTTGCAGAGTATGGCTGGGTTTTGCAGAGTATTGCGGGGTATTGCAGAGTATTGCGGGGTATTGCAGAGTATTGCGGGGTATTGCAGAGTATGGCTGGGTATTGCAGAGTATGGCTGGGTATTGCAGAGTATGGCTGGGTATTGCAGAGTATGGCTGGGTATTGCAGAGTATGGCTGGGTATTGCAGAGTATTGCACAGGGAATTGCAGAGTATTGCACAGGGAATTGCAGAGTATTGCACAGGGAATTGCAGAGTATTGCACAGGGAATTGCAGAGTATTGCACAGGGAATTGCAGAGTATTGCACAGGGAAATGCAGAGTATTGCAGAGTAGTGCAGGGTAATGCTGAGCATGGAGGGATGGCTGAGCATGGATGGATGGATCCATGGCTGTGACTGCACATGTCACCGATCCGTAAGGAATAGGCGGAACCGACCGGCCATTATCCCGAAAGCGTTCTCCACCACTCTTCTGGCTCTGGCCAGCCGGTAGTTAAAAACCCTGTGATCCGGGATGAGGGTCCTCATGGCTTCAAAACGGTCGGCTGGTCAGAATGAACTAACAGAATGCACTGAAAATCAGAAAGGCCTGAGAAGAGCAAGCTGAAAATCAGAAATGAGCGGACAAGAACACACTGAAAATCAAGTATGTACTATAATAATGCGCACTGAAAAACAAATGCGAACTGACTACACGCACTGAAAACCAGATATGAACCTACAAGCACAAATCGAAGAGCAGTAACGATCGGAAAAGCACGAGGTTAAAAAGCGTGAATCGTCTCTCACCAAACTTCTAACATGAGATTAGCAGAAGGAGCCCAAAGGGTGGCGCACTTGGTATTGAACTTCCATTTTCTAGTGCTGTCGTACATGTTGTACGTCACCGCGCTCTTGACGTTCGGAATTTCTGACAAGATTTGTGTGACCGTGTGTATGCAAGACAAGTTTGAGCCAACATCCGTCGGAAAAAATCCATGGATTTTGTTGTCGGAATGTCTGATCGTGTGTACGTGGCATTACTGTTACTAAGGCTTTTCTTACAACCAGCATTCTCCAAGAGGGTAATTCTATTTTTCTCCATGGCGAGACGGGCTGCTCTATCTATATTCCATCTTTCGTACTCTTGTGAGTAGGGATGAGCCGAACACCCCCCTGGTTCAGTTCGCACCAGAACCTGCGAACGGACCGAAAGTTTGCGCGAACTTTAGAACCCCATTAAAGTCTATAGGACTTGAACGTTCGAAACGTTCGAAAGGCTAATATGCATGGTATTGCCCTAAAAAGGGTTTGGGGACCCGGGTCTTGCCCCAGGGGACATGTATGCAAAAAAAAGTTTTAAAAATGGCCGTTTTTTCGGGAGCAATGATTTTAATGATGCTGAAAGTGAAAAAAAAAAGTGAAATATTCCTTTAAATATCGTACGTGGGGGGTGTCTATAGTATGCCTGTAAAGTGTCGCGTGTTTCCCGTGCTTAGAACAGTCCCTGCACAAAATGACATTTTTAAAGGAATAAAAGTCATTTAAAACTGCTTGCGGCTTTAATGTAATGTCGGGTCCCAGCAATATGTATGAAAATCAGTTCGACAAACGGCATGAGTACCCCCCCCCCCCAGTCCATTACCAGGCCCTTTGGGTCTTGTATGGATATTAAGGGGAACCCCGCACCCAAATTAAAAAAAGGAAAGGCGTGGGGCCCCCAGGCCCTATACAATGAACAGCAGTATACAGGCGGTGTAAACAAGACAGGGACTGTAGATTTGTTGTTAAGTAGAATCTGTTTGTTATTTTGAACTGGTACATTTTTAAAGTGTAGCTCCAGCCAAAAAAACGATGTTTAAGGTTTTTGGAAAACATAGGGAAGGGTTATCACCCCTGTAACATTTGTTTTGCTGTCTGTGCACCTCTTCAGATGATTTTACCTCACTTTCTGTCCCAATGACAAATGTTTTTTTTAAATTTGGGGTTTTTAGTGAAACAAGGATTGGGGATAAAGCATCAGTGGAGAGGAGACACGTTTTCCCCATATTAACTCTTACAGGAGAGAATTTCCCTTCCTAGGGGTAGATGTCATCTCACCTGTTGTCTCCTTCCGTTTGCAAGTAGGAGTCGTTTGTAAGTTGAATGTTTGAAAGTAGGGGCCTGTCCTATATACTCTGCAGAAATTGGGGCCTTAGGTGTTGGTGTTGCCACAACACTGTAAGCCCTCACAGTTACTCTTGGTGGGCGCAGGGGGAGTCCCTGCTGTGAAATATTAGTTTAAGAATTGTAATTACATGCCATTGTTGAACAGGGGCAGAAAAATTGGGCCTTTGGTGGTGGTGGTGTTGCCACAACACTGTAAGCTCTCACAGTTACTCTTGGTGGGCGCAGGAATGGGCCCTGCTGTGAAATATTAGATCAAGAATTGTAATTACATGTCCCTGTTGAACAGGGGCAGAAAAATTGGGCCTTAGGCACTGATGCTGGTGCCACAACACTGCAACCCCTCACAGATACTCTAGTTGAGCGCAGCAACGAACCCTCCTGCAAAATATTGCATCAAAAAATGTAATTGCACGCCCCTGTTAAACAGAGGCTGAAAAATTGGGCCTTAGCCACTGGTGGCGGCGCCCAGAACCAAAAATATTCTTACAAGCTATCAGCATGATCATTGAGGAGGAAGAGGATAATCACTCAGCATAACAGGATAGTCACTCAGCATCAGCATCGGCAGTCTTGAAGAGATCTGACATTTCAAAAAAGATTGTTCGGTTACATCAGCATCAGGTGCCTGGTAGCTGGTGGTGATCCAAGACTGATTCATTTTTATGAAGGTCAGTCGATCGATCGAGTCGGTGGACAGGCGCACCTGTGATCGGTTACAAAGTCTCCAGCAGCACTGAATGTGCGTTCCGAAAGAACGCTGGATGCAGGACAGGCCAGTAGCTCAATTGCATACTGTGCAAGCTCTGGCCAGTAATCCATCCTCAAGACCCAGCAACCCAGAGGATTTTGGGTGGAAAAGGTGTCCAAGTCAGATCTTGCCCCTAGGTATTCCTGCACCATGTAAAACAGACGCTGGCGATGGTTGCTGGAACCGATCATACCTTGGGACTGCGGACTAAAAAATTTTCTGAACGCATCGGTCATACGGCCACCATCTCCACCGCTCCTTCTTTGACTGACCGAAGCCTCAGCAACACGTTGTCCAGGAACAGGAGTTTGTAACCTCCCAGTCTCTGGGAACGCGTTGCACAGACCTTTCTGCAAGGCCTCCCAAAGATGTTTCATCCTCTGCTCCCTCTGCAACGGCAAGATAAGGTCCACAACCTTACCCTTGTAACGTCGATCAAGGAGGGTTGCCAGCCAGTATTGATCCCTCTCCTTGATACCACGAATACGAGGATCCTTCCGCAGGCTTTGCAGGATCAGGGAGGCCATGCAGCGTAGGTTTGCTGAGGCATTCGGTCCGGAGTCCTCTGGGTCACTAAGTAAGACATGATCCGCAGCCACCTCCTCCCAGCCACGTACAAGTTTATGGGTTTCTTGGGACTGTAAATGATCCCTTGAAGACTGCTGCTGATGCTGAGTGCCAGGCTCCACCTCCATGCTGACACAATCCTCCTCCTCGTCCTCTTCCTGTGTGATCGGCAGGTACGCAGGAACACTGTCTGGATAAAGGGGGCCATGAGAGGTAAGGAAGTCCTCCTCTTCCTCCCTCTGTTCTGCCTCAAGTGCCCTGTCCATTATTCCTCGCAGCGTGTGCTCCTACAGGTGGACAAGAGGTACAGTGTCACTGATGCATGCACTGTCACTGCTCACCATCTTCGTGGCCTCCTCAAATGGTAACAGGACAGTGCATGCATCCCTGATCATAGCCCACTGGTGTGGAGAAAAAAAAACAAGGTCCCCTGACCCTGTCCTGGTGCCATAGTCGCACAGTTACTCCTTGATGGCCCTCTGCTGCGTGTGCAGCTGCTGCAGTATGGCCAACGTTGAGTTCCACCTGGTGGGCATGTCACAGATTAGGCGGTTCTTGGGCAGGTTAAATTTGTTTTGGAGGTCAGCCAGCCGAGCACTGGCATTATATTACCTTCGGAAATGCACACAGACTTTCCTGGCCTGCCTCAGGACATCCAGTAATCCCGGGTACCTGCCCAAAAACCACAGCACCCCCAAGTTAAGGATGTGAGCCAAACAGGGCACATGGGTCAGTTGTCCCTGTCGGAGGGCGGAGAGAAGGTTGGTGCCATTATCGCAAACCACCATACCTGCCTTAAGCTGGCGTGGCATCAACCACCTCTGAACCTGCCCCTGCAGAGCTGACAGAATCTCTGACCCAGTGAGGCTCCTGTCCCCCAAGCACACCAACTCAAGCACCGCATGGCATCTTTTTGCCTGCGTGCTTGCGTAGCCCCTTGAACGCTTATGGAGCACCGCTGGTTCAGAGGACAAATCAGCACCGGAAGAGGCCATGGAGGAAGAAGAAGAGGAGGGGGTGGAGGAGAGAGGTGTGGCAGAATCACCACTGGTAGAATTTTGGAGGCGTGGTGGCGGAACAACCTCCAACACTACTGCACCCTGTCCTGCATGCTTCCCAGCTGCCAGAAGAGTTACCCAATGCGCGGTGAAAGATAGGTAACGTCCCTGTCCATGCCTGCTGGACCATGAGTCAGCGGTAATATGCACCTTACCGCTGACCGCCCTGTCCAGCAAGGCCAAGATATTGCCTTCCACATGTCGGTAGAGAGCCGGAATCACCTTCCGTGAGAAAAAGTGGCGTTTGGGAACCTGCCACTGAGGAACCGCACATTCCACAAACTCACGGAAGGGGACAGAATCTACCAACTAAAAAGGCAGCAGTTGAAGTGCTAGCAATTAAGCCAAGCTAGCATTCAACAGCTGGGCATTTGGATGGCTGGGAGTGAACTTCTTTCGGTGGTGCAGCAGCTGGGGTTGGGAAAATTTGCCTGGTACAATCTGACGTCGGTGTACCGATAGCAGATTGTACACAAGAACTTGGCTGTGACACACCTAATTCTACACCTTCATTCCTCTCAGAGAGGACTGAAGGTATAGTGGGGTTGGAGATCCCAGCTGATGAGGAGCAAGAAGAGGTCCTCTTTGTTCTTTGGTGTGGGTCTTTTAGGTGCGCTTGCCAATGAACTGCATGGCAGGTCGACATATGTCTGGTCAAGCATGTGGTGCCCAAGCGGGTGATGTTTTGGCCACGCGAGATACGCTTGAGACATATGTTGTAAATTGCAGCGGTGGGATCTGATGCACTTGTCTCAAAAAAGGCCCACACCAAAGAACTTTTAGAATAATGCACAGAGACAGCAGCGCCCTGCACATGCGGAGCTCTGCGGTGTGATGCAGTCGGTGTGCTGCCCTTAAGCTGGCCCCTGGAGAGTATCCTGCCTCGGTGATGTGCCTCCTCCTCCTCCTCCTCTCACCTATCAGGCACCCACGTGGAGTCGGTGACCTTATCATCCCCTCCCTCCTCATCACTGGAGCAAAGCTGGCAGTATGCTGCAGCTGGGGGAACATGACTGCCAGATTGCTGTCCTTCTTGGGCACCCCCTCTCTCTGGGCTCACGTTACTGCCTTTTCTCTAGCTGGGTACCATCATCGGAGCCTTCAAAACACTGGGCATCCTCCTGGAGCATGTACCCAACACTGTGGTCAAACAGTTCAGGGGACTCCTCAGGAGGACATGGTGGGGCTGGGGAAGGAGTGACTGATGCCATTGAGCCGAGGGAAGAGGCCGCGTTGGCAGCTGCTTTGCCAGACAAAGTACCCTGAGCCTGGGTGAGAGAGGATGAGAAGGATGAGGACGGCTTGGTTATACACTCTACCAAGTCTTCCGCATGTTTCGGCTCAACACGGCCAGCTGCCGAATAAAAGCGCGTTCCACGGAAACGTGCTGATGAGGATGCACTGTCTCCACAACCAGCATTGTTGCCTCTAGACACAGAGCCTGCTTGCCCTCTTTTATTGGCTTGTGACTGTCTGCCTCTCCTTGTTGGCCTTCCAGACATACTAATGGTCTGCAGTGAGATGTAGTTGCATAAAGCTGGGATGTATATATATATATACTGATACTGCAGCTAGGAGAATCAACTGCCTACCTGTAGTATTATCAGTATGAGAGCTACAGCAATTGTCTTCAGGTAGCTTTAGGTGCACACTGTGCAGAGGACACAGTACACTAACTGTAAATACTGTAGCTGCCTGCCTGTAGTATTAATAGGAGCAGAAGAACACCACCAATTGTCTTCAGGTAGCTTTAGGTGCACACTGTGCAGAGGACACAGTACACTAACTGTAAATACTGTAGCTGCCTGCCTGTGGTATTAATAGGAGCAGAACAACAACAATTGTCTTCAGGTAGCTTTAGGTGCACACTGTGCAGAGGATGCAGTACACTAACTGTAAATACTGTAGCTGCCTGCCTGTGGTATTAATAGAAGCAGAACAACAGCAATTGTGTTCAGGTAGCTTTAGGTGCAGAGGACGCACTACACTAACTGTAAATACTGTAGCTGCCTGCCTGTGGTATTAATAGGATCAGAAGAACACCACTAATTTTCTTCAGGTAGCTTTAGGTGCACACTGTGCAGAGGACACACTGCACTAACTTGAAAATACTACAGCTGCCTGCGGTACTAATAGGATCAGAAGAACACCACCAATTTTCTTCAGGTAGCTTTAGGTGCACACTATGCAGAGCACGCACTACACTAACTTGTAAATACTGCAGCTGCCTACGGTACTAAAAGGATCAGAAGAACACCAGCAATTTTCTTCAGGTAGCTTTAGGTGCATACTGTGCAGAGGACACACTACACTAACTTGTAAATACTACAGCTGCCTGCGGTACTAATAGGATCAGAAGAACACCACCAATTTTCTTCAGGTAGCTTTAGGTGCACACTGTGCAGAGGACGCACTAAACTAACTGTAAATACTGTAGCTGCCTGCCTGTGGTATTAATAGGATCAGAAGAACACCACTAATTTTCTTCAGGTAGCTTTAGGTGCACACTGTGCAGAGGACACATTGCACTATCTTGAAAATACTACAGCTGCCTGTGGTACTAATAGGATCAGAAGAACACCACCAATTTTCTTCAGGTAGCTTTTGGTGCACACTATGCAGAGGACGCACTACACTAACTTGTAAATACTGCAGCTGCCTACGGTACTAAAAGGATCAGAAGAACAGCAGCAATTTTCTTCAGGTAGCTTTAGGTGCACACTGTGCAGAGGACACACTACACTAACTGTAAATACTGTAGCTGCCTGCGGTACTAATAGGATCAGAAGAACACCACCAATTTTCTTCAGGTAGCTTTAGGTGCACACTGTGCAGAGGACGCACTACACTAACTTGTAAATACTACAGCTGCCTGCGGTACTAATAGGATCAGAAGTACACCACCGATTTTCTTCAGGTAGCTTTAGGTGCAGACTGTGCAGAGGACGCACTACACTAACTGTAAATACTGTAGCTAATAGGACTAATGGGATCAGAAGAACACCAGCATTTTTCTTCAGGTAGCTGTAAATACTGTAAAAACACCTGCCTGCTTGTCAGTAGGAAGAGAATAACAGGAATTGATCTAGCTAAACTGAATACAGTGTGTGTGTGTGTGTGTGTGTATATATGCAACTAACTGACTCGCCTGCCTGCTCTAACTTAAATCAAATGACACTGTCTCTCTCTCTCTCTCTATCTCTCTCTCAACGCCGGAACACATTACACAGGGCCGACGTGCATGTGGCCTTATATATCGTGGGGCGTGTCCTAAACCCCCTGAGCCATAATTGGCCAAAGCCACCCTGGCTTTGGCCAATTACGGCTCTCTGTACAGACGGTGCTGTGATTGGCCAAGCATGCGGGTCATACTGCATGTTTGGCCAATCATCAGCCAGCAATGCACTGCGATGCTGCAGTGAATTATGGGCCGTGACGCGCCACTTGAATTTGGCGTGAATGGCCCATATCGTTCGTAATTCGACGAACGGTCGAACACGCGATGTTCGAGCCGAACATGGGTTAGACTCGAACTCGAAGCTCATCTCTACTCCTGAGTGAAGCCATGAGGCTATAATAGTGCACTCCTTATTAAAACATTCCTCAGTAGAGCAATTACGTCTGGACCCGGTGAACTCCCCCATCAGAATGGATCATTTGGTGTGTGCAGGATGGCAACTAGAAGCCAGAAGTAAGGCATTGCCTGCACATGCCTTATGATAGGTGCCAGTTGTAACCAAGCACTGAGCTGCACAGCCTGGTAAAGTAAGATCTAAAAAATTGATGACATCCTAATGACTATCAAAAGCTAAATTCCAAATTGAGATGCTTTTGTTTGCCAAGGATACAAGGGTAACACAGTCTATAAGGGAACTATCCCATGCAATTAGCAAGTCGTCTATGTAGCGACCGTAACTACTATAGAAGCTGCACATGGGTTGTGTCGGAAGAAGAGGAAACTCTCCTCCCACCAGTCCATGTACAGGTTCACCAGGGATGGTGAAAAAACGGGCCCTTATAGAGGCCCCCCTACATAGAGACAGATAGAAAACTTGATCGAACATGAAATAATTGTGGCTGAGAAGAAATTCAACTACCATAATTGTGAACTCTCTAAGACTAGTGTTATAAGTACTGAAACATGGCAGATGATGTTCAAGGGCTTTGATTGCAAGGTCATGTGGAATACAGGAATATAGTGACTTCCCATCCATGGTGAGCAACTGGTACTCCTCCTTCCACACCACTTCCTGTAAAGATGTCAGTACTGATGTAGTGTCTTCGATATAGCCAGGTAAGCCTACAACCAATATTTTCCGGCATGTCCCCCTCAGATCTACATCGATTGCACTTCCAAGCACACTTGTAGTGCAAAGTGGAGTTGCCTTTAGTAAATAACCCCCTTTGTTTCCCACTGTTCTGAGCCATACAACCTTTGACCGAATAGTTTGTAGACATTATAGCTTTTATGAAAACCAGTCAACATACACTTATTGGGATTTTTTTTTTACCAAAGACATGTAGCAATTACATTTTGGCCATTTTTTTTTTGTGTATATGTAATAATAAAAATCCCATGGTGATCAAATGCTACCAAAGGAAAGCTCTATTTTGCGTGAAATAAAATGATATACATTTTGTTTGGCTACAGCGTTGCATGACTGTTGAATTACCAGTTAAAGTAGTGCAGTGCTAGTAGCAAAAAATGGCCTGGTCATAAAGGAGGTCAAACTTTCTGGCGCTAAGGTGGTTAAAAACTAGCAGGGGGCTCTCTAATAAAAGTGATCAGGGTGGCTCTAGGGTCACCCAATCACTTTAGGGAGGCTCTCAAATGGGTGCCCACCCCCCACTGCTGAAGATGCAACTGTTCCAGCACAATATGTGCTGGAATAGCTGCACTGGAGGTTTTTGTCATTATTTTAGATAAATGTACAAGAACTGGTCATTTTAATTTGCATGTACTGATGTCTTACGCTGCTCAATGTCATGGGATGAGAAAGGATAACTTCTAGCATAAAATATGTAGGTAAAGGACACACCCCTTCTGACCATGAAAAAATAATGTGCCAAAAATGATTGGTTAAACTCAGTGACTTTTCATTTCATTGCTACTTTTCCTTTATTTAGCTTTGGGTAATAGGAAAGATCCAATGGAAGGTTAGTGTAGGCTTTTAACACTTTTGTTAAATGGTGCATTTATTTTGAGAGGGGTCTATACATTAGACCAAAAAGAGGGACTTCTCTGTCTCTCTGGGTGTATGAGTTAATACATTCTTCATATGCCTTTTACCCTACCTACACCATTTAAAGCTGAACTCTAGGAATAAGCTTGAATAATCTGTGTTTTAAAGCTTGCATTGAGCCAGCTTGGTTACATGTAGTTAAAGATAGGTCACATCCAGTAGACTGACAGGGATTCTCAAATTCAGCATAGTAGTTCTTTTTTGTTTTCAAACGTTTTTATTTAGCATAATAAAAAAAACATACAGTCATTTGACAATATTCATCATAAAACTGACATCAAACACATGTCATCAACAATAGAAATCAGGAATAATTTCAAAGCATACGGAAATAAGAAGCATTAAAAAGGTATATTTAAAGGTATTGTCAGTTAAAATATATAACAACATTGAATGGTATTTAGTCCTGTACTACCAATATATGTCTATGGGTTTTCCAGGCTCCCCATCTGCGTTCAAATAGGTGCATTTTATCTTGTAGGGTATACAAAATCCTCTCCATTATCATAACCATATCCACCCTGTCTCGGATGGAGGGTAGGGGCACTACGGGGGTCTTCCAGTGGAGAGCAATAGCCCACAAAGTTGATATACATATAGTATGTATAAGACATTCCTCTTGCAGGGGATACCTGGGATTGTCGCTCCGAGTAAGACCATTGAGACTGTGAGCTGCAAAGGAGTTCCAGCGTTTGCAGAAACAACAGCAGTTACTCCCTTCCATACTAGAGACAGAAGTCTACAATTCCAAAAGATGTGTCTAAAGGTGCCTGGAAGTTGACAACCCCTAAAGTACAGCTCGGATGTTCCTGGGAACATAATCTGGGGTCTTGAGGGAGTGTAATACCATCTGGTCAAAACTTTATAGGCCGTTTCTCTAACTGCCAGAGACTTAGTGGCCTTACGCAGGTTTTGTAGCATGGTACCCCAATCCTCCGGAGTAAATTTTTCATTACAATCAGTCTCCCATTTACTTTGATATGGAAGCTCATCTGAAAAATATGACGCCAACGCTGTCTTATAGAGCGTTGACATGAGGCCTTTGCCTCTGGGAGAATCATGGGAGATCTGTTCGAAGGGTGTAGGGGAGGAAGACAGAGTGAGACTATGATGGGAGGTATAAAAGTGTCTTATTTGTATATAATGATAGTGTTCCCGAAGTGGGATTTGATGTTGTGCGCGAACGAGATCGAATGTAACCAATGTATCTCCCAGCTGAAGAGCCGCCAAAGTGACCAGGGACTTGGATTTCCGCCATGCAAATTTGTCGGGGTGAATAAATACTATGGCAAATAGTGGTTAGCATATTAGTGCTGTCCTATTCCAGGTGCTGATGCAGTGATTTCTGGTCCGGTACACTGAAGCCAGAGTTGCTTACTCAGCACCACCTCCATTCAGAAAATGTCTTTTTCAATGAATAGAAGGCATTCTCTTATTGGACAAGATGGAGAGGAAGGGCAGATTGCAATTTATAAAGCATCTTCTGTGATGTTGAGGTGCCAAGGGAATAACTCTCTGGCTTCAGTGTATTAGACAAGAAATAGCTGCAATAGCACATCGCTTACTGTATGCAGCAAGGGCTATTATTGAGGTTGAGAATCCTCAGAGGCCCTCCAGCTGCGACATATCCCTAATTAATTTTAGCCAAGCTGGCCAAATATAAGTTTAAAAAATAGATTTCTGGAGTCCAGCTTTAACGTTGTACAGTTCTAATCTATCCTAAATAGGTAACAGTTTTTAATACATAAGCTCAAACGCAGCTTCTTGGTGTGTAATATTAAAATTTGTTTCTACCCAGAAACACTTTCATACATATATATGGTATAAGCTATACATGAATAAGACAATATATATTTTGGGCTTAAGGTTGAGCTGGTTTAGAAATATTTACTATCTGTGTTTTGCACTTTGGCTTGGTAAACTTTAAGCTTTTCCACATAATTAACATTTCATAGGGTATAAAACGATGGACTATAAGCATGTCACGGTAATAACAAGGATCAAATGAGTCTACTCCATTCGGCATTTTGATACCATATGTTCTTATTCCTTCATGGTTATATGGCTCCAGACCAGCCTGCTTAAGGCACATTCCCAGATAAGCATCATCAATAGGAAAAAGGGGAATGCGAGTTGATTTCCTGGAGATAGCATAAGCTGTAAAACCAGACATGAGGATACCTCCTCCTCCACAGTAGGGTGCAAAAGAATCCCCAGGAAAAAGTTCTTCTGGGACATAATACTTGCTATGTTTTTCACGAACAGGTGGCATCCCTATATTTAGTGCTCCAACAAAAAGATGCTTTTTCAATCCATCGAATTCTAAGCCTCTCAAATATGTAATAACATTCAAAGAGTTAACAAAAACGTCATCGTCGCCATTAAAAATAAATTGTGCACCTGGGCACCTGAGATCCATCCACTTATGGAAAAGGACCTGCTTCAATGTTAAGTTGTAGAAAGTGTCTTCAAAGTCCCACTGCACGATGTCTCCATATGTGTGACTCTCTGCTTCTAGCAGCTGCAACATCCTTTTTGATTCTTCCTTGTTCCTTGAAACTCCACTAAGAAAAATTCTTTTCACGTTGGCACCCAAGTAGCTTTTTTCTTCTCCCCATGTTTTTCTTATGGCTTCCCGACGGTCATAATTTGCTGGGGCTGTTTTGATGGCTAAAAACAGGAATACATCTTTAGAGCCATTTGCACCACCACACTTCATAGGGGTGTCGAGTATCAATGGAAAACTTTTACAATGGTGGTATGTCAGAAAATCTTTCATGTTCTGTGGCTGCCCATTAAAGTCTGGGAAATTTTGAGCACTGTTATTTTCTACACACTTTACAACTGGATAATCAGAAACTGGAAGAACATGACGAACAACCACCTTTTCTGCTGGAGCGGTTTCAGTCTTAACTTGTTTAGTTTCTGAAAAGAAGAGCCTTCGAAAAACAATCACACTCACCACTAATGTAAGCAGAAAATGGCGAAAATTCTTTTTCATGATGATTCTGGGTAAGAGGTGACGCTAAGAAAGGTGCAAGAAAAAAAATGCATTAGAATTGGTGGATGAGTTAGATTTGCTTCTTTTAAAAGGGAAATAAAATGGTTGGAGACAATATTTTATTTTACATATCTTTTTAAAAGTGTATGTTTTTAAAATGATTATTACCGCTATTGAGATATACAGTTATTTTTATTTACACACACACGTTAAGGAAACCTGTACTATGGAACAATGGAGGCTGCCACTGCTGACCTTTCTGAAAATAGTTGGCTGGCTACCTCCTAGCTACTGTCCTTTCTTAACCACTTCAGCCCCGGAAGGGCACTTTTTACAATTTGGCACTGCGTCACTTTAACTGCTAATTGCGCGGTCATGCAATGCTGTACCCAAACGAAATTTGCGTCCATTTCTTCCCACAAATAGAGCTTTCCTTTGATGGTATTTGCTCACCTCTGCGGTTTTTATTTTTTGCGCTATAAACAGAAAAAGAGCGAAAATTTTGAAAAAAAATGATATTTTCTACTTTTTGTTCTAAAAAAAAATCCAATAAACTCAATTTTAGTCATACATTTAGGCCAAAATGTATTCGGCCACATGTCTTTGGTAAAAAAATGTCAATAAGCTATTTTCTGAGAGGCATGTTGAGTCCATGGAATATTTTATATTTTGACACAAGTTGCGGGAAAGTGACAATTTTTTTTTTTTGTTGCCTATCACAGTTTCGGAGGCCATGGAACGCCCAGGTGGCACAACCCCCCCCCCCCAATAGACACCCCAAGCTATTTGCTGAGAGGCATGGCTAGTATTTTGCAGCTCTCATTTGTTTTTGAAAATGAGTCAAGAAAAAAATTTTTTTTTCTTTTTTCAATTTTTAAAACTTTGTGACAAAAAGTGGGGTCTGCAAAATACTCACTATACCTCTCAGTAAATAGCTTGGGGTGTCTACTTTCCAAAATAGGGTCATTTGGGAGGGTTTGTGCCACCTGGGCATTCCATGGCCTCCGAAACTGTGATAGGCAGTGAAGAGTGAAATCAAAAATTTACGCCCTTAGAAAGCCTGAAGGCGGTGCTTTGTTTTCGGGGTGCCGTAAGCGGCTAGGCTCCCAAAAAGTCTCACACGTGGTATCCCTATACTCAGGAGAAGCAACAGAATGTATTTTGGGGTGCAATTCCACAAATGCCCATGGCCTGTGTGAGCAATATATCATTTAGTGACAACTTTGTGCAAAAAAAAAAAATTGTCACTTTCCCGCAACTTGTCTCTCAAAAGGTTCGGGTCTCTCAAAATGCGATGGCATCTTGGGAGACCCTGTGAAAGTGTGTCCTAGTCTGTGCAATGCAGTACCCTACGCTAATACTCAACTAGTGTATGGTAGCGTTCAAAACATTCACCAAATCAAAGACCAGGATTGTCAGGACAGGAGGGAAAATAATAGCGGGTGTCACGCCTATATCCGCGCTTGCTGCAGACACGACATCTTTTTTGGGGGGGTTCGTTGGGTAGGGGTACTCGGGAGGACATAAATAAAATGCCTCTCATGCAGCCGACTGCATTTGGTTGGGGATGTGAATGGGGGAAGTACGGGCGCTGCAGAAGTGGTGGGTTGCCAATTAGGATTGGCGAATGCAGTAGGAAGGGCACTATGGGCACGACGGGCCTGTTTGTCTTCTTCTTGGTGGCAGCGGGACACTACTTGTGCTTGCCACCTCACCAGCTTGAACTGCACTTATGGGACTCGCCACGTCACCAAGTGTTACTGCAGTGCTGGTTTGACTACGACCGGGGTGTACTATGCCGCTGGTGCTTGCCAGTTCACAAAAACGCTACCAAAAAAACTGTTAGCGATCGCACTGATCAGGCCTGACTCTGCGAGCGCTGCTGTTATGCGTTTAGTGTTTTGTAAGTGACAGTGATCGATCGATACTGCACTTGGGTGGGCTGGGCTGGGCCGGGCGGAGGGGCAAAACGCAGGTGCTAGCAGGTATCTGGGCTGATCCCGCTAACACTGCATTTTTGGGAACCCTAAACTGCTGGGGACGCTAATATAGATCTGATCGGATCAGATATTGATCCGTTCAGATACTATACCACTAAGGGAGGTGTACGGTGCGTGCGTGGGTGTTAGCGGTACTGGCACTAACCTGACGCTGCCTGGGGTGATGCATATCACCGCCGGGCGATCAGGGGGCTAAACCTTTATTCGGTAATAAACGGCGGGTGCCCTGACACTATAAAAAATAAACTAACTAACCAGCGTCACCCGTAACAGTTATACGGTGATCACTGGTGAAAGGGTTAACTAGGGGGCAATCAAGGGGTTAAAACCTATATTATGTAGTATATGGGGGTCCCTGTCTCTATAAAACGCTGACGGCGAACCTAAATATTTACCTCCCTAACTAGCGTCACCAGTGACACTAATACAGCGATCGGAAAAATGATCGCTTAGTGACACTGGCGATGGGGGGTGATCAAGGGGTTAAAACTTTATTAGGGGGGGTTAGGGGGGTACCCTAGACCTAAAGGGGGCTAACACTAACTGCCCTACCACTATAACTGTCACAAACTGACACCAATGCAGTAATCAGAAAAAAACAAACTGCTTGGTGTCAGTGTGACAGGGGGGGAGGGGTGATTAGGGCGTGATCGGGGGGTGATCGGGGAGTGATCGGGGGGGGGGATCAGGGGGTGTATTGTGTGCCTGGCATGTTCTACTGTTTGTGTATGTGTTTTACACTCACATCGATGTCTTCTCTCCTCGGCACGGAACGGAAAATACTGAGCCGAGGAGAGATGACATCATTTCCTCTGCTGCTCTTTACCATACAGCAGCAGAGGAATGATCCCATTGGCTGGGAGCGATCGGGAGGGGGGCCAGGAATGGATGGCCTCCCCCTCACCTCTGATCACCGGGGGACAAATGCCGACAGCCTCGGGCACCGGGGGGGGAGTCCGATCGGACCCCCCGCCCGCGGGAGGCAGATCACGTACAGGTACGTGATTCTGCCTGCCCGTGCCATTCTGCCGACATATATCGTCGTGAGGCGGTCGGCAAGTGGTTAATTACTAACCTTGAATAAGCATAAAGCTAATGAAGTCAAAGGGTCAATTTGGGGCAACAAAACTGCCAGTAATCCAGCATTGTTCAAAAGCAAACTTCTGCAATGACAACTTAATATAGTTTCTCATTGCTGGTTTCTTTAAATACATGATGCACTAATGACACAGGACTCACATTGGAGCACAATAGGATCTGTTTGCCTGCAGACTTTCTGAGTGAACCCTTATGCAGCGTACACACGGTCGGACTTTTCGACCGGACTTGTCTGACGGACGCCGATGGACCAAATCCGGCGGACAATCCGATCATGTGTGGGCTTCACTGGACCTTCAGCGGACTTTTCCAGTCGCAAATCTGATGGACTTTAGATTTGGAACATGCTTCAAATCTTTACATCGTAACTCCGCTGGACCCAGAAATCCGCTCGTCTGTATGCTAGTCCGACGGACAAAAACCGACGCTAGGGCAGCTATTGGCTACTGGCTATCAACTTCCTTATTTTAGTCCGATGTACGTCATCAAGTATGAATCCGTCGGACTTTGGTGTGATCGTGTGTAGGCAAGTCCGTTTGTTAAAAAGTCCGTCAGAAGTCCGTCAAAAGTCAGTCGAAAGTCCACTGGAAAGTCTGTCGGACAAGTCCGGTCGAAAGGTCCGACCGTGTGTACGCAGCCTTACAGCCCATCTGAACAAGCAGGCAGAAAGTGACTTATTTACTTTTATCTAAAAACTGCGTATGCAAGTAAGGGGCAACTGTAGATATTGTAAATAGCCACTACAACAGATATATAAGCTAAAGGAAAGTTTACTCTTAAAAAAATAAAATACATACAGCTAAAGCCCTCCACTTTTTATGAATAGGCCAGTGGGGAAGATAGTTTGTGAGCTTCTTTTTTTGAGCAATACCAAACTGAATTGTCTTTTACATAAAAAAGGTCAAACCAGTGCTCAAAAAACACTTAAAGTGATATTAAAGTCTTCTTTTGGATTTGCACAAAGCAGCCCAGGTCCTCCTCTTCTCAGGTCCCTCTTCGGTACTCCGGGCACCTCTCTCCTGATGAGTGTCCCCACAGCAAGCAGCTTGCTATGGGGGCACCCAAGCCGTTGCTCTGTGTCCATTCAGACACGGAGCCACACTCAGCCCCGCCCCCTCTCTCTCCTCATTGGCTCACTGACTTTGACAGTAGCGGGAGCCAATGACGCTCCGCTGCTGTATCAGCCAATGAGGAGAGAGTCCTGGCCAGCTGAGACTCTCATGCAACATCGCTGAATCAAGATGGGGCTCAGGTAGGTGTTAGGGGGCAGCTGCACACAGAAGGGGTTTTATCTTAATGCATAAAGATAAAAAACCTTCTGACTTCAGAACCACTTTAACCATAACTCCCACATGGAAAATCCCTGTATTCCCAATTATTCCTAAAATATTCAAAAGATAGGCATTATGTGTGTGTTAGAAACTGGCTAGCGTCAGGATAGTACACCAGCACATAAAGATGCAGCAAATAAAAAGACCTCTGCACAGCTGAAGCTGCTGCAGTTGTGAGCTTCATACCAGCTTTAACCGCTTCAGCCTCAGAAGATTTTACCCCCTTCCTGACCAGAGCACTTTTTGCGATTCGGCACTGCGTTGCTTTAACTAACAATTGCGCGGTCGTGCGACGTTGCACCCAAACAAAATTGATGTCCTTTTTTTCCCACAAATAGAGCTTTCTTTTGGTGGTATTTGATCACCTCTGCGGTTTTTATTTTTTGCGATATAAACAAAAAGAGCAACAATTTTGAAAAAACGCAATATTTTTTACTTTTTGCTATAATAAATATCTCCCAAAAATATATAAAAAAGACTATTTTTTTCCTCAGTTTAGTTTATTCTTCTACATATTTTTGGTAAAAAAACCCCAATAAGCGTTTATTGATTGGTTTGCGCAAAAGTTATATTGTCTACAAAATAGGGGATAGTTTTATGGCATTTTTATTATTATAATTTTTTTTTTTACTAGTAATGGTGGTAATCTGTGATTTTTATTGGGACTGCGACATTATGGCGGACACATCGGACACTTTTGACACATTTTTGGGACCATTGGCATTTATACAGCGATCAGTGCTATAAAAATGCACTGATTACTGTAAAAATGTCACTGGCATGGAAGGGGTTAACACTAGGGGGCGATCAAGGGGTTAATTGTGTTCCCTAGTGTGTCTTCTAACTGAAGGGGGGAGGGGACTGTGTAGGGCAGATGACAGATTGCTGTTCATACTCTGTATGAACAGACGATCAGTCTCTTCTCCCCTCAGAAAACCGGAAACTTTGTGTTTACACACACAGATCCAGGTTCTTGGTGTGTCACCAGCGATCGCAGGATCCTGGCGGTGATCGTGACCGCCGGGCACTTGCATCAGCTCTGGGGGTGAGCAGCGGGCGCACGCGCACCCCTAGTTCCATTCTGCTACAGTAAAACTGCGGCGACTGGTCGGCAAGTGGTTAATCACTTAAAAACAAAGATCTTTAGATTATTTTCACACGGGCTGTCTGATCAGGTCTGCCTATCAGTTTTTCAGCCAAAAGCAGATGGATGTTGGTCCTACTCCCCAATCTGTTCGGTGGACCGGATCAGGTGGAAACTGACAGGTGGTCCATTTCCATCTGATTGCCCCATAGAGGAGAGCAAGACTGTGTCTCTGTGGAGCGGAGCGGACACGGATCTGTCATCCGCCTGCCCAACGGGAATCAGTAGAGAGATTCCCCCTGCTGAGCAAGCAGATTCTGCTTAGCGGAGGCACCCGTGTGAAAGGGGCCTTAGTAAAAAGCAGCACACATTACAGATTGTTAAGCATACATTTAACGAGACTGGTGGTTCGTTTCTAATATTTGGACAAATTTTTCGTTATGCGGAGATTCGGATATATCCGAATACCTGAATTAGAATATAAACAAATTTTAGCACATGCTCCGAATAACTAAACTAAATTCGGACTGAAATTTGAATCAAATTTTACATCGAACTCAAGTCGAATTCGAACTACACATATTGCTGAAATCAAAGACTGTGTGTACCATTTTGAAATAATGCTGTTTTAGTTAAACCAATGGTGATTTAACCATCGGGCCTATTTTTCAAACTTGCTGATTAAAAGTTAAAATCATTTTTTCTGGCTAGAAAATTACCTAGAACCCTCAAACAATATATATATATATATATATATATATATATATATATCTATATCTATATCTATATCTATATCTATATCTATATCGATATAGATATAGATATAGATATAGATATAGATATATATACAGTGGCTTGTGAAAGTATTCGGCCCCCTTGAACTTTTCAACCTTTTGCCACATTTCAGGCTTCAAACATAAAGATATAAAATTTTAATTTTTTTGTGAAGAATCACCAACAAGTGGGACACAATTGTGAAGTGGAACGAAATCTATTGGATATTTTAAACTTTTTTAGCAATTAAAAAACTGAAAAGTGGTGCGTGCAAAATTATTCGGCCCCTTTACTTTCAGTGCAGCAAACTCACTCCAGAAGTTCAGCGAGGATCTCTGAATGATCCAATGTTGTCCTAAATGACTGATGGTGATAAATAGAATCCACCTGTGTGTAATCAAGTCTCTGTATAAATGCACCAGCTCTGTGATAGTCTCAGGGTTCTGTTGAAAGTGCAGAGAGCATCATGAAGACCAAGGAACACACCAGGCAGGTCCGTAATACTGTTGTGGAGAAGTTTAAAGCCGGATTTGGATACAAAAAGATTTCCCAAGCTTTAAACATCCCAAGGAGCACTGTGCAAGCGATCATTTTGAAATGGAAGGAGTATCAGACCACTGCAAATCTACCAAGACCTGGCTGTCCCTCTAAACTTTCAGCTCAGACAAGGAGAAGACTGATCAGAGATGCAGCCAAGAGGCCCATGATCACTCTGGATGAACTGCAGAGAACTACAGCTGAGGTGGGAGAGTCTATCCATAGGACAACAATCAGTTGTACACTGCACAAATCTGGCCTTTATGGAAGAGTGGCAAGAAGAAAGCCATTTCTCAAAGATATCCATAAAAAGTCTCGTCTAAAGTTTGCCACAAGCCACCTGGGAGACACACCAAACATGTGGAAGAAGGTGCTCTGGTCCGATGAAACCAAAATCGAACTTTTTGGCCACAATGCAAAACGATATGTTTGACGTAAAAGCAACACAGCTCATCACACTCAACACACCATCCCCACTGTCAAACATGGTGGTGGCAGCATCATGGTTTGGGCCTGCTTTTCTTCAGCAGGGACAGGGAAGATGGTTAAAATTGAGGGGAAGATGGATGCAGCCAAATACAGGACCATTCTGGATGAAAACCTGTTGGAGTCTGCAAAAGACCTGAAACTGGGACGGAGATTTATCTTCCAACAAGACAATGATCCCAAACATACAGCAAAATCTACAAAGGAATGGTTCACAAATAAACGTATCCAGGTGTTAGAATGGCCAAGTCAAAGTCCAGACCTGAATCCAATCGAGAATCTGTGGAAAGAGCTGAAAACTGCTGTTCACAAACGCTCTCCATCCAACCTCACTGAGCTCGAGCTGTTTTGCAAGGAAGAATGGGCAAGAATTTCAGTCTCTCGATGTGCAAAACTGATAGAGACATACCCCAAGCGACTTGCAGCTGTAATCGCAGCAAAAGGTGGCTCTACAAAGTATTAACGCAAGGGGGCCGAATAATTTTGCACGCCCCACTTTTCATTTTTTTATTAGTTAAAACAGTTTCAAAAATCCAAAAGATTTTGTTCCACTTCACAATTGTGTCTCACTTGTTGGTGATTCTTCACAAAAAATTAAAATTTTATATCTTTATGCTTGAAGCCTGAAATGTGGCAAAAGGTTGAAAAGTTCAAGGGGGCCGAATACTTTCGCAAGCCACTGTATTTACATATAAACAGTCAGGTCCATAATTATTGGGACATCGGCACAATTCTAATCTTTTTGTCTCTATACACCATCACTAGGGATGAGCCGAACACCCCCCGATTCGGTTCGCACCAGAACCTGCGAATGGACCGAAAATTTGCACGAACGTTAGAACCCCATTGATGTCTATGGGACTCGAACGTTCGTTTGAAAGTAGGGGCCTGCCCTATATACTCAGCAGAAATTTTGGCCTCAGGTGTTGTTGTGGCCACAACACTGTAAGCCCTCACAGGGCCCTGCTGTGAAATATTAGATCAAGATTTGTAATTACGTGCCCCTGTTGAACAGGGGCTGAAAAATTGGGCCTTAGGCACTGGTGCTGGTGCCACAACACTGCAACCCCTCACAGATACTCTAGTTGGAACGCAGGAACGAGCCCTGCTGCAAAGTATTGCTTCAAAAATTGTAATTACACGCCCCTGTTAAACAGGGGCTGAAAAATTGGGCCTTAGGCACTGGTGGTGGTGCCCAGAACCAAAAATGTTCTTACAAGCTATCAGCGTGATCATTGAGGAAGAAGAGGATAAATACTCAGGATAGTCAATCAGCATCAGCATAGGCAGTCTTTGAAGGGATCTGAGATTTCAAAAAAAAATTATTCGGTTACATCAGCATCAGGTGCTTGGTAGCTGGTGGTGATCCAAGACTGATTCATTTTTATGAAGGTCAGTCAATCGACTGAGTCGGTGGACAGACGCACCCTGTGATCGGTTACAAAGCCTCCAGCAGCACTGAATGTGCGTTCCGAAAGAACGCTGGATGCAGGACAGGCCAGTAGCTCAATTGCATACTGTGCAAGCTCTGGCCAGTGATCCATCCTTAAGACCCAGTAACCCAGAGGATTTTCGGTGGGAAAGGTGTCCAAGCCAGATCCTGTCCCTAGGTATTCCTGCACCATGTAAAACAGACGCTGGCGATGGTTGCTGGAACCGATCATACCTTGGGGCTGCGGACCAAAAAATTGTCTGAACGCATCAGTCAGACGGCCACCTTCTCCAAGGTCCGCAACCTTACCCTTGTAACGTGGATCAAGGAGGGTTGCCAGCCAGTATTGGTCCTTCTCCTTGATACCACAAATACGAGGATCCTTACGCAGGCTTTGCAGGATCAAGGAGGCCATGCAGCGTAGGTTTGCTGAGGCATTTGATCCGGAGTCCTCTGGGTCACTAAGGACGACATGGTCGGCAGCCACCTCCTCCCAGCCACGTACAAGTCCATGTGTTTCTTGGGACTGATCCCTTAAAGACTGCTGCCGATGCTGAGTGCCAGGCTCCACCTCCATACTGACACAATCCTCCTCCTCCTCCTAGTCCTCGTCCTCTTCCTGTGTGATAAGTGGGCTCGCAGGAACACTGTCTGGATAAAGGGGGCCTTGGGAGCTAAGGAAGTCCTCCTCTTCCTGCCTCTGTTCTGCCTCAAGTGCTCTGTCCATTATTCCACGCAGCGTGTGCTCCAACAGGTGGACAAGGGGGACAATGTCACTGATGCATGCACTGTCACTGCTCACCATCCTCGTGGCCTCCTCAAATGGTTACAGGACAGTGCATGCATCCCTGATCATGGCCCACTGGCGTGGGGAAAAAAAATCAAGCTCCCCTGACCCTGTCCTGTTGCCATAGTCACACAGGTACTCATTGATGGCCCTCTGCTGCGTGTGCAGCCGCTGCAGCATGGTCAACGTTGAGTTCCACCTGGTGGGCATGTCACAGATTAGGCGGTTCTTGGGCAGGTTAAACTCCTTTTGGAGGTCTGCCAGCTGAGCACTGGCATTATATGACCGGCGGAAATGCACACAGACTTTCCTGGCCTGCCTCAGGACATCCTGTAAGCCCGGGTACCTGCCCAAGAACCGCTGCACCACCAAGTTAAGGACGTGAGCCAAACAGGGCACATGGGTCATTTGTCCCTATCGGAGGGCAGAGAGGAGGTTGGTGCCATTGTCGCAAACCACCATTCCTGCCTTTAGTTGGTGTGGCGTCAACCACCTCTGAACCTGCCCCTGCAGAGCTGACAGAACCTCTGCCCCAGTGTGGCTCCTGTCCCCCAAGCACACCAGCTCAAGCACCGCATGGCATCTTTTGGCCTGCATACTTGCGTAGCCCCTTGAACGGCTACGGAGCATCGCTGGTTCCGAGGACAAAGCACAGGAAGTGCCCATGGAGGAAGAAGAAGAGGAGGGGTGGAGGAGAGAGGTGTGTCACAATCATTAGTAGTGGCATTTTGGAGGCGTGGTGGCGGAACAATCTCCAACACTACTGCACCTGGTCCTGCATCCTTCCCAGCAGCCAGCAGAGTCACCCAATGCGCGGTGAAACTTAGGTAACGTCCCTGTCCATGCCTGCTGGACCATGAGTCAGCGGTAATATGCACCTTACTGCTGACCGCCCTGTCCAGCGATGCCAAGACATTGCCTTCCACATGCCGGTAGAGAGCCGTAATCGCCTTCCGTGAGAAAAAGTGGTGTTTGGGTACCTGCCACTGAGGAACCACACATTCCACAAACTCACGGAAGGGGACAGAGTCTACCAACTGAAAAGGCAGCAGTTGAAGTGCTAGCAATTTTGCCAAGCTAGCATATAACCGCTGGGCATGTGGATGGCTGGGAGCGAACTTCTTTCGGCGGTGCAGCAGCTGGAGCAGGGAAATTTGCCTGGTACAATCTGACGTTGTTGAACCGAAAGCAGATTGCCCACAAGTACTTGGCTGTGACACACCTAATTCTACACCTTCATTCCTCTCAGTGCAGGTCTCAGAGAGGACTGAAGGTATAGTGGGGTTGGAGATCTCAGCTGATGAGGAGCAAGGAGAGGTCCTCTTTGTTCTTTGGTGTGGGTCTTTTAAATATGCTTGCCAACGAACTGCATGGCAGGTCAACATATGTCTGGTCAAGCATGTGGTACCCAAGCGGGAGATGTTTTGGCCACGCGAGATACGCTTGAGACATATGTTGCAAATAGCAGCGGTGCGATCTAATGCACTCGTCTCAAAAAAGGCCCACACCAAAGAACTTTTTGAATAACATGCAGAGACTGCAGCACCCTGCACATGCGGAGCTTTGGGGTGTGATGCAGTCAGTGTGCTGCCCTTAGGCTGGCCCCTGGAGGGCATCCTGCCTCGTTGGTGATGTGCCGCCTCCTTCTTCTCCTCCTCTCTCCTATCAGGCACTCATGTTAAGTCAGTGACCTCATCATCCCCTCCCTCCTCATCACCGGAGCAAACCTGGCAGTATGCTGCAGCAGGGGGAGCATGACTGCCAGATTGCTGTCCTTCTTGGGCACCCCCTCTGTCCGTGCTCACGTTACTGCCTTCATCTAGCTCAGTATCATCATCAGAGCCTTCCAAACGCTGGGCATCCTCCTGGAGCATGTACCCAACACTGTGGTCAAACAGTTTGAGGGAATCCTCAGGAGGACATGGTGGGGCTAGGGAAGGAGACACTGATGACATTGAGCCGAGGGAAGAGGCCGCTGCTTTGCCAGACAAAGTACCCTGAGCATTGGTGAGAGAGGATCATCCACTCGACCAAGTCTTCCGCATGTTGCGGCTCAACACGGTCAGCTGCCGAAAAAAAGGCCAAGCGTGTCCCACGGCCACGTGCTGATGAGAATGCACCGTCTCCACGACCAGCACTGTTGCCTCTAGACACAGAGCCTGCTTGCCCTCTTTTATTGGCTTGTGACTGTCTGCCTCTCCTTGTTGGGCTTCCAGACATACTAATGGCCTATAGCTTCACTAAGCTGGGATATATATATATATATATATATATATATATATATATATATATATATATATATATATATATATATATGTACTGATACTGCAGCTAGCATAAATATACTGCCTGCCTGTAGTATGAGAACACCACCAACCTTCTACAGGTAGCTTTAGCTGAACACTGTGCAGAGCTCACAAAAAATTAACTTGTAGATTATTTAGCTGCCTGCGGTAGTGATAGGATCAAGAAAACACCACCAACCTTCTACAGGTAGCTTTAGGTGAACAGTGTGCAGAGCTCGCCAAAAAATAACTTGTAGCTTATTTAGTTGCATGCGGTAGTGATAGGATCAGGAAAACACCACCAACCTTCTACAGGTAGTTTTAGCTGAACACTGTGCAGAGCTCGCAAAAAAATAACTTGTAGGTTTAGCTGAACACTGTGAGGAGGACGCACTACACTAACTTGTAGCTTTAGCTGAACACTGTGCAGAGGTCGCACTACACTAACTTGTAGTTTTAGCTGAACACTGTGAGGAGGACGCACTACCCTAACTTGTAGCTTTAGCTGAACACTGTGCAGAGGTCACACTAAACTAACTTGTAGGTTTAGCTGAACACTGTGAGGAGGACGCAATACATTAACTTGTAGCTTTAGCTAAACACTGTGCAGAGGTCTCACTACACTAACTTGTAGTTTTAGCTGAACACTGTGAGGAGGACGCACTACACTAACTTGTAGCTTTAGCTGAACACTGTGCAGAGGTCGCACTACACTAACTTGTAGTTTTAGCTGAACACTGTGAGGAGGACGCACTACCCTAACTTGTAGCTTTAGCTGAACACTGTGCAGAGGTCACACTAAACTAACTTGTAGGTTTAGCTGAACACTGTGAGGAGGACGCACTACATTAACTTGTAGCTTTAGCTAAACACTGTGCAGAGGTCTCACTACACTAACTTGTAGTTTTAGCTGAACACTGTGAGGAGGACGCACTACACTAACTTGTAGCTTTAGCTGAACACTGTGCAGAGGTTGCACTACACTAACTTGTAGTTCTAGCTGAACACTGTGAGCAGGACACACTACACTAACTTGTAGCTTTAGCTGAACACTGTGCAGAGGTCGCACTACACTAACTTGTAGCTTTAGCTGAACACTGTGCAGAGGTTGCACTACACTAACTTGTAGTTTTAGCTGAACACTGTGAGGAGGACGCACTACACTAACTTGTAGCTTTAGCTGAACACTATGCAGAGGTCTCACTACACTAACTTGTAGCTTTAGCTGAACACTGTGCAGAGGTCGCACTACACTAACTTGTAGTTTTAGCTGAACACTGTGAGCAGTACGCACTACACTAACTTGTAGCTTTAGCTGAACACTGTGCAGAGGTCTCACTACACTAACTTGTAGCTTTAGCTGAACACTGTGCAGAGGTCGCACTACACTAACTTTTAGTTTTAGCTGAACACTGTGAGGAGGACGCAGTACACTAACTTGTAGCTTTAGCTGAACACTGTGCAGAGGTTGCACTACACTAACTTGTAGTTCTAGCTGAACACTGTGATCAGGACGCACTACACTAACTTGTAGCTTTAGCTGAACACTGTGCAGAGGTCTCACTACACTAACTTGTAGCTTTAGCTGAACACTGTGCAGAGGTCGCACTACACTAACTTGTAGCTTTAGCTGAACACTGTACAGAGGTCGCACTACACTAACTTGTAGTTTTAGCTGAACACTGTGAGGAGGACGCACTACACTAACTTGTAGCTTTAGCTGAACACTATACAGAGGTCTCACTACACTAACTTGTAGCTTTAGCTGAACACTGTGCAGAGGTCGCACTACACTAACTTGTAGTTTTAGCTGAACACTGAGCAGTACGCACTACACTAACTTGTAGCTTTAGCTGAACACTGTGCAGAGGTCTCACTACACTAACTTGTAGCTTTAGCTGAACACTGTGCAGAGGTCGCACTACACTAACTTGTAGTTTTAGCTGAACACTGTGAGCAGGACGCACTACACTAACTTGTAGCTTTAGCTGAACACTGTGCAGAGGTCTCACTACACTAACTTGTAGTTTTAGCTGAACACTGTGAGGAGGACGCATTACACTAACTTGTAGCTTTAGCTGAACACTGTGCAGAGGTTGCACTACACTAACTTGTAGTTTTAGCTGAACACTGTGCAGAGGTCTCACTACACTAACTTGTAGTTTTAGCTGAACACTGTGAGCAGGACACACTACAGTAACTTGTAGCTTTAGCTGAACACTGTGCAGAGGTCTCACTACACTAACTTGTAGTTTTAGCTGAACACTGTGAGCAGGACGCACTACACTATCTTGTAGCTTTAGCTGAACCCTGTGCAGAGGTCTCACTACACTAACTTGTAGTTTTAGCTGAACACTGTGAGAAGGACACAATACACTAACTTGTAGCTTTAGCTGAACACTGTGCAAAGGTTGCACTACACTAACTTGTAGTTTTAGCTGAACACTGTGAGCAGGACGCACTACACTAACTTGTAGCTTTAGCTGAACACTGTGCAGAGGTCTCACTACACTAACTTGTAGCTTTAGCTGAACACTGTGCAGAGGTCGCACTACACTAACTTGTAGTTTTAGCTGAACACTGTGAGCAGGACGCACTACACTAACTTGTAGCTTTAGCTGAACACTGTGCAGAGGTCTCACTACACTAACTTGTAGCTTTAGCTTAACACTGTGCAGAGGTCGCACTACACTAACTTGTAGTTTTAGCTGAACACTATGAGCAGGACGCACTACACTAACTTGTAGCTTTAGCTGAACTCTGTGCAGAGGTCTCACTACACTAACTTGTAGTTTTAGCTGAACACTTTAAGCAGGACGCACTACACTAACTTGTAGCTTTAGCTGAACACTGTGCAGAGGTCTCACTACACTAACTTGTAGTTTTAGCTGAACACTATGAGGAGGACGCTCTACACTAACTTGTAACTTTAGCTGAACACTGTGCAGAGGTCGCACTACACTAACTTGTAGTTTTAGCTGAACACTGTGAGGAGGACGCACTACACTAACTTGTAGCTTTAGCTGAACACTGTGCAGAGGTCTCACTACACTAACTTGTAGCTTTAGCTGAACACTGTGCAGTGGTCGCACTACACTAACTTGTAGTTTTAGCTGAACACTGTGAGCAGGAGGCACTACACTAACTTGTAGCTTTAGCTGAACACTGTGCAGAGGTCTCACTACACTAACTTGTAGTTTTAGCTGAACACTGTGAGCAGGACGCACTACACTAACTTGTAGCTTTAGCTGAACACTGTGCAGAGGTCTCACTACACTAACTTGTAGCTTTAGCTGAACACTGTGCAGAGGTCGCACTACACTAACTTGTAGTTTTAGCTGAACACTGTGAGCAGGACACACTACACTAACTTGTAGCTTTAGCTGAACACTGTGCAGAGGTCTCACTACACTAACTTGTAGTTTTAGCTGAACACTGTGAGCAGGACGCACTACACTAACTTGTAGCTTTAGCTGAACACTGTGCAGAGGTCTCACTACACTAACTTGTAGCTTTAGCTGAACACTGTGCAGAGGTCGCACTACACTAACTTGTAGTTTTAGCTGAAAACTGTGAGCAGGACGCACTACACTAACTTGTAGCTTTAGCTGAACACTGTGCAGAGGTCTCACTACACTAACTTGTAGTTTTAGCTGAACACTGTGAGCAGGACGCACTACACTAACTTGTAGCTTTAGCTGAACACTGTGCAGAGGTCTCACTACACTAACTTGTAGTTTTAGTTGAACACTATGAGCAGGACGCACTACACTATCTTGTAGCTTTAGCTGAACCCTGTGCAGAGGTCTCACTACACTAACTTGTAGTTTTAGCTGAACACTGAGCAGGACGCACTACAATAACTTGTAGCTTTAGCTGAACACTGTGCAGAGGTCTCACTACACTAACTTGTAGCTTTAGCTGAACACTGTGCAGAGGTCGCACTACACTAAATTGTAGTTTTAGCTGAACACTGTGAGCAGGACGCACTACACTAACTTGTAGCTTTAGCTGAACACTGTGCAGAGGTCTCACTACACTAACTTGTAGTTTTAGCTGAACACTGTGAGCAGGACGCACTACGCTAACTTGTAGCTTTAGCTGAACACTGTGCAGAGGTCTCACTACACTAACTTGTAGTTTTAGCTGAACACTGAGCAGGACGCACTACACTATCTTGTAGCTTTAGCTGAACCCTGTGCAGAGGTCTCACTACACTAACTTGTAGTTTTAGCTGAACACTGTGAGGAGGACGCACTACACTAACTTGTAGCTTTAGCTGAACACTGTGCAGAGGTTGCACTACACTAACTTGTAGTTTTAGCTGAACACTGTGAGCAGTACGCACTACACTAACTTGTAGCTTTAGCTGAACACTATGCATAGGTCTCACTACACTAACTTGTAGCTTTAGCTGAACACTGTGCAGATGTCGCACTACACTAACTTGTAGTTTTAGCTGAACACTGTGAGCAGGACGCACTACACTAACTTGTAGCTTTAGCTGAACACTGTGCAGAGTTCTCACTACACTAACTTGTAGCTTTAGCTGAACACTGTGCAGAGGTCACACTACACTAACTTGTAGTTTTAGCTGAACACTGTGAGCAGGGCGCACTACACTAACTTGTAGCTTTAGCTGAACACTGTGCAGAGGTCTCACTACACTAGCTTGTAGTTTTAGCTGAACACTGTGAGCAGGACGCACTACACTAACTTGTAGCTTTAGCTGAACACTGTGCAGAGGTTTCACTACACTAACTTGTAGTTTTAGCTGAACACTATGAGGAGGACGCTCTACACTAACTTGTAGCTTTAGCTGAACACTGTGCAGAGGTTGCACTACACTAACTTGTATTTTTAGCTGAACACTGTGAGGAGGACGCACTACACTAACTTGTACCTTTAGCTGAACACTGTGCAGAGGACTCACTACACTAACTTGTAGCTTTAGCTGAACACTGTGCAGAGGTCGCACTACACTAACTTGTAGTTTTAGCTTAACACTGTGCAGAGGTCGCACTACACTAACTTGTAGTTTTAGCTGAACACTGTGAGGAGGACGCACTACACTAACTTGTAGCTTTAGCTGAACACTATGCAGAGGTCTCACTACACTAACTTGTAGCTTTAGCTGAACACTGTGTAGAGGTCGCACTACACTAACTTGTAGTTTTAGCTGAACACTGAGAGCAGGACGCACTACACTAACTTGTAGCTTTAGCTGAACACTGTGCAGAGGTCTCACTACAATAACTTGTAGCTTTAGCTGAACACTGTGCAGAGGTTGCACTACACTAACTTGTAGCTTTAGCTGAACACTGTGCAGAGTTCTCACTACACTAACTTGTAGCTTTAGCTGAACACTGTGCAGAGGTGTCACTACACTAACTTGTAGTTTTAGCTGAACACCATGAGGAGGACGCTCTACACTAACTTGTAGCTTTAGCTGAACACTGTGCAGAGGTCGCACTACACTAACTTGTAGTTTTAGCTGAACACTGTGAGCAGGACGCACTACACTAACTTGTAGCTTTAGCTGAACACTGTGCAGAGGTCTCACTACACTAACTTGTAGCTTTAGCTGAACACTGTGCAGAGGTCGCACTACACTAACTTGTAGTTTTAGCTGAACACTGTGAGCAGGACGCACTACACTAACTTGTAGCTTTAGCTGAACACTGTGCAGAGGTCTCACTACACTAACTTGTAGTTTTAGCTGAACACTATGAGGAGGATGCTCTACACTAACTTGTAGCTTTAGCTGAACACTGTGCAGAGGTCGCACTACAATAACTTGTAGTTTTAGCTGAACACTGTGAGCAGGACGCACTACCCTAACTTGTAGCTTTAGCTGAACACTGTGCAGAGGTCACACTAAACTAACTTGTAGCTTTAGCTGAACACTGTGAGGAGAACGCACTACACTAACTTGTAGCTTTAGCTGAACACTGTGCAGAGGTCTCACTACACTAACTTGTAGTTTTAGCTGAACACTGTGAGGAGGACGCACTACACTAACTTTTAGCTTCAGCTGAACACTGTGCAGAGGTCGCACTACACTAACTTGTAGTTTTAGCTGAACACTGTGTGCAGGACACACTACACTAACTTGTAGCTTTAGCTGAACACTGTGCAGAGGTCTCACTACACTAACTTGTAGCTTTAGCTGAACACTGTTCAGAGGTCGCACTACACTAACTTGTAGTTTTAGCTGAACACTGTGCAGAGGTCGAACTACACTAACTTGTAGTTTTAGCTGAACACTGTGAGGAGGACGCACTACACAAACGTGTAGCTTTAGCTGAACACTGTGCAGAGGTCTCACTACACTAACTTGTAGTTTTAGCTGAACACTGTGAGCAGGACGCACTACACTAACTTGTATCTTTAGCTGAACACTGTGCAGAGGTCTCACTACACTAACTTGTAGTTTTAGCTGAACACTGTGAGCAGGACGCACTACACTAACTTGTAGCTTTAGCTGAACACTGTGCAGAGGTCTCACTACACTAACTTGTAGTTTTAGCTGAACACTGTGAGCAGGACGCACTACACTATCTTGTAGCTTTAGCTGAACCCTGTGCAGAGGTCTCACTACACTAACGTGTAGTTTTAGCTGAACACTGTGAGCAGGACGCACTACACTAACTTGTAGCTTTAGCTGAACACTGTGCAGAGGTCTCACTACACTAACTTGTAGTTTTAGCTGAACACTGTGAGCAGGACACACTACACTAACTTGTAGCTTTAGCTGAACACCGTGCAGAGGTCTCACTACACTAACTTGTAGTTTTAGCTGAACACTGTGAGCAGGACGCACTACACTATCTTGTAGCTTTAGCTGAACCCTGTGCAGAGGTCTCACTACACTAACTTGTAGTTTTAGCTGAACACTGTGAGCAGGACGCACTACACTAACTTGTAGCTTTAGCTGAACACTGTGCAGAGGTCTCACTACACTAGCTTGTAGTTTTAGCTGAACACTGTGAGCAGGACGCACTACACTAACTTGTAGCTTTAGCTGAACACTGTGCAGAGGTTTCACTACACTAACTTGTAGTTTTAGCTGAACACTATGAGGAGGACGCTCTACACTAACTTGTAGCTTTAGCTGAACACTGTGCAGAGGTTGCACTACACTAACTTGTATTTTTAGCTGAACACTGTGAGGAGGACGCACTACACTAACTTGTACCTTTAGCTGAACACTGTGCAGAGGACTCACTACACTAACTTGTAGCTTTAGCTGAACACTGTGCAGAGGTTGCACTACACTAACTTGTAGTTTTAGCTTAACACTGTGCAGAGGTCGCACTACACTAACTTGTAGTTTTAGCTGAACACTGTGAGGAGGACGCACTACACTAACTTGTAGCTTTAGCTGAACACTATGCAGAGGTCTCACTACACTAACTTGTAGCTTTAGCTGAACACTGTGTAGAGGTCGCACTACACTAACTTGTAGTTTTAGCTGAACACTGTGAGCAGGACGCACTACACTAACTTGTAGCTTTAGCTGAACACTGTGCAGAGGTCTCACTACAATAACTTGTAGCTTTAGCTGAACACTGTGCAGAGGTTGCACTACACTAACTTGTAGCTTTAGCTGAACACTGTGCAGAGTTCTCACTACACTAACTTGTAGCTTTAGCTGAACACTGTGCAGAGGTGTCACTACACTAACTTGTAGTTTTAGCTGAACACCATGAGGAGGACGCTCTACACTAACTTGTAGCTTTAGCTGAACACTGTGCAGAGGTCGCACTACACTAACTTGTAGTTTTAGCTGAACACTGTGAGCAGGACGCACTACACTAACTTGTAGCTTTAGCTGAACACTGTGCAGAGGTCTCACTACAATAACTTGTAGTTTTAGCTGAACACTGTGAGCAGGACGCACTACCCTAACTTGTAGCTTTAGCTGAACACTGTGCAGAGGTCACACTAAACTAACTTGTAGCTTTAGCTGAACACTGTGAGGAGAACGCACTACACTAACTTGTAGCTTTAGCTGAACACTGTGCAGAGGTCTCACTACACTAACTTGTAGTTTTAGCTGAACACTGTGAGGAGGACGCACTACACTAACTTTTAGCTTCAGCTGAACACTGTGCAGAGGTCGCACTACACTAACTTGTAGTTTTAGCTGAACACTGTGTGCAGGACACACTACACTAACTTGTAGCTTTAGCTGAACACTGTGCAGAGGTCTCACTACACTAACTTGTAGCTTTAGCTGAACACTGTTCAGAGGTCGCACTACACTAACTTGTAGTTTTAGCTGAACACTGTGCAGAGGTCGAACTACACTAACTTGTAGTTTTAGCTGAACACTGTGAGGAGGACGCACTACACAAACGTGTAGCTTTAGCTGAACACTGTGCAGAGGTCTCACTACACTAACTTGTAGTTTTAGCTGAACACTGTGAGCAGGACGCACTACACTAACTTGTATCTTTAGCTGAACACTGTGCAGAGGTCTCACTACACTAACTTGTAGTTTTAGCTGAACACTGTGAGCAGGACGCACTACACTAACTTGTAGCTTTAGCTGAACACTGTGCAGAGGTCTCACTACACTAACTTGTAGTTTTAGCTGAACACTGTGAGCAGGACGCACTACACTATCTTGTAGCTTTAGCTGAACCCTGTGCAGAGGTCTCACTACACTAACGTGTAGTTTTAGCTGAACACTGTGAGCAGGACGCACTACACTAACTTGTAGCTTTAGCTGAACACTGTGCAGAGGTCTCACTACACTAACTTGTAGTTTTAGCTGAACACTGTGAGCAGGACACACTACACTAACTTGTAGCTTTAGCTGAACACCGTGCAGAGGTCTCACTACACTAACTTGTAGTTTTAGCTGAACACTGTGAGCAGGACGCACTACACTATCTTGTAGCTTTAGCTGAACCCTGTGCAGAGGTCTCACTACACTAACTTGTAGTTTTAGCTGAACACTGTGAGCAGGACGCACTACACTAACTTGTAGCTTTAGCTGAACACTGTGCAGAGGTCTCACTACACTAGCTTGTAGTTTTAGCTGAACACTGTGAGCAGGACGCACTACACTAACTTGTAGCTTTAGCTGAACACTGTGCAGAGGTTTCACTACACTAACTTGTAGTTTTAGCTGAACACTATGAGGAGGACGCTCTACACTAACTTGTAGCTTTAGCTGAACACTGTGCAGAGGTTGCACTACACTAACTTGTATTTTTAGCTGAACACTGTGAGGAGGACGCACTACACTAACTTGTACCTTTAGCTGAACACTGTGCAGAGGACTCACTACACTAACTTGTAGCTTTAGCTGAACACTGTGCAGAGGTTGCACTACACTAACTTGTAGTTTTAGCTTAACACTGTGCAGAGGTCGCACTACACTAACTTGTAGTTTTAGCTGAACACTGTGAGGAGGACGCACTACACTAACTTGTAGCTTTAGCTGAACACTATGCAGAGGTCTCACTACACTAACTTGTAGCTTTAGCTGAACACTGTGTAGAGGTCGCACTACACTAACTTGTAGTTTTAGCTGAACACTGTGAGCAGGACGCACTACACTAACTTGTAGCTTTAGCTGAACACTGTGCAGAGGTCTCACTACAATAACTTGTAGCTTTAGCTGAACACTGTGCAGAGGTTGCACTACACTAACTTGTAGCTTTAGCTGAACACTGTGCAGAGTTCTCACTACACTAACTTGTAGCTTTAGCTGAACACTGTGCAGAGGTGTCACTACACTAACTTGTAGTTTTAGCTGAACACCATGAGGAGGACGCTCTACACTAACTTGTAGCTTTAGCTGAACACTGTGCAGAGGTCGCACTACACTAACTTGTAGTTTTAGCTGAACACTGTGAGCAGGACGCACTACACTAACTTGTAGCTTTAGCTGAACACTGTGCAGAGGTCTCACTACACTAACTTGTAGCTTTAGCTGAACACTGTGCAGAGGTCGCACTACACTAACTTGTAGTTTTAGCTGAACACTGTGAGCAGGACGCACTACACTAACTTGTAGCTTTAGCTGAACACTGTGCAGAGGTCTCACTACACTAACTTGTAGTTTTAGCTGAACACTATGAGGAGGATGCTCTACACTAACTTGTAGCTTTAGCTGAACACTGTGCAGAGGTCGCACTACAATAACTTGTAGTTTTAGCTGAACACTGTGAGCAGGACGCACTACCCTAACTTGTAGCTTTAGCTGAACACTGTGCAGAGGTCACACTAAACTAACTTGTAGCTTTAGCTGAACACTGTGAGGAGGACGCACTACACTAACTTGTAGCTTTAGCTGAACACTGTGCAGAGGTCTCACTACACTAACTTGTAGTTTTAGCTGAACACTGTGAGGAGGACGCACTACACTAACTTTTAGCTTCAGCTGAACACTGTGCAGAGGTCGCACTACACTAACTTGTAGTTTTAGCTGAACACTGTGTGCAGGACACACTACACTAACTTGTAGCTTTAGCTGAACACTGTGCAGAGGTCTCACTACACTAACTTGTAGCTTTAGCTGAACACTGTTCAGAGGTCGCACTACACTAACTTGTAGTTTTAGCTGAACACTGTGCAGAGGTCGAACTACACTAACTTGTAGTTTTAGCTGAACACTGTGAGGAGGACGCACTACACAAACGTGTAGCTTTAGCTGAACACTGTGCAGAGGTCTCACTACACTAACTTGTAGTTTTAGCTGAACACTGTGAGCAGGACGCACTACACTAACTTGTATCTTTAGCTGAACACTGTGCAGAGGTCTCACTACACTAACTTGTAGTTTTAGCTGAACACTGTGAGCAGGACGCACTACACTAACTTGTAGCTTTAGCTGAACACTGTGCAGAGGTCTCACTACACTAACTTGTAGTTTTAGCTGAACACTGTGAGCAGGACGCACTACACTATCTTGTAGCTTTAGCTGAACCCTGTGCAGAGGTCTCACTACACTAACGTGTAGTTTTAGCTGAACACTGTGAGCAGGACGCACTACACTAACTTGTAGCTTTAGCTGAACACTGTGCAGAGGTCTCACTACACTAACTTGTAGTTTTAGCTGAACACTGTGAGCAGGACACACTACACTAACTTGTAGCTTTAGCTGAACACCGTGCAGAGGTCTCACTACACTAACTTGTAGTTTTAGCTGAACACTGTGAGCAGGACGCACTACACTATCTTGTAGCTTTAGCTGAACCCTGTGCAGAGGTCTCACTACACTAACTTGTAGTTTTAGCTGAACACTGTGAGCAGGACGCACTACACTAACTTGTAGCTTTAGCTAAACACTGTGCAGAGGTCTCACTACACTAACTTGTAGTTTTAGCTGAACACTGTGAGCAGAACGCACTACACTAACTTGTAGCTTTAGCTGAACACTGTGCAGAGGTCTCACTACACTAACTTGTAGCTTTAGCTGAACACTGTGCAGAAGTCGCACTACACTAACTTGTAGTTTTAGCTGAACACTGTGAGCAGGACGCACTACACTAACTTGTAGCTTTAGCTGAACACTGTGCAGAGGTCTCACTACACTAACTTGTAGTTTTAGCTGAACACTGTGAGCAGGACGCACTACACTAACTTGTAGCTTTAGCTGAACACTGTGCAGAGGTCTCACTACACTAACTTGTAGTTTTAGCTGAACACTATGAGGAGGAGGCTCTACACTAACTTGTAGCTTTAGCTGAACACTGTGCAGAGGTCGCACTACAATAACTTGTAGTTTTAGCTGAACACTGTGAGCAGGACGCACTACCCTAACTTGTAGCTTTAGCTGAACACTGTGCAGAGGTCACACTAAACTAACTTGTAGCTTTAGCTGAACACTGTGAGGAGGACGCACTACACTAACTTGTAGCTTTAGCTGAACACTGTGCAGAGGTCTCACTACACTAACTTGTAGTTTTAGCTGAACACTGTGAGGAGGACGCACTACACTAACTTTTAGCTTTAGCTGAACACTGTGCAGAGGTCGCACTACACTAACTTGTAGTTTTAGCTGAACACTGTGAGCAGGACGCACTACACTAACTTGTAGCTTTAGCTGAACACTGTGCAGAGGTCTCACTACACTAACTTGTAGTTTTAGCTGAACACTGTGAGCAGGACGCACTACACTAACTTGTAGCTTTAGCTGAACACTGTGCAGAGGTCTCACTACACTAACTTGTAGTTTTAGCTGAACACTATGAGGAGGACGCTCTACACTAACTTGTAGCTTTAGCTGAACACTGTGCAGAGGTCGCACTACAATAACTTGTAGTTTTAGCTGAACACTGTGAGCAGGACGCACTACCCTAACTTGTAGCTTTAGCTGAACACTGTGCAGAGGTCACACTAAACTAACTTGTAGCTTTAGCTGAACACTGTGAGGAGGACGCACTACACTAACTTGTAGCTTTAGCTGAACACTGTGCAGAGGTCTCACTACACTAACTTGTAGTTTTAGCTGAACACTGTGAGGAGGACGCACTACACTAACTTTTAGCTTTAGCTGAACACTGTGCAGAGGTCGCACTACACTAACTTGTAGTTTTAGCTGAACACTGTGTGCAGGACACACTACACTAACTTGTAGCTTTAGCTGAACACTGTGCAGAGGTCTCACTACACTAACTTGTAGCTTTAGCTGAACACTGTTCAAAGGTCGCACTACACTAACTTGTAGTTTTAGCTGAACACTGTGCAGAGGTCGAACTACACTAACTTGTAGTTTTAGCTGAACACTGTGAGGAGGACGCACTACACAAACTTGTAGCTTTAGCTGAACACTGTGCAGAGGTCTCACTACACTAACTTGTAGTTTTAGCTGAACACTGTGAGCAGGACGCACTACACTAACTTGTATCTTTAGCTGAACACTGTGCAGAGGTCTCACTACACTAACTTGTAGTTTTAGCTGAACACTGTGAGCAGGACGCACTACACAAACTTGTAGCTTTAGCTGAACACTGTGCAGAGGTCTCACTACACTAACTTGTAGTTTTAGCTGAACACTGTGAGCAGGACGCAATACACTATCTTGTAGCTTTAGCTGAACCCTGTGCAGAGGTCTCACTACACTAACGTGTAGTTTTAGCTGAACACTGTGAGCAGGACGCACTACACTAACTTGTAGCTTTAGCTGAACACTGTGCAGAGGTCTCACTACACTAACTTGTAGTTTTAGCTGAACACTGTGAGCAGGACACACTACACTAACTTGTAGCTTTAGCTGAACACCGTGCAGAGGTCTCACTACACTAACTTGTAGTTTTAGCTGAACACTGTGAGCAGGACGCACTACACTATCTTGTAGCTTTAGCTGAACCCTGTGCAGAGGTCTCACTACACTAACTTGTAGTTTTAGCTGAACACTGTGAGGAGGACGCACTACACAAACTTGTAGCTTTAGCTGAACACTGTGCAGAGGTCTCACTACACTAACTTGTAGTTTTAGCTGAACACTGTGAGCAGGACGTACTACACTAACTTGTATCTTTAGCTGAACACTGTGCAGAGGTCTCACTACACTAACTTGTAGTTTTAGCTGAACACTGTGAGCAGGACGCACTACACTAACTTGTAGCTTTAGCTGAACACTGTGCAGAGGTCTCACTACACTAACTTGTAGTTTTAGCTGAACACTGTGAGCAGGACGCAATACACTATCTTGTAGCTTTAGCTGAACCCTGTGCAGAGGTCTCACTACACTAACGTGTAGTTTTAGCTGAACACTGTGAGCAGGACGCACTACACTAACTTGTAGCTTTAGCTGAACACTGTGCAGAGGTCTCACTACACTAACTTGTAGTTTTAGCTGAACACTGTGAGCAGGACACACTACACTAACTTGTAGCTTTAGCTGAACACCGTGCAGAGGTCTCACTACACTAACTTGTAGTTTTAGCTGAACACTGTGAGCAGGACGCACTACACTATCTTGTAGCTTTAGCTGAACCCTGTGCAGAGGTCTCACTACACTAACTTGTAGTTTTAGCTGAACACTGTGAGCAGGACGCACTACACTAACTTTAGCTTTAGCTGAACACTGTGCAGAGGTCTCACTACACTAACTTGTAGTTTTAGCTGAACACTGTGAGCAGGACGCACTACACTAACTTGTAGCTTTAGCTGAACACTGTGCAGAGGTCTCACTACACTAACTTGTAGCTTTAGCTGAACACTGTGCAGAGGTCGCACTACACTAACTTGTAGTTTTAGCTGAACACTGTGAGCAGGACGCACTACACTAACTTGTAGCTTTAGCTGAACACTGTGCAGAGGTCTCACTACACTAACTTGTAGTTTTAGCTGAACACTATGAGGAGGATGCTCTACACTAACTTGTAGCTTTAGCTGCACACTGTGCAGAGGTCGCACTACAATAACTTGTAGTTTTAGCTGAACACTGTGAGCAGGACGCACTACCCTAACTTGTAGCTTTAGCTGAACACTGTGCAGAGGTCACACTAAACTAACTTGTAGCTTTAGCTGAACACTGTGAGGAGGACGCACTACACTAACTTGTAGCTTTAGCTGAACACTGTGCAGAGGTCTCACTACACTAACTTGTAGTTTTAGCTGAACACTGTGAGGAGGACGCACTACACTAACTTTTAGCTTCAGCTGAACACTGTGCAGAGGTCGCACTACACTAACTTGTAGTTTTAGCTGAACACTGTGTGCAGGACACACTACACTAACTTGTAGCTTTAGCTGAACACTGTGCAGAGGTCTCACTACACTAACTTGTAGCTTTAGCTGAACACTGTTCAGAGGTCGCACTACACTAACTTGTAGTTTTAGCTGAACACTGTGCAGAGGTCGAACTACACTAACTTGTAGTTTTAGCTGAACACTGTGAGGAGGACGCACTACACAAACGTGTAGCTTTAGCTGAACACTGTGCAGAGGTCTCACTACACTAACTTGTAGTTTTAGCTGAACACTGTGAGCAGGACGCACTACACTAACTTGTATCTTTAGCTGAACACTGTGCAGAGGTCTCACTACACTAACTTGTAGTTTTAGCTGAACACTGTGAGCAGGACGCACTACACTAACTTGTAGCTTTAGCTGAACACTGTGCAGAGGTCTCACTACACTAACTTGTAGTTTTAGCTGAACACTGTGAGCAGGACGCACTACACTATCTTGTAGCTTTAGCTGAACCCTGTGCAGAGGTCTCACTACACTAACGTGTCGTTTTAGCTGAACACTGTGAGCAGGACGCACTACACTAACTTGTAGCTTTAGCTGAACACTGTGCAGAGGTCTCACTACACTAACTTGTAGTTTTAGCTGAACACTGTGAGCAGGACACACTACACTAACTTGTAGCTTTAGCTGAACACCGTGCAGAGGTCTCACTACACTAACTTGTAGTTTTAGCTGAACACTGTGAGCAGGACGCACTAAACTATCTTGTAGCTTTAGCTGAACCCTGTGCAGAGGTCTCACTACACTAACTTGTAGTTTTAGCTGAACACTGTGAGCAGGACGCACTACACTAACTTGTAGCTTTAGCTAAACACTGTGCAGAGGTCTCACTACACTAACTTGTAGTTTTAGCTGAACACTGTGAGCAGGACGCACTACACTAACTTGTAGCTTTAGCTGAACACTGTGCAGAGGTCTCACTACACTAACTTGTAGCTTTAGCTGAACACTGTGCAGAAGTCGCACTACACTAACTTGTAGTTTTAGCTGAACACTGTGAGCAGGACGCACTACACTAACTTGTAGCTTTAGCTGAACACTGTGCAGAGGTCTCACTACACTAACTTGTAGTTTTAGCTGAACACTGTGAGCAGGACGCACTACACTAACTTGTAGCTTTAGCTGAACACTGTGCAGAGGTCTCACTACACTAACTTGTAGTTTTAGCTGAACACTATGAGGAGGAGGCTCTACACTAACTTGTAGCTGTAGCTGAACACTGTGCAGAGGTCGCACTACAATAACTTGTAGTTTTAGCTGAACACTGTGAGCAGGACGCACTACCCTAACTTGTAGCTTTAGCTGAACACTGTGCAGAGGTCACACTAAACTAACTTGTAGCTTTAGCTGAACACTGTGAGGAGGACGCACTACACTAACTTGTAGCTTTAGCTGAACACTGTGCAGAGGTCTCACTACACTAACTTGTAGTTTTAGCTGAACACTGTGAGGAGGACGCACTACACTAACTTTTAGCTTTAGCTGAACACTGTGCAGAGGTCGCACTACACTAACTTGTAGTTTTAGCTGAACACTGTGAGCAGGACGCACTACACTAACTTGTAGCTTTAGCTGAACACTGTGCAGAGGTCTCACTACACTAACTTGTAGTTTTAGCTGAACACTGTGAGCAGGACGCACTACACTAACTTGTAGCTTTAGCTGAACACTGTGCAGAGGTCTCACTACACTAACTTGTAGTTTTAGCTGAACACTATGAGGAGGACGCTCTACACTAACTTGTAGCTTTAGCTGAACACTGTGCAGAGGTCGCACTACAATAACTTGTAGTTTTAGCTGAACACTGTGAGCAGGACGCACTACCCTAACTTGTAGCTTTAGCTGAACACTGTGCAGAGGTCACACTAAACTAACTTGTAGCTTTAGCTGAACACTGTGAGGAGGATGCACTACACTAACTTGTAGCTTTAGCTGAACACTGTGCAGAGGTCTCACTACACTAACTTGTAGTTTTAGCTGAACACTGTGAGGAGGACGCACTACACTAACTTTTAGCTTTAGCTGAACACTGTGCAGAGGTCGCACTACACTAACTTGTAGTTTTAGCTGAACACTGTGTGCAGGACACACTACACAAACTTGTAGCTTTAGCTGAACACTGTGCAGAGGTCTCACTACACTAACTTGTAGCTTTAGCTGAACACTGTTCAAAGGTCGCACTACACTAACTTGTAGTTTTAGCTGAACACTGTGCAGAGGTCGAACTACACTAACTTGTAGTTTTAGCTGAACACTGTGAGGAGGACGCACTACACAAACTTGTAGCTTTAGCTGAACACTGTGCAGAGGTCTCACTACACTAACTTGTAGTTTTAGCTGAACACTGTGAGCAGGACGCACTACACTAACTTGTATCTTTAGCTGAACACTGTGCAGAGGTCTCACTACACTAACTTGTAGTTTTAGCTGAACACTGTGAGCAGGACGCACTACACTAACTTGTAGCTTTAGCTGAACACTGTGCAGAGGTCTCACTACACTAACTTGTAGTTTTAGCTGAACACTGTGAGCAGGACGCAATACACTATCTTGTAGCTTTAGCTGAACCCTGTGCAGAGGTCTCACTACACTAACATGTAGTTTTAGCTGAACACTGTGAGCAGGACGCACTACACTAACTTGTAGCTTTAGCTGAACACTGTGCAGAGGTCTCACTACACTAACTTGTAGTTTTAGCTGAACACTGTGAGCAGGACACACTACACTAACTTGTAGCTTTAGCTGAACACCGTGCAGAGGTCTCACTACACTAACTTGTAGTTTTAGCTGAACACTGTGAGCAGGACGCACTACACTATCTTGTAGCTTTAGCTGAACCCTGTGCAGAGGTCTCACTACACTAACTTGTAGTTTTAGCTGAACACTGTGAGGAGGACGCACTACACAAACTTGTAGCTTTAGCTGAACACTGTGCAGAGGTCTCACTACACTAACTTGTAGTTTTAGCTGAACACTGTGAGCAGGACGCACTACACTAACTTGTATCTTTAGCTGAACACTGTGCAGAGGTCTCACTACACTAACTTGTAGTTTTAGCTGAACACTGTGAGCAGGACGCACTACACTAACTTGTAGCTTTAGCTGAACACTGTGCAGAGGTCTCACTACACTAACTTGTAGTTTTAGCTGAACACTGTGAGCAGGACGCAATACACTATCTTGTAGCTTTAGCTGAACCCTGTGCAGAGGTCTCACTACACTAACGTGTAGTTTTAGCTGAACACTGTGAGCAGGACGCACTACACTAACTTGTAGCTTTAGCTGAACACTGTGCAGAGGTCTCACTACACTAACTTGTAGTTTTAGCTGAACACTGTGAGCAGGACACACTACACTAACTTGTAGCTTTAGCTGAACACCGTGCAGAGGTCTCACTACACTAACTTGTAGTTTTAGCTGAACACTGTGAGCAGGACGCACTACACTATCTTGTAGCTTTAGCTGAACCCTGTGCAGAGGTCTCACTACACTAAATTGTAGTTTTAGCTGAACACTGTGAGCAGGACGCACTACACTAACTTTAGCTTTAGCTGAACACTGTGCAGAGGTCTCACTACACTAACTTGTAGTTTTAGCTGAACACTGTGAGCAGGACGCACTACACTAACTTGTAGCTTTAGCTGAACACTGTGCAGAGGTCTCATTACACTAACTTGTAGCTTTAGCTGAACACTGTGCAGAAGTCGCACTACACTAACTTGTAGTTTTAGCTGAACACTGTGAGCAGGACGCACTACACTAACTTGTAGCTTTAGCTGAACACTGTGCAGAGGTCTCACTACACTAACTTGTAGTTTTAGCTGAACACTATGAGGAGGACGCTCTACACTAACTTGTAGCTTTAGCTGAACACTGTGCAGAGGTCGCACTACAATAACTTGTAGTTTTAGCTGAACACTGTGAGCAGGACGCACTACCCTAACTTGTAGCTTTAGCTGAACACTGTGCAGAGGTCACACTAAACTAACTTGTAGCTTTAGCTGAACACTGTGAGGAGGACGCACTACACTAACTTGTAGCTTTAGCTGAACACTGTGCAGAGGTCTCACTACACTAACTTGTAGTTTTAGCTGAACACTGTGAGGAGGACGCACTACACTAACTTGTAGCTTTAGCTGAACACTGTGCAGAGGTCGCACTACAATAACTTGTAGTTTTAGCTGAACACTGTGTGCAGGACACACTACACTAACTTGTAGCTTTAGCTGAACACTGTGCAGAGGTCTCACTACACTAACTTGTAGCTTTAGCTGAACACTGTTCAAAGGTCGCACTACACTAACTTGTAGTTTTAGCTGAACACTGTGCAGAGGTCGAACTACACTAACTTGTAGTTTTAGCTGAACACTGTGAGGAGGACGCACTACACAAACTTGTAGCTTTAGCTGAACACTGTGCAGAGGTCTCACTACACTAACTTGTAGTTTTAGCTGAACACTGTGAGCAGGACGCACTACACTAACTTGTATCTTTAGCTGAACACTGTGCAGAGGTCTCACTACACTAACTTGTAGTTTTAGATGAACACTGTGAGCAGGACGCACTACACTAACTTGTAGCTTTAGCTGAACACTGTGCAGAGGTCTCACTACACTAACTTGTAGTTTTAGCTGAACACTGTGAGCAGGACGCAATACACTATCTTGTAGCTTTAGCTGAACCCTGTGCAGAGGTCTCACTACACTAACGTGTAGTTTTAGCTGAACACTGTGAGCAGGACGCACTACACTAACTTGTAGCTTTAGCTGAACACTGTGCAGAGGTCTCACTACACTAACTTGTAGTTTTAGCTGAACACTGTGAGCAGGACATACTACACTAACTTGTAGCTTTAGCTGAACACCGTGCAGAGGTCTCACTAAACTAACTTGTAGTTTTAGCTGAACACTGTGAGCAGGACGCACTACACTATCTTGTAGCTTTAGCTGAACCCTGTGCAGAGGTCTCACTACACTAACTTGTAGTTTTAGCTGAACACTGTGAGCAGGACGCACTACACTAACTTGTAGCTTTAGCTGAACACTGTGCAGAGGTCTCACTACACTAACTTGTAGTTTTAGCTGAACACTGTGAGCAGGACGCACTACACTAACTTGTAGCTTTAGCTGAACACTGTGCAGAGGTCTCACTACACTAACTTGTAGCTTTAGCTGAACACTGTGCAGAAGTCGCACTACACTAACTTGTAGTTTTAGCTGAACACTGTGAGCAGGACGCACTACACTAACTTGTAGCTTTAGCTGAACACTGTGCAGAGGTCTCACTACACTATCTTGTAGTTTTAGCTGAACACTATGAGGAGGACGCTCTACACTAACTTGTAGCTTTAGCTGAACACTGTGCAGAGGTCACACTACAATAACTTGTAGTTTTAGCTGAACACTGTGAGCAGGACGCACTACCCTAACTTGTAGCTTTAGCTGAACACTGTGCAGAGGTCACACTAAACTAACTTGTAGCTTTAGCTGAACACTGTGAGGAGGACGCACTACACTAACTTGTAGCTTTAGCTGAACACTGTGCAGAGGTCTCACTACACTAACTTGTAGCTTTAGCTGAACACTGTGCAGAAGTCGCACTACACTAACTTGTAGTTTTAGCTGAACACTGTGAGCAGGACGCACTACACTAACTTGTAGCTTTAGCTGAACACTGTGCAGAGGTCACACTAAACTAACTTGTAGCTTTAGCTGAACACTGTGAGGAGGACGCACTACACTAACTTGTAGCTTTAGCTGAACACTGTGCAGAGGTCTCACTACACTAACTTGTAGTTTTAGCTGAACACTGTGCAGAGGTCTCACTACACTAACTTGTAGTTTTAGCTGAACACTGTGAGGAGGACGCACTACACTAACTTGTAGCTTTAGCTGAACACTGTGCAGAGGTCGCACTACAATAACATGTAGTTTTAGCTGAACACTGTGTGCAGGACACACTACACTAACTTGTAGCTTTAGCTGAAAACTGTGCAGAGGTCTCACTACACTAACTTGTAGCTTTAGCTGAACACTGTGCAGAGGTCGCACTACACTAACTTGTAGTTTTAGCTGAACACTGTGCAGAGGTCAAACTACACTAACTTGTAGTTTTAGCTGAACACTGTGAGGAGAACGCACTACACAAACTTGTAGCTTTAGCTGAACACTGTGCAGAGGTCTCACTACACTAACTTGTAGTTTTAGCTGAACACTGTGAGCAGGACGCACTACACTAACTTGTATCTTTAGCTGAACACTGTGCAGAGGTCTCACTACACTAACTTGTAGTTTTAGCTGAACACTGTGAGCAGGACGCACTACACTAACTTGTATCTTTAGCTGAACACTGTGCAGAGGTCTCACTACACTAACTTGTAGTTTTAGCTGAACACTGTGAGCAGGACGCACTACACTATCTTGTAGCTTTAGCTGAACCCTGTGCAGAGGTCTCACTACACTAACGTGTAGTTTTAGCTGAACACTGTGAGCAGGACGCACTACACTAACTTGTAGCTTTAGCTGAACACTGTGCAGAGGTCTCACTACACTAACTTGTAGTTTTAGCTGAACACTGTGAGCAGGACACACTACACTAACTTGTAGCTTTAGCTGAACACTGTGCAGAGGTCTCACTACACTAACTTGTAGTTTTAGCTGAACACTGTGAGCAGGACGCACTACACTATCTTGTAGCTTTAGCTGAACCCTGTGCAGAGGTCTCACTACACTAACTTGTAATTTTAGCTGAACACTGTGAGCAGGACGCACTACACTAACTTGTAGCTTTAGCTGAACACTGTGCAGAGGTCTCACTACACTAACTTGTAGCTTTAGCTGAACACTGTGCAGAAGTCGCAATACACTAACTTGTAGTTTTAGCTGAACACTGTGAGCAGGACGCACTACATTAACTTGTAGCTTTAGCTGAACACTGTGTAGAGGTCTTACTACACTAACTTGTAGTTTTAGCTGAACACTGAGCAGGACGCACTACACTATCTTGTAGCTTTAGCTGAACCCTGTGCAGAGGTCTCACTACACTAACTTGTAGTTTTAGCTGAACACTGTGAGGAGGACGCACTACACTAACTTGTAGCTTTAGATGAACACTGTGCAGAGGTTTCACTACACTAACTTGTAGTTTTAGCTGAACACTGTGAGCAGGACGCACTACACTAACTTGTAGCTTTAGCTGAACACTGTGCAGAGGTCTCACTACACTAACTTGTAGTTTTAGCTGAACACTGTGAGCAGGACGCACTACACTATCTTGTAGCTTTAGCTGAACCCTGTGCAGAGGTCTCACTACACTAACTTGTAGTTTTAGCTGAACACTGTGAGCAGGACGCACTACACTAACTTGTAGCTTTAGCTAAACACTGTGCAGAGGTCTCACTACACTAACTTGTAGTTTTAGCTGAACACTGTGAGCAGGACGCACTACACTAACTTGTAGCTTTAGCTGAACACTGTGCAGAGGTCTCACTACACTAACTTGTAGCTTTAGCTGAACACTGTGCAGAAGTCGCACTACACTAACTTGTAGTTTTAGCTGAACACTGTGAGCAGGACGCACTACACTAACTTGTAGCTTTAGCTGAACACTGTGCAGAGGTCTCACTACACTAACTTGTAGTTTTAGCTGAACACTGTGAGCAGGACGCACTACACTAACTTGTAGCTTTAGCTGAACACTGTGCAGAGGTCTCACTACACTAACTTGTAGTTTTAGCTGAACACTATGAGGAGGAGGCTCTACACTAACTTGTAGCTTTAGCTGAACACTGTGCAGAGGTCGCACTACAATAACTTGTAGTTTTAGCTGAACACTGTGAGCAGGACGCACTACCCTAACTTGTAGCTTTAGCTGAACACTGTGCAGAGGTCACACTAAACTAACTTGTAGCTTTAGCTGAACACTGTGAGGAGGACGCACTACACTAACTTGTAGCTTTAGCTGAACACTGTGCAGAGGTCTCACTACACTAACTTGTAGTTTTAGCTGAACACTGTGAGGAGGACGCACTACACTAACTTTTAGCTTTAGCTGAACACTGTGCAGAGGTCGCACTACACTAACTTGTAGTTTTAGCTGAACACTGTGAGTAGGACGCACTACACTAACTTGTAGCTTTAGCTGAACACTGTGCAGAGGTCTCACTACACTAACTTGTAGTTTTAGCTGAACACTGTGAGCAGGACGCACTACACTAACTTGTAGCTTTAGCTGAACACTTTGCAGAGGTCTCACTACACTAACTTGTAGTTTTAGCTGAACACTATGAGGAGGACGCTCTACACTAACTTGTAGCTTTAGCTGAACACTGTGCAGAGGTCGCACTACAATGACTTGTAGTTTTAGCTGAACACTGTGAGCAGGACGCACTACCCTAACTTGTAGCTTTAGCTGAACACTGTGCAGAGGTCACACTAAACTAACTTGTAGCTTTAGCTGAACACTGTGAGGAGGACGCACTACACTAACTTGTAGCTTTAGCTGAACACTGTGCAGAGGTCTCACTACACTAACTTGTAGTTTTAGCTGAACACTGTGAGGAGGACGCACTACACTAACTTTTAGCTTTAGCTGAACACTGTGCAGAGGTCGCACTACACTAACTTGTAGTTTTAGCTGAACACTGTGTGCAGGACACACTACACTAACTTGTAGCTTTAGCTGAACACTGTGCAGAGGTCTCACTACACTAACTTGTAGCTTTAGCTGAACACTGTTCAAAGGTCGCACTACACTAACTTGTAGTTTTAGCTGAACACTGTGCAGAGGTCGAACTACACTAACTTGTAGTTTTAGCTGAACACTGTGAGGAGGACGCACTACACAAACTTGTAGCTTTAGCTGAACACTGTGCAGAGGTCTCACTACACTAACTTGTAGTTTTAGCTGAACACTGTGAGCAGGACGCACTACACTAACTTGTATCTTTAGCTGAACACTGTGCAGAGGTCTCACTACACTAACTTGTAGTTTTAGCTGAACACTGTGAGCAGGACGCACTACACTAACTTGTAGCTTTAGCTGAACACTGTGCAGAGGTCTCACTACACTAACTTGTAGTTTTAGCTGAACACTGTGAGCAGGACGCAATACACTATCTTGTAGCTTTAGCTGAACCCTATGCAGAGGTCTCACTACACTAACGTGTAGTTTTAGCTGAACACTGTGAGCAGGACGCACTACACTAACTTGTAGCTTTAGCTGAACACTGTGCAGAGGTCTCACTACACTAACTTGTAGTTTTAGCTGAACACTGTGAGCAGGACACACTACACTAACTTGTAGCTTTAGCTGAACACCGTGCAGAGGTCTCACTACACTAACTTGTAGTTTTAGCTGAACACTGTGAGCAGGACGCACTACACTATCTTGTAGCTTTAGCTGAACCCTGTGCAGAGGTCTCACTACACTAACTTGTAGTTTTAGCTGAACACTGTGAGGAGGACGCACTACACAAACTTGTAGCTTTAGCTGAACACTGTGCAGAGGTCTCACTACACTAACTTGTAGTTTTAGCTGAACACTGTGAGCAGGACGCACTACACTAACTTGTATCTTTAGCTGAACACTGTGCAGAGGTCTCACTACACTAACTTGTAGTTTTAGCTGAACACTGTGAGCAGGACGCACTACACTAACTTGTAGCTTTAGCTGAACACTGTGCAGAGGTCTCACTACACTAACTTGTAGTTTTAGCTGAACACTGTGAGTAGGACGCAATACACTATCTTGTAGCTTTAGCTGAACCCTGTGCAGAGGTCTCACTACACTAACGTGTAGTTTTAGCTGAACACTGTGAGCAGGACGCACTACACTAACTTGTAGCTTTAGCTGAACACTGTGCAGAGGTCTCACTACACTAACTTGTAGTTTTAGCTGAACACTGTGAGCAGGACACACTACACTATCTTGTAGCTTTAGCTGAACCCTGTGCAGAGGTCTCACTACACTAACGTGTAGCTTTAGCTGAACACCGTGCAGAGGTCTCACTACACTAACTTGTAGTTTTAGCTGAACACTGTGAGCAGGACGCACTACACTATCTTGTAGCTTTAGCTGAACCCTGTGCAGAGGTCTCACTACACTAAATTGTAGTTTTAGCTGAACACTGTGAGCAGGACGCACTACACTAACTTTAGCTTTAGCTGAACACTGTGCAGAGGTCTCACTACACTAACTTGTAGTTTTAGCTGAACACTGTGAGCAGGACGCACTACACTAACTTGTAGCTTTAGCTGAACACTGTGCAGAGGTCTCATTACACTAACTTGTAGCTTTAGCTGAACACTGTGCAGAAGTCGCACTACACTAACTTGTAGTTTTAGCTGAACACTGTGAGCAGGACGCACTACACTAACTTGTAGCTTTAGCTGAACACTGTGCAGAGGTCTCACTACACTAACTTGTAGTTTTAGCTGAACACTATGAGGAGGACGCTCTACACTAACTTGTAGCTTTAGCTGAACACTGTGCAGAGGTCGCACTACAATAACTTGTAGTTTTAGCTGAACACTGTGAGCAGGACGCACTACCCTAACTTGTAGCTTTAGCTGAACACTGTGCAGAGGTCACACTAAACTAACTTGTAGCTTTAGCTGAACACTGTGAGGAGGACGCACTACACTAACTTGTAGCTTTAGCTGAACACTGTGCAGAGGTCTCACTACACTAACTTGTAGTTTTAGCTGAACACTGTGAGGAGGACGCACTACACTAACTTGTAGCTTTAGCTGAACACTGTGCAGAGGTCGCACTACAATAACTTGTAGTTTTAGCTGAACACTGTGTGCAGGACACACTACACTAACTTGTAGCTTTAGCTGAACACTGTGCAGAGGTCTCACTACACTAACTTGTAGCTTTAGCTGAACACTGTTCAAAGGTCGCACTACACTAACTTGTAGTTTTAGCTGAACACTGTGCAGAGGTCGAACTACACTAACTTGTAGTTTTAGCTGAACACTGTGAGGAGGACGCACTACACAAACTTGTAGCTTTAGCTGAACACTGTGCAGAGGTCTCACTACACTAACTTGTAGTTTTAGCTGAACACTGTGAGCAGGACGCACTACACTAACTTGTATCTTTAGCTGAACACTGTGCAGAGGTCTCACTACACTAACTTGTAGTTTTAGATGAACACTGTGAGCAGGACGCACTACACTAACTTGTAGCTTTAGCTGAACACTGTGCAGAGGTCTCACTACACTAACTTGTAGTTTTAGCTGAACACTGTGAGCAGGACGCAATACACTATCTTGTAGCTTTAGCTGAACCCTGTGCAGAGGTCTCACTACACTAACGTGTAGTTTTAGCTGAACACTGTGAGCAGGACGCACTACACTAACTTGTAGCTTTAGCTGAACACTGTGCAGAGGTCTCACTACACTAACTTGTAGTTTTAGCTGAACACTGTGAGCAGGACATACTACACTAACTTGTAGCTTTAGCTGAACACCGTGCAGAGGTCTCACTACACTAACTTGTAGTTTTAGCTGAACACTGTGAGCAGGACGCACTACACTATCTTGTAGCTTTAGCTGAACCCTGTGCAGAGGTCTCACTACACTAACTTGTAGTTTTAGCTGAACACTGTGAGCAGGACGCACTACACTAACTTGTAGCTTTAGCTGAACACTGTGCAGAGGTCTCACTACACTAACTTGTAGTTTTAGCTGAACACTGTGAGCAGGACGCACTACACTAACTTGTAGCTTTAGCTGAACACTGTGCAGAGGTCTCACTACACTAACTTGTAGCTTTAGCGGAACACTGTGCAGAAGTCGCACTACACTAACTTGTAGTTTTAGCTGAACACTGTGAGCAGGACGCACTACACTAACTTGTAGCTTTAGCTGAACACTGTGCAGAGGTCTCACTACACTAACTTGTAATTTTAGCTGAACACTATGAGGAGGACGCTCTACACTAACTTGTAGCTTTAGCTGAACACTGTGCAGAGGTCACACTACAATAACTTGTAGTTTTAGCTGAACACTGTGAGCAGGACGCACTACCCTAACTTGTAGCTTTAGCTGAACACTGTGCAGAGGTCACACTAAACTAACTTGTAGCTTTAGCTGAACACTGTGAGGAGGACGCACTACACTAACTTGTAGCTTTAGCTGAACACTGTGCAGAGGTCTCACTACACTAACTTGTAGCTTTAGCTGAACACTGTGCAGAAGTCGCACTACACTAACTTGTAGTTTTAGCTGAACACTGTGAGCAGGACGCACTACACTAACTTGTAGCTTTAGCTGAACACTGTGCAGAGGTCACACTAAACTAACTTGTAGCTTTAGCTGAACACTGTGAGGAGGACGCACTACACTAACTTGTAGCTTTAGCTGAACACTGTGCAGAGGTCTCACTACACTAACTTGTAGTTTTAGCTGAACACTGTGCAGAGGTCTCACTACACTAACTTGTAGTTTTAGCTGAACACTGTGAGGAGGACGCACTACACTAACTTGTAGCTTTAGCTGAACACTGTGCAGAGGTCGCACTACAATAACTTGTAGTTTTAGCTGAACACTGTGTGCAGGACACACTACACTAACTTGTAGCTTTAGCTGAACACTGTGCAGAGGTCTCACTACACTAACTTGTAGCTTTAGCTGAACACTGTGCAGAGGTCGCACTACACTAACTTGTAGTTTTAGCTGAACACTGTGCAGAGGTCAAACTACACTAACTTGTAGTTTTAGCTGAACACTGTGAGGAGAACGCACTACACAAACTTGTAGCTTTAGCTGAACACTGTGCAGAGGTCTCACTACACTAACTTGTAGTTTTAGCTGAACACTGTGAGCAGGACGCACTACACTAACTTGTATCTTTAGCTGAACACTGTGCAGAGGTCTCACTACACTAACTTGTAGTTTTAGCTGAACACTGTGAGCAGGACGCACTACACTAACTTGTATCTTTAGCTGAACACTGTGCAGAGGTCTCACTACACTAACTTGTAGTTTTAGCTGAACACTGTGAGCAGGACGCACTACACTATCTTGTAGCTTTAGCTGAACCCTGTGCAGAGGTCTCACTACACTAACGTGTAGTTTTAGCTGAACACTGTGAGCAGGACGCACTACACTAACTTGTAGCTTTAGCTGAACACTGTGCAGAGGTCTCACTACACTAACTTGTAGTTTTAGCTGAACACTGTGAGCAGGACACACTACACTAACTTGTAGCTTTAGCTGAACACTGTGCAGAGGTCTCACTACACTAACTTGTAGTTTTAGCTGAACACTGTGAGCAGGACGCACTACACTATCTTGTAGCTTTAGCTGAACCCTGTGCAGAGGTCTCACTACACTAACTTGTAATTTTAGCTGAACACTGTGAGCAGGACGCACTACACTAACTTGTAGCTTTAGCTGAACACTGTGCAGAGGTCTCACTACACTAACTTGTAGCTTTAGCTGAACACTGTGCAGAAGTCGCAATACACTAACTTGTAGTTTTAGCTGAACACTGTGAGCAGGACGCACTACATTAACTTGTAGCTTTAGCTGAACACTGTGTAGAGGTCTTACTACACTAACTTGTAGTTTTAGCTGAACACTGAGCAGGACGCACTACACTATCTTGTAGCTTTAGCTGAACCCTGTGCAGAGGTCTCACTACACTAACTTGTAGTTTTAGCTGAACACTGTGAGGAGGACGCACTACACTAACTTGTAGCTTTAGATGAACACTGTGCAGAGGTTGCACTACACTAACTTGTAGTTTTAGCTGAACACTGTGAGCAGGACGCACTACACTAACTTGTAGCTTTAGCTGAACACTGTGCAGAGGTCTCACTACACTAACTTGTAGCTTTAGATGAACACTGTGCAGAGGTTGCACTACACTAACTTGTAGTTTTAGCTGAACACTGTGAGCAGGACGCACTACACTAACTTGTAGCTTTAGCTGAACACTGTGCAGAGGTCTCACTACACTAACTTGTAGCTTTAGCTGAACACTGTGCAGAGGTCGCACTACACTAACTTGCAGCTTTAGCTGAACACTATGCATAGGTCTCACTACACTAACTTGTAGCTTTAGCTGAACACTGTGCAGATGTCGCACTACACTAACTTGTAGTTTTAGCTGAACACTGTGAGCAGGACGCACTACACTATTTTGTAGCTTTAGCTGAACACTGTGCAGAGGTCTCACTACACTAACTTGTAGCTTTAGCTGAACACTGTGCAGAGGTCGCACTACACTAACTTGTAGTTTTAGCTGAACACTGTGAGCAGGACGCACTACACTAACTTGTAGCTTTAGCTGAACACTGTGCAGAGGTCTCACTACACGAACTTGTAGTTTTAGCTGAACACTGTGAGCAGGACGCACTACACTAACTTGTAGCTTTAGCTGAACACTGTGCAGAGGTGTCACTACACTAACTTGTAGTTTTAGCTGAACACTATGAGGAGGATGCTCTACACTAATTTGTAGCTTTAGCTGAACACTGTGCAGAGGTCGCACTACACTAACTTGTAGTTTTAGCTGAACACTGTGAGGAGGACGCACTACACTAACTTGTAGCTTTAGCTGAACACTATGCAGAGGTCTCACTACACTAACTTGTAGTTTTAGCTGAACACTGTGTGCAGGACGCACTACACTAACTTGTAGCTTTAGCTGAACACTGTGCAGAGGTCTCACTACACTAACTTGTAGCTTTAGCTGAACACTGTGCAGAGGTCGCACTACACTAACTTGTAGTTTTAGCTGAACACTGTGCAGAGGTCGCACTACACTAACTTGTAGTTTTAGCTGAACACTGTGAGGAGGATGCACTACACTAACTTGTAGCTTTAGCTGAACACTGTGCAGAGGTTGCACTACACTAACTTGTAGTTTTAGCTAAACACTGATAGCAGGACGCACTACACTAAATTGTAGCTTTAGCTGAACACTGTGCAGAGGTCTCACTACACTAACTTGTAGCTTTAGCTTAACACTGTGCAGAGGTCACACTACACTAACTTGTAGTTTTAGCTGAACACTGTGAGGAGGACGCACTACACTAACTTGTAGCTTTAGCTGAACACTATGCAGAGGTCTCACTACACTAACTTGTAGTTTTAGCTGAACATTGTGTGCAGGACGCACTACACTAACTTGTAGCTTTAGCTGAACACTGTGCAGAGGTCTCACTACACTAACTTGTAGCTTTAGCTGAACACTGTGCAGAGGTCGCACTACACTAACTTGTAGTTTTAGCTGAACACTGTGCAGAGGTCGCACTACACTAACTTGTAGTTTTAGCTGAACACTGTGAGGAGGATGCACTACACTAACTTGTAGCTTTAGCTGAACACTGTGCAGAGGTTGCACTACACTAACTTGTAGTTTTAGCTAAACACTGATAGCAGGATGCACTACACTAAATTGTAGCTTTAGCTGAACACTGTGCAGAGGTCTCACTACACTAACTTGTAGCTTTAGCTTAACACTGTGCAGAGGTCACACTACACTAACTTGTAGTTTTAGCTGAACACTGTGAGGAGGACGCACTACACTAACTTGTAGCTTTAGCTGAACACTATGCAGAGGTCTCACTACACTAACTTGTAGCTTTAGCTGAACACTGTGCAGAGGTCGCACTACACTAACTTGTAGTTTTAGCTGAACACTGTGAGCAGGACGCACTACACTAACTTGTAGCTTTAGCTGAACACTGTGCAGAGGTCTCACTACACTAACTTGTAGTTTTAGCTGAACACTGTGAGCAGGACGCACTACACTAACTTGTAGCTTTAGCTGAACACTGTGCAGAGGTCTCACTACACTAACTTGTAGTTTTAGCTGAACACTATGAGGAGGACGCTCTACACTAACTTGTAGCTTTAGGTGAACACTGTGCAGAGGTCACACTACAATAACTTGTAGTTTTAGCTGAACACTGTGAGCAGGATGCACTACCCTAACTTGTAGCTTTAGCTGAACACTGTGCAGAGGTCACACTACACTAACTTGTAGCTTTAGCTGAACACTGTGAGGTGGACGCACTATACTAACTTGTAGCTTTAGCTAAACACTGTGCAGAGGTCTCACTACACTAACTTGTAGTTTTAGCTGAACACTGTGAGGAGGACGCACTACACTAACTTGTAGCTTTAGCTGAACACTGTGCAGAGGTTGCACTACACTAACTTGTAGTTTTAGCTGAACACTGTGTGCAGGACACACTACACTAACTTGTAGCTTTAGCTGAACACTGTGCAGAGGTCTCACTACACTAACTTGTAGCTTTAGCTGAACACTGTGCAGAGGTCGCACTACACTAACTTGTAGTTTTAGCTGAACACTGTGCAGAGGTCGAACTACACTAACTTGTAGTTTTAGCTGAACACTGTGAGGAGGACGCACTACACTAACTTGTAGCTTTAGCTGAACACTGTGCAGAGGTCTCACTACACTAACTTGTAGTTTTAGCTGAACACTATGAGGAGGACGCTCTACACTAACTTGTAGCTTTAGCTGAACACTGTGAGCAGGACGCACTACACTAACTTGTAGCTTTAGCTGAACACTGTGCAGAGGTCTCACTACACTAACTTGTAGTTTTAGCTGAACACTATGAGGAGGACGCTCTACACTAACTTGTAGCTTTAGGTGAACACTGTGCAGAGGTCACACTACAATAACTTGTAGTTTTAGCTGAACACTGTGAGCAGGATGCACTACCCTAACTTGTAGCTTTAGCTGAACACTGTGCAGAGGTCACACTACACTAACTTGTAGCTTTAGCTGAACACTGTGAGGTGGACGCACTATACTAACTTGTAGCTTTAGCTAAACACTGTGCAGAGGTCTCACTACACTAACTTGTAGTTTTAGCTGAACACTGTGAGGAGGACGCACTACACTAACTTGTAGCTTTAGCTGAACACTGTGCAGAGGTTGCACTACACTAACTTGTAGTTTTAGCTGAACACTGTGTGCAGGACACACTACACTAACTTGTAGCTTTAGCTGAACACTGTGCAGAGGTCTCACTACACTAACTTGTAGCTTTAGCTGAACACTGTGCAGAGGTCGCACTACACTAACTTGTAGTTTTAGCTGAACACTGTGCAGAGGTCGAACTACACTAACTTGTAGTTTTAGCTGAACACTGTGAGGAGGACGCACTACACTAACTTGTAGCTTTAGCTGAACACTGTGCAGAGGTCTCACTACACTAACTTGTAGTTTTAGCTGAACACTGTGAGCAGGACGCACTACACTAACTTGTAGCTTTAGCTGAACACTGTGCAGAGGTCTCACTACACTAACTTGTAGTTTTAGCTGAACACTGTGAGCAGGACGCACTACACTAACTTGTAGCTGTAGCTGAACACTGTGCAGAGGTCTCACTACACTAACTTGTAGCTTTAGCTGAACACTGTGCAGAAGTCGCACTACACTAACTTGTAGTTTTAGCTGAACACTGTGAGCAGGACGCACTACACTAACTTGTAGCTTTAGCTGAACACTGTGCAGAGGTCTCACTACACTAACTTGTAGTTTTAGCTGAACACTATGAGGAGGAGGCTCTACACTAACTTGTAGCTTTAGCTGAACACTGTGCAGAGGTCGCACTACAATAACTTGTAGTTTTAGCTGAACACTGTGAGCAGGACGCACTACCCTAACTTGTAGCTTTAGCTGAACACTGTGCAGAGGTCACACTAAACTAACTTGTAGCTTTAGCTGAACACTGTGAGGAGGACGCACTACACTAACTTGTAGCTTTAGCTGAACACTGTGCAGAGGTCTCACTACACTAACTTGTAGTTTTAGCTGAACACTGTGAGGAGGACGCACTACACTAACTTTTAGCTTTAGCTGAACACTGTGCAGAGGTCGCACTACACTAACTTGTAGTTTTAGCTGAACACTGTGAGCAGGACGCACTACACTAACTTGTAGCTTTAGCTGAACACTGTGCAGAGGTCTCACTACACTAACTTGTAGTTTTAGCTGAACACTGTGAGCAGGACGCACTACACTAACTTGTAGCTTTAGCTGAACACTGTGCAGAGGTCTCACTACACTAACTTGTAGTTTTAGCTGAACACTATGAGGAGGACGCTCAACACTAACTTGTAGCTTTAGCTGAACACTGTGCAGAGGTCGCACTACAATAACTTGTAGTTTTAGCTGAACACTGTGAGCAGGACGCACTACCCTAACTTGTAGCTTTAGCTGAACACTGTGCAGAGGTCACACTAAACTAACCTGTAGCTTTAGCTGAACACTGTGAGGAGGACGCACTACACTAACTTGTAGCTTTAGCTGAACACTGTGCAGAGGTCTCACTACACTAACTTGTAGTTTTAGCTGAACACTGTGAGGAGGACGCACTACACTAACTTTTAGCTTTAGCTGAACACTGTGCAGAGGTCGCACTACACTAACTTGTAGTTTTAGCTGAACACTGTGTGCAGGACACACTACACTAACTTGTAGCTTTAGCTGAACACTGTGCAGAGGTCTCACTACACTAACTTGTAGCTTTAGCTGAACACTGTTCAAAGGTCGCACTACACTAACTTGTAGTTTTAGCTGAACACTGTGCAGAGGTCGAACTACACTAACTTGTAGTTTTAGCTGAACACTGTGAGGAGGACGCACTACACAAACTTGTAGCTTTAGCTGAACACTGTGCAGAGGTCTCACTACACTAACTTGTAGTTTTAGCTGAACACTGTGAGCAGGACGCACTACACTAACTTGTATCTTTAGCTGAACACTGTGCAGAGGTCTCACTACACTAACTTGTAGTTTTAGCTGAACACTGTGAGCAGGACGCACTACACTAACTTGTATCTTTAGCTGAACACTGTGCAGAGGTCTCACTACACTAACTTGTAGTTTTAGCTGAACACTGTGAGCAGGACGCACTACACTATCTTGTAGCTTTAGCTGAACCCTGTGCAGAGGTCTCACTACACTAACGTGTAGTTTTAGCTGAACACTGTGAGCAGGACGCACTACACTAACTTGTAGCTTTAGCTGAACACTGTGCAGAGGTCTCACTACACTAACTTGTAGTTTTAGCTGAACACTGTGAGCAGGACACACTACACTAACTTGTAGCTTTAGCTGAACACTGTGCAGAGGTCTCACTACACTAACTTGTAGTTTTAGCTGAACACTGTGAGCAGGACGCACTACACTATCTTGTAGCTTTAGCTGAACCCTGTGCAGAGGTCTCACTACACTAACTTGTAATTTTAGCTGAACACTGTGAGCAGGACGCACTACACTAACTTGTAGCTTTAGCTGAACACTGTGCAGAGGTCTCACTACACTAACTTGTAGCTTTAGCTGAACACTGTGCAGAAGTCGCACTACACTAACTTGTAGTTTTAGCTGAACACTGTGAGCAGGACGCACTACATTAACTTGTAGCTTTAGCTGAACACTGTGTAGAGGTCTTACTACACTAACTTGTAGTTTTAGCTGAACACTGAGCAGGACGCACTACACTATCTTGTAGCTTTAGCTGAACCCTGTGCAGAGGTCTCACTACACTAACTTGTAGTTTTAGCTGAACACTGTGAGGAGGACGCACTACACTAACTTGTAGCTTTAGATGAACACTGTGCAGAGATTGCACTACACTAACTTGTAGTTTTAGCTGAACACTGTGAGCAGGACGCACTACACTAACTTGTAGCTTTAGCTGAACACTGTGCAGAGGTCACACTAAACTAACTTGTAGCTTTAGCTGAACACTGTGAGCAGGACGCACTACACTAACTTGTAGCTTTAGCTGAACACTGTGCAGAGGTCTCACTACACTAACTTGTAGTTTTAGCTGAACACTGTGAGCAGGACGCACTACACTATCTTGTAGCTTTAGCTGAACCCTGTGCAGAGGTCTCACTACACTAACTTGTAATTTTAGCTGAACACTGTGAGCAGGACGCACTACACTAACTTGTAGCTTTAGCTGAACACTGTGCAGAGGTCTCACTACACTAACTTGTAGCTTTAGCTGAACACTGTGCAGAAGTCGCAATACACTAACTTGTAGTTTTAGCTGAACACTGTGAGCAGGACGCACTACATTAACTTGTAGCTTTAGCTGAACACTGTGTAGAGGTCTTACTACACTAACTTGTAGTTTTAGCTGAACACTGAGCAGGACGCACTACACTATCTTGTAGCTTTAGCTGAACCCTGTGCAGAGGTCTCACTACACTAACTTGTAGTTTTAGCTGAACACTGTGAGGAGGACGCACTACACTAACTTGTAGCTTTAGATGAACACTGTGCAGAGGTTGCACTACACTAACTTGTAGTTTTAGCTGAACACTGTGAGCAGGACGCACTACACTAACTTGTAGCTTTAGCTGAACACTGTGCAGAGGTCTCACTACACTAACTTGTAGCTTTAGATGAACACTGTGCAGAGGTTGCACTACACTAACTTGTAGTTTTAGCTGAACACTGTGAGCAGGACGCACTACACTAACTTGTAGCTTTAGCTGAACACTGTGCAGAGGTCTCACTACACTAACTTGTAGCTTTAGCTGAACACTGTGCAGAGGTCGCACTACACTAACTTGCAGCTTTAGCTGAACACTATGCATAGGTCTCACTACACTAACTTGTAGCTTTAGCTGAACACTGTGCAGATGTCGCACTACACTAACTTGTAGTTTTAGCTGAACACTGTGAGCAGGACGCACTACACTATTTTGTAGCTTTAGCTGAACACTGTGCAGAGGTCTCACTACACTAACTTGTAGCTTTAGCTGAACACTGTGCAGAGGTCGCACTACACTAACTTGTAGTTTTAGCTGAACACTGTGAGCAGGACGCACTACACTAACTTGTAGCTTTAGCTGAACACTGTGCAGAGGTCTCACTACACGAACTTGTAGTTTTAGCTGAACACTGTGAGCAGGACGCACTACACTAACTTGTAGCTTTAGCTGAACACTGTGCAGAGGTGTCACTACACTAACTTGTAGTTTTAGCTGAACACTATGAGGAGGATGCTCTACACTAATTTGTAGCTTTAGCTGAACACTGTGCAGAGGTCGCACTACACTAACTTGTAGTTTTAGCTGAACACTGTGAGGAGGACGCACTACACTAACTTGTAGCTTTAGCTGAACACTATGCAGAGGTCTCACTACACTAACTTGTAGTTTTAGCTGAACACTGTGTGCAGGACGCACTACACTAACTTGTAGCTTTAGCTGAACACTGTGCAGAGGTCTCACTACACTAACTTGTAGCTTTAGCTGAACACTGTGCAGAGGTCGCACTACACTAACTTGTAGTTTTAGCTGAACACTGTGCAGAGGTCGCACTACACTAACTTGTAGTTTTAGCTGAACACTGTGAGGAGGATGCACTACACTAACTTGTAGCTTTAGCTGAACACTGTGCAGAGGTTGCACTACACTAACTTGTAGTTTTAGCTAAACACTGATAGCAGGACGCACTACACTAAATTGTAGCTTTAGCTGAACACTGTGCAGAGGTCTCACTACACTAACTTGTAGCTTTAGCTTAACACTGTGCAGAGGTCACACTACACTAACTTGTAGTTTTAGCTGAACACTGTGAGGAGGACGCACTACACTAACTTGTAGCTTTAGCTGAACACTATGCAGAGGTCTCACTACACTAACTTGTAGTTTTAGCTGAACATTGTGTGCAGGACGCACTACACTAACTTGTAGCTTTAGCTGAACACTGTGCAGAGGTCTCACTACACTAACTTGTAGCTTTAGCTGAACACTGTGCAGAGGTCGCACTACACTAACTTGTAGTTTTAGCTGAACACTGTGCAGAGGTCGCACTACACTAACTTGTAGTTTTAGCTGAACACTGTGAGGAGGATGCACTACACTAACTTGTAGCTTTAGCTGAACACTGTGCAGAGGTTGCACTACACTAACTTGTAGTTTTAGCTAAACACTGATAGCAGGATGCACTACACTAAATTGTAGCTTTAGCTGAACACTGTGCAGAGGTCTCACTACACTAACTTGTAGCTTTAGCTTAACACTGTGCAGAGGTCACACTACACTAACTTGTAGTTTTAGCTGAACACTGTGAGGAGGACGCACTACACTAACTTGTAGCTTTAGCTGAACACTATGCAGAGGTCTCACTACACTAACTTGTAGCTTTAGCTGAACACTGTGCAGAGGTCGCACTACACTAACTTGTAGTTTTAGCTGAACACTGTGAGCAGGACGCACTACACTAACTTGTAGCTTTAGCTGAACACTGTGCAGAGGTCTCACTACACTAACTTGTAGTTTTAGCTGAACACTGTGAGCAGGACGCACTACACTAACTTGTAGCTTTAGCTGAACACTGTGCAGAGGTCTCACTACACTAACTTGTAGTTTTAGCTGAACACTATGAGGAGGACGCTCTACACTAACTTGTAGCTTTAGGTGAACACTGTGCAGAGGTCACACTACAATAACTTGTAGTTTTAGCTGAACACTGTGAGCAGGATGCACTACCCTAACTTGTAGCTTTAGCTGAACACTGTGCAGAGGTCACACTACACTAACTTGTAGCTTTAGCTGAACACTGTGAGGTGGACGCACTATACTAACTTGTAGCTTTAGCTAAACACTGTGCAGAGGTCTCACTACACTAACTTGTAGTTTTAGCTGAACACTGTGAGGAGGACGCACTACACTAACTTGTAGCTTTAGCTGAACACTGTGCAGAGGTTGCACTACACTAACTTGTAGTTTTAGCTGAACACTGTGTGCAGGACACACTACACTAACTTGTAGCTTTAGCTGAACACTGTGCAGAGGTCTCACTACACTAACTTGTAGCTTTAGCTGAACACTGTGCAGAGGTCGCACTACACTAACTTGTAGTTTTAGCTGAACACTGTGCAGAGGTCGAACTACACTAACTTGTAGTTTTAGCTGAACACTGTGAGGAGGACGCACTACACTAACTTGTAGCTTTAGCTGAACACTGTGCAGAGGTCTCACTACACTAACTTGTAGTTTTAGCTGAACACTGTGAGCAGGACGCACTACACTAACTTGTAGCTTTAGCTGAACACTGTGCAGAGGTCTCACTACACTAACTTGTAGTTTTAGCTGAACACTGTGAGCAGGACGCACTACACTAACTTGTAGCTGTAGCTGAACACTGTGCAGAGGTCTCACTACACTAACTTGTAGCTTTAGCTGAACACTGTGCAGAAGTCGCACTACACTAACTTGTAGTTTTAGCTGAACACTGTGAGCAGGACGCACTACACTAACTTGTAGCTTTAGCTGAACACTGTGCAGAGGTCTCACTACACTAACTTGTAGTTTTAGCTGAACACTATGAGGAGGAGGCTCTACACTAACTTGTAGCTTTAGCTGAACACTGTGCAGAGGTCGCACTACAATAACTTGTAGTTTTAGCTGAACACTGTGAGCAGGACGCACTACCCTAACTTGTAGCTTTAGCTGAACACTGTGCAGAGGTCACACTAAACTAACTTGTAGCTTTAGCTGAACACTGTGAGGAGGACGCACTACACTAACTTGTAGCTTTAGCTGAACACTGTGCAGAGGTCTCACTACACTAACTTGTAGTTTTAGCTGAACACTGTGAGGAGGACGCACTACACTAACTTTTAGCTTTAGCTGAACACTGTGCAGAGGTCGCACTACACTAACTTGTAGTTTTAGCTGAACACTGTGAGCAGGACGCACTACACTAACTTGTAGCTTTAGCTGAACACTGTGCAGAGGTCTCACTACACTAACTTGTAGTTTTAGCTGAACACTGTGAGCAGGACGCACTACACTAACTTGTAGCTTTAGCTGAACACTGTGCAGAGGTCTCACTACACTAACTTGTAGTTTTAGCTGAACACTATGAGGAGGACGCTCTACACTAACTTGTAGCTTTAGCTGAACACTGTGCAGAGGTCGCACTACACTAACTTGTAGTTTTAGCTGAACACTGTGAGCAGGACGCACTACCCTAACTTGTAGCTTTAGCTGAACACTGTGCAGAGGTCACACTAAACTAACTTGTAGCTTTAGCTGAACACTGTGAGGAGGACGCACTACACTAACTTGTAGCTTTAGCTGAACACTGTGCAGAGGTCTCACTACACTAACTTGTAGTTTTAGCTGAACACTGTGAGGAGGACGCACTACACTAACTTTTAGCTTTAGCTGAACACTGTGCAGAGGTCGCACTACACTAACTTGTAGTTTTAGCTGAACACTGTGTGCAGGACACACTACACTAACTTGTAGCTTTAGCTGAACACTGTGCAGAGGTCTCACTACACTAACTTGTAGCTTTAGCTGAACACTGTTCAAAGGTCGCACTACACTAACTTGTAGTTTTAGCTGAACACTGTGCAGAGGTCGAACTACACTAACTTGTAGTTTTAGCTGAACACTGTGAGGAGGACGCACTACACAAACTTGTAGCTTTAGCTGAACACTGTGCAGAGGTCTCACTACACTAACTTGTAGTTTTAGCTGAACACTGTGAGCAGGACGCACTACACTAACTTGTATCTTTAGCTGAACACTGTGCAGAGGTCTCACTACACTAACTTGTAGTTTTAGCTGAACACTGTGAGGAGGACGCACTACACTAACTTGTAGCTTTAGCTGAACACTGTGCAGAGGTCGCACTACAATAACTTGTAGTTTTAGCTGAACACTGTGTGCAGGACACACTACACTAACTTGTAGCTTTAGCTGAACACTGTGCAGAGGTCTCACTACACTAACTTGTAGCTTTAGCTGAACACTGTTCAAAGGTCGCACTACACTAACTTGTAGTTTTAGCTGAACACTGTGCAGAGGTCGAACTACACTAACTTGTAGTTTTAGCTGAACACTGTGAGGAGGACGCACTACACAAACTAGTAGCTTTAGCTGAACACTGTGCAGAGGTCTCACTACACTAACTTGTAGTTTTAGCTGAACACTGTGAGCAGGACGCACTACACTAACTTGTATCTTTAGCTGAACACTGTGCAGAGGTCTCACTACACTAACTTGTAGTTTTAGATGAACACTGTGAGCAGGACGCACTACACTAACTTGTAGCTTTAGCTGAACACTGTGCAGAGGTCTCACTACACTAACTTGTAGTTTTAGCTGAACACTGTGAGCAGGACGCAATACACTATCTTGTAGCTTTAGCTGAACCCTGTGCAGAGGTCTCACTACACTAACGTGTAGTTTTAGCTGAACACTGTGAGCAGGACGCACTACACTAACTTGTAGCTTTAGCTGAACACTGTGCAGAGGTCTCACTACACTAACTTGTAGTTTTAGCTGAACACTGTGAGCAGGACACACTACACTAACTTGTAGCTTTAGCTGAACACCGTGCAGAGGTCTCACTACATTAACTTGTAGTTTTAGCTGAACACTGTGAGCAGGACGCACTACACTAACTTGTAGCTTTAGCTGAACCCTGTGCAGAGGTCTCACTACACTAACTTGTAGTTTTAGCTGAACACTGTGAGCAGGACGCACTACACTAACTTGTAGCTTTAGCTGAACACTGTGCAGAGGTCTCACTACACTAACTTGTAGTTTTAGCTGAACACTGTGAGCAGGACGCACTACACCAACTTGTAGCTTTAGCTGAACACTGTGCAGAGGTCTCACTACACTAACTTGTAGCTTTAGCTGAACACTGTGCAGAAGTCGCACTACACTAACTTGTAGTTTTAGCTGAACACTGTGAGCAGGACGCACTACACTAACTTGTAGCTTTAGCTGAACACTGTGCAGAGGTCTCACTACACTAACTTGTAGTTTTACCTGAACACTATGAGGAGGACGCTCTACACTAACTTGTAGCTTTAGCTGAACACTGTGCAGAGGTCGCACTACAATAACTTGTAGTTTTAGCTGAACACTGTGAGCAGGACGCACTACCCTAACTTGTAGCTTTAGCTGAACACTGTGCAGAGGTCACACTAAACTAACTTGTAGCTTTAGCTGAACACTGTGAGGAGGACGCACTACACTAACTTGTAGCTTTAGCTGAACACTGTGCAGAGGTCTCACTACACTAACTTGTAGTTTTAGCTGAACACTGTGCAGAGGTCTCACTACACTAACTTGTAGTTTTAGCTGAACACTGTGAGGAGGACGCACTACACTAACTTGTAGCTTTAGCTGAACACTGTGCAGAGGTCGCACTACAATAACTTGTAGTTTTAGCTGAACACTGTGTGCAGGACACACTACACTAACTTGTAGCTTTAGCTGAACACTGTGCAGAGGTCTCACTACACTAACTTGTAGCTTTAGCTGAACACTGTGCAGAGGTCACACTACACTAACTTGTAGTTTTAGCTGAACACTGTGCAGAGGTCAAACTACACTAACTTGTAGTTTTAGCTGAACACTGTGAGGAGAACGCACTACACAAACTTGTAGCTTTAGCTGAACACTGTGCAGAGGTCTCACTACACTAACTTGTAGTTTTAGCTGAACACTGTGAGCAGGACGCACTACACTAACTTGTATCTTTAGCTGAACACTGTGCAGAGGTCTCACTACACTAACTTGTAGTTTTAGCTGAACACTGTGAGCAGGACGCACTACACTAACTTGTATCTTTAGCTGAACACTGTGCAGAGGTCTCACTACACTAACTTGTAGTTTTAGCTGAACACTGTGAGCAGGACGCACTACACTATCTTGTAGCTTTAGCTGAACCCTGTGCAGAGGTCTCACTACACTAACGTGTAGTTTTAGCTGAACACTGTGAGCAGGACGCACTACACTAACTTGTAGCTTTAGCTGAACACTGTGCAGAGGTCTCACTACACTAACTTGTAGTTTTAGCTGAACACTGTGAGCAGGACACACTACACTAACTTGTAGCTTTAGCTGAACACTGTGCAGAGGTCTCACTACACTAACTTGTAGTTTTAGCTGAACACTGTGAGCAGGACGCACTACACTATCTTGTAGCTTTAGCTGAACCCTGTGCAGAGGTCTCACTACACTAACTTGTAATTTTAGCTGAACACTGTGAGCAGGACGCACTACACTAACTTGTAGCTTTAGCTGAACACTGTGCAGAGGTCTCACTACACTAACTTGTAGCTTTAGCTGAACACTGTGCAGAAGTCGCACTACACTAACTTGTAGTTTTAGCTGAACACTGTGAGCAGGACGCACTACATTAACTTGTAGCTTTAGCTGAACACTGTGTAGAGGTCTTACTACACTAACTTGTAGTTTTAGCTGAACACTGAGCAGGACGCACTACACTATCTTGTAGCTTTAGCTGAACCCTGTGCAGAGGTCTCACTACACTAACTTGTAGTTTTAGCTGAACACTGTGAGGAGGACGCACTACACTAACTTGTAGCTTTAGATGAACACTGTGCAGAGATTGCACTACACTAACTTGTAGTTTTAGCTGAACACTGTGAGCAGGACGCACTACACTAACTTGTAGCTTTAGCTGAACACTGTGCAGAGGTCACACTAAACTAACTTGTAGCTTTAGCTGAACACTGTGAGGAGGACGCACTACACTAACTTGTAGCTTTAGCTGAACACTGTGCAGAGGTCTCACTACACTAACTTGTAGTTTTAGCTGAACACTGTGCAGAGGTCTCACTACACTAACTTGTAGCTTTAGCTGAACACTGTGCAGAGGTCACACTACACTAACTTGTAGTTTTAGCTGAACACTGTGCAGAGGTCAAACTACACTAACTTGTAGTTTTAGCTGAACACTGTGAGGAGAACGCACTACACAAACTTGTAGCTTTAGCTGAACACTGTGCAGAGGTCTCACTACACTAACTTGTAGTTTTAGCTGAACACTGTGAGCAGGACACACTACACTAACTTGTATCTTTAGCTGAACACTGTGCAGAGGTCTCACTACACTAACTTGTAGTTTTAGCTGAACACTGTGAGCAGGACGCACTACACTAACTTGTATCTTTAGCTGAACACTGTGCAGAGGTCTCACTACACTAACTTGTAGTTTTAGCTGAACACTGTGAGCAGGACGCACTACACTATCTTGTAGCTTTAGCTGAACCCTGTGCAGAGGTCTCACTACACTAACGTGTAGTTTTAGCTGAACACTGTGAGCAGGACGCACTACACTAACTTGTAGCTTTAGCTGAACACTGTGCAGAGGTCTCACTACACTAACTTGTAGTTTTAGCTGAACACTGTGAGCAGGACACACTACACTAACTTGTAGCTTTAGCTGAACACTGTGCAGAGGTCTCACTACACTAACTTGTAGTTTTAGCTGAACACTGTGAGCAGGACGCACTACACTATCTTGTAGCTTTAGCTGAACCCTTTGCAGAGGTCTCACTACACTAACTTGTAATTTTAGCTGAACACTGTGAGCAGGACGCACTACACTAACTTGTAGCTTTAGCTGAACACTGTGCAGAGGTCTCACTACACTAACTTGTAGCTTTAGCTGAACACTGTGCAGAAGTCGCACTACACTAACTTGTAGTTTTAGCTGAACACTGTGAGCAGGACGCACTACATTAACTTGTAGCTTTAGCTGAACACTGTGTAGAGGTCTTACTACACTAACTTGTAGTTTTAGCTGAACACTGAGCAGGACGCACTACACTATCTTGTAGCTTTAGCTGAACCCTGTGCAGAGGTCTCACTACACTAACTTGTAGTTTTAGCTGAACACTGTGAGGAGGACGCACTACACTAACTTGTAGCTTTAGATGAACACTGTGCAGAGGTTGCACTACACTAACTTGTAGTTTTAGCTGAACACTGTGAGCAGGACGCACTACACTAACTTGTAGCTTTAGCTGAACACTGTGCAGAGGTCTCACTACACTAACTTGTAGCTTTAGCTGAACACTGTGCAGAGGTCGCACTACACTAACTTGTAGTTTTAGCTGAACACTGTGAGCAGGACGCACTACACTAACTTGTAGCTTTAGCTGAACACTGTGCAGAGGTCTCACTACACTAACTTGTAGCTTTAGCTGAACACTGTGCAGAGGTCGCACTACACTAACTTGTAGCTTTAGCTGAACACTATGCATAGGTCTCACTACACTAACTTGTAGCTTTAGCTGAACACTGTGCAGATGTCGCACTACACTAACTTGTAGTTTTAGCTGAACACTGTGAGCAGGACGCACTACACTATTTTGTAGCTTTAGCTGAACACTGTGCAGAGGTCTCACTACACTAACTTGTAGCTTTAGCTGAACACTGTGCAGAGGTCGCACTACACTAACTTGTAGTTTTAGCTGAACACTGTGAGCAGGACGCACTACACTAACTTGTAGCTTTAGCTGAACACTGTGCAGAGGTCTCACTACACGAACTTGTAGTTTTAGCTGAACACTGTGAGCAGGACGCACTACACTAACTTGTAGCTTTAGCTGAACACTGTGCAGAGGTGTCACTACACTAACTTGTAGTTTTAGCTGAACACTATGAGGAGGACGCTCTACACTAACTTGTAGCTTTAGCTGAACACTGTGCAGAGGTCGCACTACACTAACTTGTAGTTTTAGCTGAACACTGTGAGGAGGACGCACTACACTAACTTGTAGCTTTAGCTGAACACTATGCAGAGGTCTCACTACACTAACTTGTAGTTTTAGCTGAACACTGTGTGCAGGACGCACTACACTAACTTTTAGCTTTAGCTGAACACTGTGCAGAGGTCTCACTACACTAACTTGTAGCTTTAGCTGAACACTGTGCAGAGGTCGCACTACACTAACTTGTAGTTTTAGCTGAACACTGTGCAGAGGTCGCACTACACTAACTTGTAGTTTTAGCTGAACACTGTGAGGAGGATGCACTACACTAACTTGTAGCTTTAGCTGAACACTGTGCAGAGGTTGCACTACACTAACTTGTAGTTTTAGCTAAACACTGATAGCAGGACGCACTACACTAAATTGTAGCTTTAGCTGAACACTGTGCAGAGGTCTCACTACACTAACTTGTAGCTTTAGCTTAACACTGTGCAGAGGTCACACTACACTAACTTGTAGTTTTAGCTGAACACTGTGAGGAGGACGCACTACACTAACTTGTAGCTTTAGCTGAACACTATGCAGAGGTCTCACTACACTAACTTGTAGTTTTAGCTGAACACTGTGTGCAGGACGCACTACACTAACTTGTAGCTTTAGCTGAACACTGTGCAGAGGTCTCACTACACTAACTTGTAGCTTTAGCTGAACACTGTGCAGAGGTCGCATTACACTAACTTGTAGTTTTAGCTGAACACTGTGCAGAGGTCGCACTACACTAACTTGTAGTTTTAGCTGAACACTGTGAGGAGGATGCACTACACTAACTTGTAGCTTTAGCTGAACACTGTGCAGAGGTTGCACTACACTAACTTGTAGTTTTAGCTAAACACTGATAGCAGGATGCACTACACTAAATTGTAGCTTTAGCTGAACACTGTGCAGAGGTCTCACTACACTAACTTGTAGCTTTAGCTTAACACTGTGCAGAGGTCACACTACACTAACTTGTAGTTTTAGCTGAACACTGTGAGGAGGACGCACTACACTAACTTGTAGCTTTAGCTGAACACTATGCAGAGGTCTCACTACACTAACTTGTAGCTTTAGCTGAACACTGTGCAGAGGTCGCACTACACTAACTTGTAGTTTTAGCTGAACACTGTGAGCAGGACGCACTACACTAACTTGTAGCTTTAGCTGAACACTGTGCAGAGGTCTCACTACACTAACTTGTAGTTTTAGCTGAACACTGTGAGCAGGACGCACTACACTAACTTGTAGTTTTAGCTGAACACTGTGCAGAGGTCTCACTACACTAACTTGTAGTTTTAGCTGAACACTATGAGGAGGACGCTCTACACTAACTTGTAGCTTTAGGTGAACACTGTGCAGAGGTCACACTACAATAACTTGTAGTTTTAGCTGAACACTGTGAGCAGGATGCACTACCCTAACTTGTAGCTTTAGCTGAACACTGTGCAGAGGTCACACTACACTAACTTGTAGCTTTAGCTGAACACTGTGAGGAGGACGCACTATACTAACTTGTAGCTTTAGCTAAACACTGTGCAGAGGTCTCACTACACTAACTTGTAGTTTTAGCTGAACACTGTGAGGAGGACGCACTACACTAACTTGTAGCTTTAGCTGAACACTGTGCAGAGGTTGCACTACACTAACTTGTAGTTTTAGCTGAACACTGTGTGCAGGACACACTACACTAACTTGTAGCTTTAGCTGAACACTGTGCAGAGGTCTCACTACACTAACTTGTAGCTTTAGCTGAACACTGTGCAGAGGTCGCACTACACTAACTTGTAGTTTTAGCTGAACACTGTGCAGAGGTCGAACTACACTAACTTGTAGTTTTAGCTGAACACTGTGAGGAGGACGCACTACACTAACTTGTAGCTTTAGCTGAACACTGTGCAGAGGTCTCACTACACTAACTTGTAGTTTTAGCTGAACACTGTGAGCAGGACGCACTACACTAACTTGTAGCTTTAGCTGAACACTGTGCAGAGGTCTCACTATACTAACTTGTAGATTTAACTGAACACTGTGAGGAGGACGCACTACACTAACTTGTAGCTTTAGCTGAACACCGTGCAGAGGTCTCACTACACTAACTTGTAGTTTTAGCTGAACACTGTGAGCAGGACACACTACACTAACTTGTAGCTTTAGCTGAACACCGTGCAGAGGTCTCACTACACTAACTTGTAGTTTTAGCTGAACACTGTGAGCAGGACGCACTACACTATCTTGTAGCTTTAGCTGAACCCTGTGCAGAGGTCTCACTACACTAACTTGTAGTTTTAGCTGAACACTGTGAGCAGGATGCACTACACTAACTTGTAGCTTTAGCTGAACACTGTGCAGAGGTCTCACTACACTAACTTGTAGTTTTAGCTGAACACTGTGAGCAGGATGCACTACACTAACTTGTAGCTTTAGCTGAACACTGTGCAGAGGTCTCACTACACTAACTTGTAGCTTTAGCTGAACACTGTGCAGAAGTCGCACTACACTAACTTGTAGTTTTAGCTGAACACTGTGAGCAGGACGCACTACACTAACTTGTAGCTTTAGCTGAACACTGTGCAGAGGTCTCACTACACTAACTTGTAGTTTTAGCTGAACACTATGAGGAGGACGCTCTACACTAACTTGTAGCTTTAGCTGAACACTGTGCAGAGGTCGCACTACAATAACTTGTAGTTTTAGCTGAACACTGTGAGCAGGACGCACTACCCTAACTTGTAGCTTTAGCTGAACACTGTGCAGAGGTCACACTAAACTAACTTGTAGCTTTAGCTGAACACTGTGAGGAGGACGCACTACACTAACTTGTAGCTTTAGCTGAACACTGTGCAGAGGTCTCACTACACTAACTTGTAGTTTTAGCTGAACACTGTGAGGAGGACGCACTACACTAACTTGTAGCTTTAGCTGAACACTGTGCAGAGGTCGCACTACAATAACTTGTAGTTTTAGCTGAACACTGTGTGCAGGACACACTACACTAACTTGTAGCTTTAGCTGAACACTGTGCAGAGGTCTCACTACACTAACTTGTAGCTTTAGCTGAACACTGTGCAGAGGTCGCACTACACTAACTTGTAGTTTTAGCTGAACACTGTGAGCAGGACGCACTACACTAACTTGTAGCTTTAGCTGAACACTGTGCAGAGGTCTCACTACACGAACTTGTAGTTTTAGCTGAACACTGTGAGCAGGACGCACTACACTAACTTGTAGCTTTAGCTGAACACTGTGCAGAGGTGTCACTACACTAACTTGTAGTTTTAGCTGAACACTATGAGGAGGATGCTCTACACTAACTTGTAGCTTTAGCTGAACACTGTGCAGAGGTCGCACTACACTAACTTGTAGTTTTAGCTGAACACTGTGAGGAGGACGCACTACACTAACTTGTAGCTTTAGCTGAACACTATGCAGAGGTCTCACTACACTAACTTGTAGTTTTAGCTGAACACTGTGTGCAGGACGCACTACACTAACTTGTAGCTTTAGCTGAACACTGTGCAGAGGTCTCACTACACTAACTTGTAGCTTTAGCTGAACACTGTGCAGAGGTCGCACTACACTAACTTGTAGTTTTAGCTGAACACTGTGCAGAGGTCGCACTACACTAACTTGTAGTTTTAGCTGAACACTGTGAGGAGGATGCACTACACTAACTTGTAGCTTTAGCTGAACACTGTGCAGAGGTTGCACTACACTAACTTGTAGTTTTAGCTAAACACTGATAGCAGGACGCACTACACTAAATTGTAGCTTTAGCTGAACACTGTGCAGAGGTCTCACTACACTAACTTGTAGCTTTAGCTTAACACTGTGCAGAGGTCACACTACACTAACTTGTAGTTTTAGCTGAACACTGTGAGGAGGACGCACTACACTAACTTGTAGCTTTAGCTGAACACTATGCAGAGGTCTCACTACACTAACTTGTAGTTTTAGCTGAACACTGTGTGCAGGACGCACTACACTAACTTGTAGCTTTAGCTGAACACTGTGCAGAGGTCTCACTACACTAACTTGTAGCTTTAGCTGAACACTGTGCAGAGGTCGCACTACACTAACTTGTAGTTTTAGCTGAACACTGTGCAGAGGTCGCACTACACTAACTTGTAGTTTTAGCTGAACACTGTGAGGAGGATGCACTACACTAACTTGTAGCTTTAGCTGAACACTGTGCAGAGGTTGCACTACACTAACTTGTAGTTTTAGCTAAACACTGATAGCAGGATGCACTACACTAAATTGTAGCTTTAGCTGAACACTGTGCAGAGGTCTCACTACACTAACTTGTAGCTTTAGCTTAACACTGTGCAGAGGTCACACTACACTAACTTGTAGTTTTAGCTGAACACTGTGAGGAGGACGCACTACACTAACTTGTAGCTTTAGCTGAACACTATGCAGAGGTCTCACTACACTAACTTGTAGCTTTAGCTGAACACTGTGCAGAGGTCGCACTACACTAACTTGTAGTTTTAGCTGAACACTGTGAGCAGGACGCACTACACTAACTTGTAGCTTTAGCTGAACACTGTGCAGAGGTCTCACTACACTAACTTGTAGTTTTAGCTGAACACTGTGAGCAGGACGCACTACACTAACTTGTAGCTTTAGCTGAACACTGTGCAGAGGTCTCACTACACTAACTTGTAGTTTTAGCTGAACACTATGAGGAGGACGCTCTACACTAACTTGTAGCTTTAGGTGAACACTGTGCAGAGGTCACACTACAATAACTTGTAGTTTTAGCTGAACACTGTGAGCAGGATGCACTACCCTAACTTGTAGCTTTAGCTGAACACTGTGCAGAGGTCACACTACACTAACTTGTAGCTTTAGCTGAACACTGTGAGGTGGACGCACTATACTAACTTGTAGCTTTAGCTAAACACTGTGCAGAGGTCTCACTACACTAACTTGTAGTTTTAGCTGAACACTGTGAGGAGGACGCACTACACTAACTTGTAGCTTTAGCTGAACACTGTGCAGAGGTTGCACTACACTAACTTGTAGTTTTAGCTGAACACTGTGTGCAGGACACACTACACTAACTTGTAGCTTTAGCTGAACACTGTGCAGAGGTCTCACTACACTAACTTGTAGCTTTAGCTGAACACTGTGCAGAGGTCGCACTACACTAACTTGTAGTTTTAGCTGAACACTGTGCAGAGGTCGAACTACACTAACTTGTAGTTTTAGCTGAACACTGTGAGGAGGACGCACTACACTAACTTGTAGCTTTAGCTGAACACTGTGCAGAGGTCTCACTACACTAACTTGTAGTTTTAGCTGAACACTGTGAGCAGGACGCACTACACTAACTTGTAGCTTTAGCTGAACACTGTGCAGAGGTCTCACTACACTAACTTGTAGTTTTAGCTGAACACTGTGAGCAGGACGCACTACACTAACTTGTAGCTGTAGCTGAACACTGTGCAGAGGTCTCACTACACTAACTTGTAGCTTTAGCTGAACACTGTGCAGAAGTCGCACTACACTAACTTGTAGTTTTAGCTGAACACTGTGAGCAGGACGCACTACACTAACTTGTAGCTTTAGCTGAACACTGTGCAGAGGTCTCACTACACTAACTTGTAGTTTTAGCTGAACACTATGAGGAGGAGGCTCTACACTAACTTGTAGCTTTAGCTGAACACTGTGCAGAGGTCGCACTACAATAACTTGTAGTTTTAGCTGAACACTGTGAGCAGGACGCACTACCCTAACTTGTAGCTTTAGCTGAACACTGTGCAGAGGTCACACTAAACTAACTTGTAGCTTTAGCTGAACACTGTGAGGAGGACGCACTACACTAACTTGTAGCTTTAGCTGAACACTGTGCAGAGGTCTCACTACACTAACTTGTAGTTTTAGCTGAACACTGTGAGGAGGACGCACTACACTAACTTTTAGCTTTAGCTGAACACTGTGCAGAGGTCGCACTACACTAACTTGTAGTTTTAGCTGAACACTGTGAGCAGGACGCACTACACTAACTTGTAGCTTTAGCTGAACACTGTGCAGAGGTCTCACTACACTAACTTGTAGTTTTAGCTGAACACTGTGAGCAGGACGCACTACACTAACTTGTAGCTTTAGCTGAACACTGTGCAGAGGTCTCACTACACTAACTTGTAGTTTTAGCTGAACACTATGAGGAGGACGCTCAACACTAACTTGTAGCTTTAGCTGAACACTGTGCAGAGGTCGCACTACAATAACTTGTAGTTTTAGCTGAACACTGTGAGCAGGACGCACTACCCTAACTTGTAGCTTTAGCTGAACACTGTGCAGAGGTCACACTAAACTAACTTGTAGCTTTAGCTGAACACTGTGAGGAGGACGCACTACACTAACTTGTAGCTTTAGCTGAACACTGTGCAGAGGTCTCACTACACTAACTTGTAGTTTTAGCTGAACACTGTGAGGAGGACGCACTACACTAACTTTTAGCTTTAGCTGAACACTGTGCAGAGGTCGCACTACACTAACTTGTAGTTTTAGCTGAACACTGTGTGCAGGACACACTACACTAACTTGTAGCTTTAGCTGAACACTGTGCAGAGGTCTCACTACACTAACTTGTAGCTTTAGCTGAACACTGTTCAAAGGTCGCACTACACTAACTTGTAGTTTTAGCTGAACACTGTGCAGAGGTCGAACTACACTAACTTGTAGTTTTAGCTGAACACTGTGAGGAGGACGCACTACACAAACTTGTAGCTTTAGCTGAACACTGTGCAGAGGTCTCACTACAATAACTTGTAGTTTTAGCTGAACACTGTGAGCAGGACGCACTACACTAACTTGTATCTTTAGCTGAACACTGTGCAGAGGTCTCACTACACTAACTTGTAGTTTTAGCTGAACACTGTGAGCAGGACGCACTACACTAACCTGTAGCTTTAGCTGAACACTGTGCAGAGGTCTCACTACACTAACTTGTAGTTTTAGCTGAACACTGTGAGCAGGACGCAATACACTATCTTGTAGCTTTAGCTGAACCCTGTGCAGAGGTCTCACTACACTAACGTGTAGTTTTAGCTGAACACTGTGAGCAGGACGCACTACACTAACTTGTAGCTTTAGCTGAACACTGTGCAGAGGTCTCACTACACTAACTTGTAGTTTTAGCTGAACACTGTGAGCAGGACACACTACACTAACTTGTAGCTTTAGCTGAACACCGTGCAGAGGTCTCACTACACTAACTTGTAGTTTTAGCTGAACACTGTGAGCAGGACGCACTACACTATCTTGTAGCTTTAGCTGAACCCTGTGCAGAGGTCTCACTACACTAACTTGTAGTTTTAGCTGAACACTGTGAGCAGGACGCACTACACTAACTTTAGCTTTAGCTGAACACTGTGCAGAGGTCTCACTACACTAACTTGTAGTTTTAGCTGAACACTGTGAGCAGGACGCACTACACTAACTTGTAGCTTTAGCTGAACACTGTGCAGAGGTCTCATTACACTAACTTGTAGCTTTAGCTGAACACTGTGCAGAAGTCGCACTACACTAACTTGTAGTTTTAGCTGAACACTGTGAGCAGGACGCACTACACTAACTTGTAGCTTTAGCTGAACACTGTGCAGAGGTCTCACTACACTAACTTGTAGTTTTAGCTGAACACTATGAGGAGGACGCTCTACACTAACTTGTAGCTTTAGCTGAACACTGTGCAGAGGTCGCACTACACTAACTTGTAGTTTTAGCTGAACACTGTGAGCAGGACGCACTACCCTAACTTGTAGCTTTAGCTGAACACTGTGCAGAGGTCACACTAAACTAACTTGTAGCTTTAGCTGAACACTGTGAGGAGGACGCACTACACTAACTTGTAGCTTTAGCTGAACACTGTGCAGAGGTCTCACTACACTAACTTGTAGTTTTAGCTGAACACTGTGAGGAGGACGCACTACACTAACTTGTAGCTTTAGCTGAACACTGTGCAGAGGTCGCACTACAATAACTTGTAGTTTTAGCTGAACACTGTGTGCAGGACACACTACACTAACTTGTAGCTTTAGCTGAACACTGTGCAGAGGTCTCACTACACTAACTTGTAGCTTTAGCTGAACACTGTTCAAAGGTCGCACTACACTAACTTGTAGTTTTAGCTGAACACTGTGCAGAGGTCGAACTACACTAACTTGTAGTTTTAGCTGAACACTGTGAGGAGGACGCACTACACAAACTAGTAGCTTTAGCTGAACCCTGTGCAGAGGTCTCACTACACTAACTTGTAGTTTTAGCTGAACACTGTGAGCAGGACGCACTACACTAACTTGTATCTTTAGCTGAACACTGTGCAGAGGTCTCACTACACTAACTTGTAGTTTTAGATGAACACTGTGAGCAGGACGCACTACACTAACTTGTAGCTTTAGCTGAACACTGTGCAGAGGTCTCACTACACTAACTTGTAGTTTTAGCTGAACACTGTGAGCAGGACGCAATACACTATCTTGTAGCTTTAGCTGAACCCTGTGCAGAGGTCTCACTACACTAACGTGTAGTTTTAGCTGAACACTGTGAGCAGGACGCACTACACTAACTTGTAGCTTTAGCTGAACACTGTGCAGAGGTCTCACTACACTAACTTGTAGTTTTAGCTGAACACTGTGAGCAGGACACACTACACTAACTTGTAGCTTTAGCTGAACACCGTGCAGAGGTCTCACTACATTAACTTGTAGTTTTAGCTGAACACTGTGAGCAGGACGCACTACACTAACTTGTAGCTTTAGCTGAACACTGTGCAAAGGTCTCACTACACTAACTTGTAGTTTTAGCTGAACACTGTGAGCAGGACGCACTACACCAACTTGTAGCTTTAGCTGAACACTGTGCAGAGGTCTCACTACACTAACTTGTAGCTTTAGCTGAACACTGTGCAGAGGTCGCATTACACTAACTTGTAGTTTTAGCTGAACACTGTGCAGAGGTCGCACTACACTAACTTGTAGTTTTAGCTGAACACTGTGAGGAGGATGCACTACACTAACTTGTAGCTTTAGCTGAACACTGTGCAGAGGTTGCACTACACTAACTTGTAGTTTTAGCTAAACACTGATAGCAGGACGCACTACACTAAATTGTAGCTTTAGCTGAACACTGTGCAGAGGTCTCACTACACTAACTTGTAGCTTTAGCTTAACACTGTGCAGAGGTCACACTACACTAACTTGTAGTTTTAGCTGAACACTGTGAGGAGGACGCACTACACTAACTTGTAGCTTTAGCTGAACACTATGCAGAGGTCTCACTACACTAACTTGTAGTTTTAGCTGAACACTGTGTGCAGGACGCACTACACTAACTTGTAGCTTTAGCTGAACACTGTGCAGAGGTCTCACTACACTAACTTGTAGCTTTAGCTGAACACTGTGCAGAGGTCGCACTACACTAACTTGTAGTTTTAGCTGAACACTGTGCAGAGGTCGCACTACACTAACTTGTAGTTTTAGCTGAACACTGTGAGGAGGATGCACTACACTAACTTGTAGCTTTAGCTGAACACTGTGCAGAGGTTGCACTACACTAACTTGTAGTTTTAGCTAAACACTGATAGCAGGATGCACTACACTAAATTGTAGCTTTAGCTGAACACTGTGCAGAGGTCTCACTACACTAACTTGTAGCTTTAGCTTAACACTGTGCAGAGGTCACACTACACTAACTTGTAGTTTTAGCTGAACACTGTGAGGAGGACGCACTACACTAACTTGTAGCTTTAGCTGAACACTATGCAGAGGTCTCACTACACTAACTTGTAGCTTTAGCTGAACACTGTGCAGAGGTCGCACTACACTAACTTGTAGTTTTAGCTGAACACTGTGAGCAGGACGCACTACACTAACTTGTAGCTTTAGCTGAACACTGTGCAGAGGTCTCACTACACTAACTTGTAGTTTTAGCTGAACACTGTGAGCAGGACGCACTACACTAACTTGTAGTTTTAGCTGAACACTGTGCAGAGGTCTCACTACACTAACTTGTAGTTTTAGCTGAACACTATGAGGAGGACGCTCTACACTAACTTGTAGCTTTAGGTGAACACTGTGCAGAGGTCACACTACAATAACTTGTAGTTTTAGCTGAACACTGTGAGCAGGATGCACTACCCTAACTTGTAGCTTTAGCTGAACACTGTGCAGAGGTCACACTACACTAACTTGTAGCTTTAGCTGAACACTGTGAGGAGGACGCACTATACTAACTTGTAGCTTTAGCTAAACACTGTGCAGAGGTCTCACTACGCTAACTTGTAGTTTTAGCTGAACACTGTGAGGAGGACGCACTACACTAACTTGTAGCTTTAGCTGAACACTGTGCAGAGGTTGCACTACACTAACTTGTAGTTTTAGCTGAACACTGTGTGCAGGACACACTACACTAACTTGTAGCTTTAGCTGAACACTGTGCAGAGGTCTCACTACACTAACTTGTAGCTTTAGCTGAACACTGTGCAGAGGTCGCACTACACTAACTTGTAGTTTTAGCTGAACACTGTGCAGAGGTCGAACTACACTAACTTGTAGTTTTAGCTGAACACTGTGAGGAGGACGCACTACACTAACTTGTAGCTTTAGCTGAACACTGTGCAGAGGTCTCACTACACTAACTTGTAGTTTTAGCTGAACACTGTGAGCAGGACGCACTACACTAACTTGTAGCTTTAGCTGAACACTGTGCAGAGGTCTCACTATACTAACTTGTAGATTTAACTGAACACTGTGAGGAGGACGCACTACACTAACTTGTAGCTTTAGCTGAACACCGTGCAGAGGTCTCACTACACTAACTTGTAGTTTTAGCTGAACACTGTGAGCAGGACACACTACACTAACTTGTAGCTTTAGCTGAACACCGTGCAGAGGTCTCACTACACTAACTTGTAGTTTTAGCTGAACACTGTGAGCAGGACGCACTACACTATCTTGTAGCTTTAGCTGAACCCTGTGCAGAGGTCTCACTACACTAACTTGTAGTTTTAGCTGAACACTGTGAGCAGGACGCACTACACTAACTTGTAGCTTTAGCTGAACACTGTGCAGAGGTCTCACTACACTAACTTGTAGTTTTAGCTGAACACTGTGAGCAGGATGCACTACACTAACTTGTAGCTTTAGCTGAACACTGTGCAGAGGTCTCACTACACTAACTTGTAGCTTTAGCTGAACACTGTGCAGAAGTCGCACTACACTAACTTGTAGTTTTAGCTGAACACTGTGAGCAGGACGCACTACACTAACTTGTAGCTTTAGCTGAACACTGTGCAGAGGTCTCACTACACTAACTTGTAGTTTTAGCTGAACACTATGAGGAGGACGCTCTACACTAACTTGTAGCTTTAGCTGAACACTGTGCAGAGGTCGCACTACAATAACTTGTAGTTTTAGCTGAACACTGTGAGCAGGACGCACTACCCTAACTTGTAGCTTTAGCTGAACACTGTGCAGAGGTCACACTAAACTAACTTGTAGCTTTAGCTGAACACTGTGAGGAGGACGCACTACACTAACTTGTAGCTTTAGCTGAACACTGTGCAGAGGTCTCACTACACTAACTTGTAGTTTTAGCTGAACACTGTGAGGAGGACACACTACACTAACTTGTAGCTTTAGCTGAACACTGTGCAGAGGTCGCACTACAATAACTTGTAGTTTTAGCTGAACACTGTGTGCAGGACACACTACACTAACTTGTAGCTTTAGCTGAACACTGTGCAGAGGTCTCACTACACTAACTTGTAGCTTTAGCTGAACACTGTGCAGAGGTCGCACTACACTAACTTGTAGTTTTAGCTGAACACTGTGAGCAGGACGCACTACACTAACTTGTAGCTTTAGCTGAACACTGTGCAGAGGTCTCACTACACGAACTTGTAGTTTTAGCTGAACACTGTGAGCAGGACGCACTACACTAACTTGTAGCTTTAGCTGAACACTGTGCAGAGGTGTCACTACACTAACTTGTAGTTTTAGCTGAACACTATGAGGAGGATGCTCTACACTAACTTGTAGCTTTAGCTGAACACTGTGCAGAGGTCGCACTACACTAACTTGTAGTTTTAGCTGAACACTGTGAGGAGGACGCACTACACTAACTTGTAGCTTTAGCTGAACACTATGCAGAGGTCTCACTACACTAACTTGTAGTTTTAGCTGAACACTGTGTGCAGGACGCACTACACTAACTTGTAGCTTTAGCTGAACACTGTGCAGAGGTCTCACTACACTAACTTGTAGCTTTAGCTGAACACTGTGCAGAGGTCGCACTACACTAACTTGTAGTTTTAGCTGAACACTGTGCAGAGGTCGCACTACACTAACTTGTAGTTTTAGCTGAACACTGTGAGGAGGATGCACTACACTAACTTGTAGCTTTAGCTGAACACTGTGCAGAGGTCGCACTACACTAACTTGTAGTTTTAGCTAAACACTGATAGCAGGATGCACTACACTAAATTGTAGCTTTAGCTGAACACTGTGCAGAGGTCTCACTACACTAACTTGTAGCTTTAGCTTAACACTGTGCAGAGGTCACACTACACTAACTTGTAGTTTTAGCTGAACACTGTGAGGAGGACGCACTACACTAACTTGTAGCTTTAGCTGAACACTATGCAGAGGTCTCACTACACTAACTTGTAGCTTTAGCTGAACACTGTGCAGAGGTCGCACTACACTAACTTGTAGTTTTAGCTGAACACTGTGAGCAGGACGCACTACACTAACTTGTAGCTTTAGCTGAACACTGTGCAGAGGTCTCACTACACTAACTTGTAGTTTTAGCTGAACACTGTGAGCAGGACGCACTACACTAACTTGTAGCTTTAGCTGAACACTGTGCAGAGGTCTCACTACACTAACTTGTAGTTTTAGCTGAACACTATGAGGAGGACGCTCTACACTAACTTGTAGCTTTAGGTGAACACTGTGCAGAGGTCACACTACAATAACTTGTAGTTTTAGCTGAACACTGTGAGCAGGATGCACTACCCTAACTTGTAGCTTTAGCTGAACACTGTGCAGAGGTCACACTACACTAACTTGTAGCTTTAGCTGAACACTGTGAGGTGGACGCACTATACTAACTTGTAGCTTTAGCTAAACACTGTGCAGAGGTCTCACTACACTAACTTGTAGTTTTAGCTGAACACTGTGAGGAGGACGCACTACACTAACTTGTAGCTTTAGCTGAACACTGTGCAGAGGTTGCACTACACTAACTTGTAGTTTTAGCTGAACACTGTGTGCAGGACACACTACACTAACTTGTAGCTTTAGCTGAACACTGTGCAGAGGTCTCACTACACTAACTTGTAGCTTTAGCTGAGCACTGTGCAGAGGTGGCACTACACTAACTTGTAGTTTTAGCTGAACACTGTGCAGAGGTCGAACTACACTAACTTGTAGTTTTAGCTGAACACTGTGAGGAGGACGCACTACACTAACTTGTAGCTTTAGCTGAACACTGTGCAGAGGTCTCACTACACTAACTTGTAGTTTTAGCTGAACACTGTGAGCAGGACGCACTACACTAACTTGTAGCTTTAGCTGAACACTGTGCAGAGGTCTCACTACACTAACTTGTAGTTTTAGCTGAACACTGTGAGCAGGACGCACTACACTAACTTGTAGCTGTAGCTGAACACTGTGCAGAGGTCTCACTACACTAACTTGTAGCTTTAGCTGAACACTGTGCAGAAGTCGCACTACACTAACTTGTAGTTTTAGCTGAACACTGTGAGCAGGACGCACTACACTAACTTGTAGCTTTAGCTGAACACTGTGCAGAGGTCTCACTACACTAACTTGTAGTTTTAGCTGAACACTATGAGGAGGAGGCTCTACACTAACTTGTAGCTTTAGCTGAACACTGTGCAGAGGTCGCACTACAATAACTTGTAGTTTTAGCTGAACACTGTGAGCAGGACGCACTACCCTAACTTGTAGCTTTAGCTGAACACTGTGCAGAGGTCACACTAAACTAACTTGTAGCTTTAGCTGAACACTGTGAGGAGGACGCACTACACTAACTTGTAGCTTTAGCTGAACACTGTGCAGAGGTCTCACTACACTAACTTGTAGTTTTAGCTGAACACTGTGAGGAGGACGCACTACACTAACTTTTAGCTTTAGCTGAACACTGTGCAGAGGTCGCACTACACTAACTTGTAGTTTTAGCTGAACACTGTGAGCAGGACGCACTACACTAACTTGTAGCTTTAGCTGAACACTGTGCAGAGGTCTCACTACACTAACTTGTAGTTTTAGCTGAACACTGTGAGCAGGACGCACTACACTAACTTGTAGCTTTAGCTGAACACTGTGCAGAGGTCTCACTACACTAACTTGTAGTTTTAGCTGAACACTATGAGGAGGACGCTCAACACTAACTTGTAGCTTTAGCTGAACACTGTGCAGAGGTCGCACTACAATAACTTGTAGTTTTAGCTGAACACTGTGAGCAGGACGCACTACCCTAACTTGTAGCTTTAGCTGAACACTGTGCAGAGGTCACACTAAACTAACTTGTAGCTTTAGCTGAACACTGTGAGGAGGACGCACTACACTAACTTGTAGCTTTAGCTGAACACTGTGCAGAGGTCTCACTACACTAACTTGTAGTTTTAGCTGAACACTGTGAGGAGGACGCACTACACTAACTTTTAGCTTTAGCTGAACACTGTGCAGAGGTCGCACTACACTAACTTGTAGTTTTAGCTGAACACTGTGTGCAGGACACACTACACTAACTTGTAGCTTTAGCTGAACACTGTGCAGAGGTCTCACTACACTAACTTGTAGCTTTAGCTGAACACTGTTCAAAGGTCGCACTACACTAACTTGTAGTTTTAGCTGAACACTGTGCAGAGGTCGAACTACACTAACTTGTAGTTTTAGCTGAACACTGTGAGGAGGACGCACTACACAAACTTGTAGCTTTAGCTGAACACTGTGCAGAGGTCTCACTACACTAACTTGTAGTTTTAGCTGAACACTGTGAGCAGGACGCACTACACTAACTTGTATCTTTAGCTGAACACTGTGCAGAGGTCTCACTACACTAACTTGTAGTTTTAGCTGAACACTGTGAGCAGGACGCACTACACTAACCTGTAGCTTTAGCTGAACACTGTGCAGAGGTCTCACTACACTAACTTGTAGTTTTAGCTGAACACTGTGAGCAGGACGCAATACACTATCTTGTAGCTTTAGCTGAACCCTGTGCAGAGGTCTCACTACACTAACGTGTAGTTTTAGCTGAACACTGTGAGCAGGACGCACTACACTAACTTGTAGCTTTAGCTGAACACTGTGCAGAGGTCTCACTACACTAACTTGTAGTTTTAGCTGAACACTGTGAGCAGGACACACTACACTAACTTGTAGCTTTAGCTGAACACCGTGCAGAGGTCTCACTACACTAACTTGTAGTTTTAGCTGAACACTGTGAGCAGGATGCACTACACTATCTTGTAGCTTTAGCTGAACCCTGTGCAGAGGTCTCACTACACTAACTTGTAGTTTTAGCTGAACACTGTGAGCAGGACGCACTACACTAACTTTAGCTTTAGCTGAACACTGTGCAGAGGTCTCACTACACTAACTTGTAGTTTTAGCTGAACACTGTGAGCAGGACGCACTACACTAACTTGTAGCTTTAGCTGAACACTGTGCAGAGGTCTCATTACACTAACTTGTAGCTTTAGCTGAACACTGTGCAGAAGTCGCACTACACTAACTTGTAGTTTTAGCTGAACACTGTGAGCAGGACGCACTACACTAACTTGTAGCTTTAGCTGAACACTGTGCAGAGGTCTCACTACACTAACTTGTAGTTTTAGCTGAACACTATGAGGAGGACGCTCTACACTAACTTGTAGCTTTAGCTGAACACTGTGCAGAGGTCGCACTACACTAACTTGTAGTTTTAGCTGAACACTGTGAGCAGGACGCACTACCCTAACTTGTAGCTTTAGCTGAACACTGTGCAGAGGTCACACTAAACTAACTTGTAGCTTTAGCTGAACACTGTGAGGAGGACGCACTACACTAACTTGTAGCTTTAGCTGAACACTGTGCAGAGGTCTCACTACACTAACTTGTAGTTTTAGCTGAACACTGTGAGGAGGACGCACTACACTAACTTGTAGCTTTAGCTGAACACTGTGCAGAGGTCGCACTACAATAACTTGTAGTTTTAGCTGAACACTGTGTGCAGGACACACTACACTAACTTGTAGCTTTAGCTGAACACTGTGCAGAGGTCTCACTACACTAACTTGTAGCTTTAGCTGAACACTGTTCAAAGGTCGCACTACACTAACTTGTAGTTTTAGCTGAACACTGTGCAGAGGTCGAACTACACTAACTTGTAGTTTTAGCTGAACACTGTGAGGAGGACGCACTACACAAACTAGTAGCTTTAGCTGAACCCTGTGCAGAGGTCTCACTACACTAACTTGTAGTTTTAGCTGAACACTGTGAGCAGGACGCACTACACTAACTTGTATCTTTAGCTGAACACTGTGCAGAGGTCTCACTACACTAACTTGTAGTTTTAGATGAACACTGTGAGCAGGACGCACTACACTAACTTGTAGCTTTAGCTGAACACTGTGCAGAGGTCTCACTACACTAACTTGTAGTTTTAGCTGAACACTGTGAGCAGGACGCAATACACTATCTTGTAGCTTTAGCTGAACCCTGTGCAGAGGTCTCACTACACTAACGTGTAGTTTTAGCTGAACACTGTGAGCAGGACGCACTACACTAACTTGTAGCTTTAGCTGAACACTGTGCAGAGGTCTCACTACACTAACTTGTAGTTTTAGCTGAACACTGTGAGCAGGACACACTACACTAACTTGTAGCTTTAGCTGAACACCGTGCAGAGGTCTCACTACATTAACTTGTAGTTTTAGCTGAACACTGTGAGCAGGACGCACTACACTATCTTGTAGCTTTAGCTGAACCCTGTGCAGAGGTCTCACTACACTAACTTGTAGTTTTAGCTGAACACTGTGAGCAGGACGCACTACACTAACTTGTAGCTTTAGCTGAACACTGTGCAAAGGTCTCACTACACTAACTTGTAGTTTTAGCTGAACACTGTGAGCAGGACGCACTACACCAACTTGTAGCTTTAGCTGAACACTGTGCAGAGGTCTCACTACACTAACTTGTAGCTTTAGCTGAACACTGTGCAGAAGTCGCACTACACTAACTTGTAGTTTTAGCTGAACACTGTGAGCAGGACGCACTACACTAACTTGTAGCTTTAGCTGAACACTGTGCAGAGGTCTCACTACACTAACTTGTAGTTTTACCTGAACACTATGAGGAGGACGCTCTACACTAACTTGTAGCTTTAGCTGAACACTGTGCAGAGGTCGCACTACAATAACTTGTAGTTTTAGCTGAACACTGTGAGCAGGACGCACTACCCTAACTTGTAGCTTTAGCTGAACACTGTGCAGAGGTCACACTAAACTAACTTGTAGCTTTAGCTGAACACTGTGAGGAGGACGCACTACACTAACTTGTAGCTTTAGCTGAACACTGTGCAGAGGTCTCACTACACTAACTTGTAGTTTTAGCTGAACACTGTGCAGAGGTCTCACTACACTAACTTGTAGTTTTAGCTGAACACTGTGAGGAGGACGCACTACACTAACTTGTAGCTTTAGCTGAACACTGTGCAGAGGTCGCACTACAATAACTTGTAGTTTTAGCTGAACACTGTGTGCAGGACACACTACACTAACTTGTAGCTTTAGCTGAACACTGTGCAGAGGTCTCACTACACTAACTTGTAGCTTTAGCTGAACACTGTGCAGAGGTCACACTACACTAACTTGTAGTTTTAGCTGAACACTGTGCAGAGGTCAAACTACACTAACTTGTAGTTTTAGCTGAACACTGTGAGGAGAACGCACTACACAAACTTGTAGCTTTAGCTGAACACTGTGCAGAGGTCTCACTACACTAACTTGTAGTTTTAGCTGAACACTGTGAGCAGGACGCACTACACTAACTTGTATCTTTAGCTGAACACTGTGCAGAGGTCTCACTACACTAACTTGTAGTTTTAGCTGAACACTGTGAGCAGGACGCACTACACTAACTTGTATCTTTAGCTGAACACTGTGCAGAGGTCTCACTACACTAACTTGTAGTTTTAGCTGAACACTGTGAGCAGGACGCACTACACTATCTTGTAGCTTTAGCTGAACCCTGTGCAGAGGTCTCACTACACTAACGTGTAGTTTTAGCTGAACACTGTGAGCAGGACGCACTACACTAACTTGTAGCTTTAGCTGAACACTGTGCAGAGGTCTCACTACACTAACTTGTAGTTTTAGCTGAACACTGTGAGCAGGACACACTACACTAACTTGTAGCTTTAGCTGAACACTGTGCAGAGGTCTCACTACACTAACTTGTAGTTTTAGCTGAACACTGTGAGCAGGACGCACTACACTATCTTGTAGCTTTAGCTGAACCCTGTGCAGAGGTCTCACTACACTAACTTGTAATTTTAGCTGAACACTGTGAGCAGGACGCACTACACTAACTTGTAGCTTTAGCTGAACACTGTGCAGAGGTCTCACTACACTAACTTGTAGCTTTAGCTGAACACTGTGCAGAAGTCGCACTACACTAACTTGTAGTTTTAGCTGAACACTGTGAGCAGGACGCACTACATTAACTTGTAGCTTTAGCTGAACACTGTGTAGAGGTCTTACTACACTAACTTGTAGTTTTAGCTGAACACTGAGCAGGACGCACTACACTATCTTGTAGCTTTAGCTGAACCCTGTGCAGAGGTCTCACTACACTAACTTGTAGTTTTAGCTGAACACTGTGAGGAGGACGCACTACACTAACTTGTAGCTTTAGATGAACACTGTGCAGAGGTTGCACTACACTAACTTGTAGTTTTAGCTGAACACTGTGAGCAGGACGCACTACACTAACTTGTAGCTTTAGCTGAACACTGTGCAGAGGTCACACTAAACTAACTTGTAGCTTTAGCTGAACACTGTGAGGAGGACGCACTACACTAACTTGTAGCTTTAGCTGAACACTGTGCAGAGGTCTCACTACACTAACTTGTAGTTTTAGCTGAACACTGTGCAGAGGTCTCACTACACTAACTTGTAGTTTTAGCTGAACACTGTGAGGAGGACGCACTACACTAACTTGTAGCTTTAGCTGAACACTGTGCAGAGGTCGCACTACAATAACTTGTAGTTTTAGCTGAACACTGTGTGCAGGACACACTAAACTAACTTGTAGCTTTAGCTGAACACTGTGCAGAGGTCTCACTACACTAACTTGTAGCTTTAGCTGAACACTGTGCAGAGGTCACACTACACTAACTTGTAGTTTTAGCTGAACACTGTGCAGAGGTCAAACTACACTAACTTGTAGTTTTAGCTGAACACTGTGAGGAGAACGCACTACACAAACTTGTAGCTTTAGCTGAACACTGTGCAGAGGTCTCACTACACTAACTTGTAGTTTTAGCTGAACACTGTGAGGAGGACGCACTACACTAACTTGTAGCTTTAGCTGAACACTGTGCAGAGGTTGCACTACACTAACTTGTAGTTTTAGCTGAACACTGTGTGCAGGACACACTACACTAACTTGTAGCTTTAGCTGAACACTGTGCAGAGGTCTCACTACACTAACTTGTAGCTTTAGCTGAACACTGTGCAGAGGTCGCACTACACTAACTTGTAGTTTTAGCTGAACACTGTGCAGAGGTCGAACTACACTAACTTGTAGTTTTAGCTGAACACTGTGAGGAGGACGCACTACACTAACTTGTAGCTTTAGCTGAACACTGTGCAGAGGTCTCACTACACTAACTTGTAGTTTTAGCTGAACACTGTGAGCAGGACGCACTACACTAACTTGTAGCTTTAGCTGAACACTGTGCAGAGGTCTCACTACACTAACTTGTAGTTTTAGCTGAACACTGTGAGCAGGACACACTACACTAACTTGTAGCTTTAGCTGAACACTGTGCAGAGGTCTCACTACACTAACTTGTAGTTTTAGCTGAACACTGTGAGCAGGACGCACTACACTATCTTGTAGCTTTAGCTGAACCCTGTGCAGAGGTCTCACTACACTAACTTGTAATTTTAGCTGAACACTGTGAGCAGGACGCACTACACTAACTTGTAGCTTTAGCTGAACACTGTGCAGAGGTCTCACTACACTAACTTGTAGCTTTAGCTGAACACTGTGCAGAAGTCGCACTACACTAACTTGTAGTTTTAGCTGAACACTGTGAGCAGGACGCACTACATTAACTTGTAGCTTTAGCTGAACACTGTGTAGAGGTCTTACTACACTAACTTGTAGTTTTAGCTGAACACTGAGCAGGACGCACTACACTATCTTGTAGCTTTAGCTGAACCCTGTGCAGAGGTCTCACTACACTAACTTGTAGTTTTAGCTGAACACTGTGAGGAGGACGCACTACACTAACTTGTAGCTTTAGATGAACACTGTGCAGAGGTTGCACTACACTAACTTGTAGTTTTAGCTGAACACTGTGAGCAGGACGCACTACACTAACTTGTAGCTTTAGCTGAACACTGTGCAGAGGTCACACTAAACTAACTTGTAGCTTTAGCTGAACACTGTGAGGAGGACGCACTACACTAACTTGTAGCTTTAGCTGAACACTGTGCAGAGGTCTCACTACACTAACTTGTAGTTTTAGCTGAACACTGTGCAGAGGTCTCACTACACTAACTTGTAGTTTTAGCTGAACACTGTGAGGAGGACGCACTACACTAACTTGTAGCTTTAGCTGAACACTGTGCAGAGGTCGCACTACAATAACTTGTAGTTTTAGCTGAACACTGTGTGCAGGACACACTAAACTAACTTGTAGCTTTAGCTGAACACTGTGCAGAGGTCTCACTACACTAACTTGTAGCTTTAGCTGAACACTGTGCAGAGGTCACACTACACTAACTTGTAGTTTTAGCTGAACACTGTGCAGAGGTCAAACTACACTAACTTGTAGTTTTAGCTGAACACTGTGAGGAGAACGCACTACACAAACTTGTAGCTTTAGCTGAACACTGTGCAGAGGTCTCACTACACTAACTTGTAGTTTTAGCTGAACACTGTGAGCAGGACACACTACACTAACTTGTATCTTTAGCTGAACACTGTGCAGAGGTCTCACTACACTAACTTGTAGTTTTAGCTGAACACTGTGAGCAGGACGCACTACACTAACTTGTATCTTTAGCTGAACACTGTGCAGAGGTCTCACTACACTAACTTGTAGTTTTAGCTGAACACTGTGAGCAGGACGCACTACACTATCTTGTAGCTTTAGCTGAACCCTGTGCAGAGGTCTCACTACACTAACGTGTAGTTTTAGCTGAACACTGTGAGCAGGACGCACTACACTAACTTGTAGCTTTAGCTGAACACTGTGCAGAGGTCTCACTACACTAACTTGTAGTTTTAGCTGAACACTGTGAGCAGGACACACTACACTAACTTGTAGCTTTAGCTGAACACTGTGCAGAGGTCTCACTACACTAACTTGTAGTTTTAGCTGAACACTGTGAGCAGGACGCACTACACTATCTTGTAGCTTTAGCTGAACCCTTTGCAGAGGTCTCACTACACTAACTTGTAATTTTAGCTGAACACTGTGAGCAGGACGCACTACACTAACTTGTAGCTTTAGCTGAACACTGTGCAGAGGTCTCACTACACTAACTTGTAGCTTTAGCTGAACACTGTGCAGAAGTCGCACTACACTAACTTGTAGTTTTAGCTGAACACTGTGAGCAGGACGCACTACATTAACTTGTAGCTTTAGCTAAACACTGTGTAGAGGTCTTACTACACTAACTTGTAGTTTTAGCTGAACACTGAGCAGGACGCACTACACTATCTTGTAGCTTTAGCTGAACCCTGTGCAGAGGTCTCACTACACTAACTTGTAGTTTTAGCTGAACACTGTGAGGAGGACGCACTACACTAACTTGTAGCTTTAGATGAACACTGTGCAGAGGTTGCACTACACTAACTTGTAGTTTTAGCTGAACACTGTGAGCAGGACGCACTACACTAACTTGTAGCTTTAGCTGAACACTGTGCAGAGGTCTCACTACACTAACTTGTAGCTTTAGCTGAACACTGTGCAGAGGTCGCACTACACTAACTTGTAGTTTTAGCTGAACACTGTGAGCAGGACGCACTACACTAACTTGTAGCTTTAGCTGAACACTGTGCAGAGGTCTCACTACACTAACTTGTAGCTTTAGCTGAACACTGTGCAGAGGTCGCACTACACTAACTTGTAGCTTTAGCTGAACACTATGCATAGGTCTCACTACACTAACTTGTAGCTTTAGCTGAACACTGTGCAGATGTCGCACTACACTAACTTGTAGTTTTAGCTGAACACTGTGAGCAGGACGCACTACACTATTTTGTAGCTTTAGCTGAACACTGTGCAGAGGTCTCACTACACTAACTTGTAGCTTTAGCTTAACACTGTGCAGAGGTCGCACTACACTAACTTGTAGTTTTAGCTGAACACTGTGAGCAGGACGCACTACACTAACTTGTAGCTTTAGCTGAACACTGTGCAGAGGTCTCACTACACGAACTTGTAGTTTTAGCTGAACACTGTGAGCAGGACGCACTACACTAACTTGTAGCTTTAGCTGAACACTGTGCAGAGGTGTCACTACACTAACTTGTAGTTTTAGCTGAACACTATGAGGAGGACGCTCTACACTAACTTGTAGCTTTAGCTGAACACTGTGCAGAGGTCGCACTACACTAACTTGTAGTTTTAGCTGAACACTGTGAGGAGGACGCACTACACTAACTTGTAGCTTTAGCTGAACACTATGCAGAGGTCTCACTACACTAACTTGTAGTTTTAGCTGAACACTGTGTGCAGGACGCACTACACTAACTTTTAGCTTTAGCTGAACACTGTGCAGAGGTCTCACTACACTAACTTGTAGCTTTAGCTGAACACTGTGCAGAGGTCGCACTACACTAACTTGTAGTTTTAGCTGAACACTGTGCAGAGGTCGCACTACACTAACTTGTAGTTTTAGCTGAACACTGTGAGGAGGATGCACTACACTAACTTGTAGCTTTAGCTGAACACTGTGCAGAGGTTGCACTACACTAACTTGTAGTTTTAGCTAAACACTGATAGCAGGACGCACTACACTAAATTGTAGCTTTAGCTGAACACTGTGCAGAGGTCTCACTACACTAACTTGTAGCTTTAGCTTAACACTGTGCAGAGGTCACACTACACTAACTTGTAGTTTTAGCTGAACACTGTGAGGAGGACGCACTACACTAACTTGTAGCTTTAGCTGAACACTATGCAGAGGTCTCACTACACTAACTTGTAGTTTTAGCTGAACACTGTGTGCAGGACGCACTACACTAACTTGTAGCTTTAGCTGAACACTGTGCAGAGGTCTCACTACACTAACTTGTAGCTTTAGCTGAACACTGTGCAGAGGTCGCACTACACTAACTTGTAGTTTTAGCTGAACACTGTGCAGAGGTCGCACTACACTAACTTGTAGTTTTAGCTGAACACTGTGAGGAGGATGCACTACACTAACTTGTAGCTTTAGCTGAACACTGTGCAGAGGTTGCACTACACTAACTTGTAGTTTTAGCTAAACACTGATAGCAGGATGCACTACACTAAATTGTAGCTTTAGCTGAACACTGTGCAGAGGTCTCACTACACTAACTTGTAGCTTTAGCTTAACACTGTGCAGAGGTCACACTACACTAACTTGTAGTTTTAGCTGAACACTGTGAGGAGGACGCACTACACTAACTTGTAGCTTTAGCTGAACACTATGCAGAGGTCTCACTACACTAACTTGTAGCTTTAGCTGAACACTGTGCAGAGGTCGCACTACACTAACTTGTAGTTTTAGCTGAACACTGTGAGCAGGACGCACTACACTAACTTGTAGCTTTAGCTGAACACTGTGCAGAGGTCTCACTACACTAACTTGTAGTTTTAGCTGAACACTGTGAGCAGGACGCACTACACTAACTTGTAGTTTTAGCTGAACACTGTGCAGAGGTCTCACTACACTAACTTGTAGTTTTAGCTGAACACTATGAGGAGGACGCTCTACACTAACTTGTAGCTTTAGGTGAACACTGTGCAGAGGTCACACTACAATAACTTGTAGTTTTAGCTGAACACTGTGAGCAGGATGCACTACCCTAACTTGTAGCTTTAGCTGAACACTGTGCAGAGGTCACACTACACTAACTTGTAGCTTTAGCTGAACACTGTGAGGAGGACGCACTATACTAACTTGTAGCTTTAGCTAAACACTGTGCAGAGGTCTCACTACACTAACTTGTAGTTTTAGCTGAACACTGTGAGGAGGACGCACTACACTAACTTGTAGCTTTAGCTGAACACTGTGCAGAGGTTGCACTACACTAACTTGTAGTTTTAGCTGAACACTGTGTGCAGGACACACTACACTAACTTGTAGCTTTAGCTGAACACTGTGCAGAGGTCTCACTACACTAACTTGTAGCTTTAGCTGAACACTGTGCAGAGGTCGCACTACACTAACTTGTAGTTTTAGCTGAACACTGTGCAGAGGTCGAACTACACTAACTTGTAGTTTTAGCTGAACACTGTGAGGAGGACGCACTACACTAACTTGTAGCTTTAGCTGAACACTGTGCAGAGGTCTCACTACACTAACTTGTAGTTTTAGCTGAACACTGTGAGCAGGACGCACTACACTAACTTGTAGCTTTAGCTGAACACTGTGCAGAGGTCTCACTATACTAACTTGTAGATTTAACTGAACACTGTGAGGAGGACGCACTACACTAACTTGTAGCTTTAGCTGAACACCGTGCAGAGGTCTCACTACACTAACTTGTAGTTTTAGCTGAACACTGTGAGCAGGACACACTACACTAACTTGTAGCTTTAGCTGAACACCGTGCAGAGGTCTCACTACACTAACTTGTAGTTTTAGCTGAACACTGTGAGCAGGACGCACTACACTATCTTGTAGCTTTAGCTGAACCCTGTGCAGAGGTCTCACTACACTAACTTGTAGTTTTAGCTGAACACTGTGAGCAGGACGCACTACACTAACTTGTAGCTTTAGCTGAACACTGTGCAGAGGTCTCACTACACTAACTTGTAGTTTTAGCTGAACACTGTGAGCAGGATGCACTACACTAACTTGTAGCTTTAGCTGAACACTGTGCAGAGGTCTCACTACACTAACTTGTAGCTTTAGCTGAACACTGTGCAGAAGTCGCACTACACTAACTTGTAGTTTTAGCTGAACACTGTGAGCAGGACGCACTACACTAACTTGTAGCTTTAGCTGAACACTGTGCAGAGGTCTCACTACACTAACTTGTAGTTTTAGCTGAACACTATGAGGAGGACGCTCTACACTAACTTGTAGCTTTAGCTGAACACTGTGCAGAGGTCGCACTACAATAACTTGTAGTTTTAGCTGAACACTGTGAGCAGGACGCACTACCCTAACTTGTAGCTTTAGCTGAACACTGTGCAGAGGTCACACTAAACTAACTTGTAGCTTTAGCTGAACACTGTGAGGAGGACGCACTACACTAACTTGTAGCTTTAGCTGAACACTGTGCAGAGGTCTCACTACACTAACTTGTAGTTTTAGCTGAACACTGTGAGGAGGACGCACTACACTAACTTGTAGCTTTAGCTGAACACTGTGCAGAGGTCGCACTACAATAACTTGTAGTTTTAGCTGAACACTGTGTGCAGGACACACTACACTAACTTGTAGCTTTAGCTGAACACTGTGCAGAGGTCTCACTACACTAACTTGTAGCTTTAGCTGAACACTGTGCAGAGGTCGCACTACACTAACTTGTAGTTTTAGCTGAACACTGTGAGCAGGACGCACTACACTAACTTGTAGCTTTAGCTGAACACTGTGCAGAGGTCTCACTACACGAACTTGTAGTTTTAGCTGAACACTGTGAGCAGGACGCACTACACTAACTTGTAGCTTTAGCTGAACACTGTGCAGAGGTGTCACTACACTAACTTGTAGTTTTAGCTGAACACTATGAGGAGGATGCTCTACACTAACTTGTAGCTTTAGCTGAACACTGTGCAGAGGTCGCACTACACTAACTTGTAGTTTTAGCTGAACACTGTGAGGAGGACGCACTACACTAACTTGTAGCTTTAGCTGAACACTATGCAGAGGTCTCACTACACTAACTTGTAGTTTTAGCTGAACACTGTGTGCAGGACGCACTACACTAACTTGTAGCTTTAGCTGAACACTGTGCAGAGGTCTCACTACACTAACTTGTAGCTTTAGCTGAACACTGTGCAGAGGTCGCACTACACTAACTTGTAGTTTTAGCTGAACACTGTGCAGAGGTCGCACTACACTAACTTGTAGTTTTAGCTGAACACTGTGAGGAGGATGCACTACACTAACTTGTAGCTTTAGCTGAACACTGTGCAGAGGTTGCACTACACTAACTTGTAGTTTTAGCTAAACACTGATAGCAGGACGCACTACACTAAATTGTAGCTTTAGCTGAACACTGTGCAGAGGTCTCACTACACTAACTTGTAGCTTTAGCTTAACACTGTGCAGAGGTCACACTACACTAACTTGTAGTTTTAGCTGAACACTGTGAGGAGGACGCACTACACTAACTTGTAGCTTTAGCTGAACACTATGCAGAGGTCTCACTACACTAACTTGTAGTTTTAGCTGAACACTGTGTGCAGGACGCACTACACTAACTTGTAGCTTTAGCTGAACACTGTGCAGAGGTCTCACTACACTAACTTGTAGCTTTAGCTGAACACTGTGCAGAGGTCGCACTACACTAACTTGTAGTTTTAGCTGAACACTGTGCAGAGGTCGCACTACACTAACTTGTAGTTTTAGCTGAACACTGTGAGGAGGATGCACTACACTAACTTGTAGCTTTAGCTGAACACTGTGCAGAGGTTGCACTACACTAACTTGTAGTTTTAGCTAAACACTGATAGCAGGATGCACTACACTAAATTGTAGCTTTAGCTGAACACTGTGCAGAGGTCTCACTACACTAACTTGTAGCTTTAGCTTAACACTGTGCAGAGGTCACACTACACTAACTTGTAGTTTTAGCTGAACACTGTGAGGAGGACGCACTACACTAACTTGTAGCTTTAGCTGAACACTATGCAGAGGTCTCACTACACTAACTTGTAGCTTTAGCTGAACACTGTGCAGAGGTCGCACTACACTAACTTGTAGTTTTAGCTGAACACTGTGAGCAGGACGCACTACACTAACTTGTAGCTTTAGCTGAACACTGTGCAGAGGTCTCACTACACTAACTTGTAGTTTTAGCTGAACACTGTGAGCAGGACGCACTACACTAACTTGTAGCTTTAGCTGAACACTGTGCAGAGGTCTCACTACACTAACTTGTAGTTTTAGCTGAACACTATGAGGAGGACGCTCTACACTAACTTGTAGCTTTAGGTGAACACTGTGCAGAGGTCACACTACAATAACTTGTAGTTTTAGCTGAACACTGTGAGCAGGATGCACTACCCTAACTTGTAGCTTTAGCTGAACACTGTGCAGAGGTCACACTACACTAACTTGTAGCTTTAGCTGAACACTGTGAGGTGGACGCACTATACTAACTTGTAGCTTTAGCTAAACACTGTGCAGAGGTCTCACTACACTAACTTGTAGTTTTAGCTGAACACTGTGAGGAGGACGCACTACACTAACTTGTAGCTTTAGCTGAACACTGTGCAGAGGTTGCACTACACTAACTTGTAGTTTTAGCTGAACACTGTGTGCAGGACACACTACACTAACTTGTAGCTTTAGCTGAACACTGTGCAGAGGTCTCACTACACTAACTTGTAGCTTTAGCTGAACACTGTGCAGAGGTCGCACTACACTAACTTGTAGTTTTAGCTGAACACTGTGCAGAGGTCGAACTACACTAACTTGTAGTTTTAGCTGAACACTGTGAGGAGGACGCACTACACTAACTTGTAGCTTTAGCTGAACACTGTGCAGAGGTCTCACTACACTAACTTGTAGTTTTAGCTGAACACTGTGAGCAGGACGCACTACACTAACTTGTAGCTTTAGCTGAACACTGTGCAGAGGTCTCACTACACTAACTTGTAGTTTTAGCTGAACACTGTGAGCAGGACGCACTACACTAACTTGTAGCTGTAGCTGAACACTGTGCAGAGGTCTCACTACACTAACTTGTAGCTTTAGCTGAACACTGTGCAGAAGTCGCACTACACTAACTTGTAGTTTTAGCTGAACTCTGTGAGCAGGACGCACTACACTAACTTGTAGCTTTAGCTGAACACTGTGCAGAGGTCTCACTACACTAACTTGTAGTTTTAGCTGAACACTATGAGGAGGAGGCTCTACACTAACTTGTAGCTTTAGCTGAACACTGTGCAGAGGTCGCACTACAATAACTTGTAGTTTTAGCTGAACACTGTGAGCAGGACGCACTACCCTAACTTGTAGCTTTAGCTGAACACTGTGCAGAGGTCACACTAAACTAACTTGTAGCTTTAGCTGAACACTGTGAGGAGGACGCACTACACTAACTTGTAGCTTTAGCTGAACACTGTGCAGAGGTCTCACTACACTAACTTGTAGTTTTAGCTGAACACTGTGAGGAGGACGCACTACACTAACTTTTAGCTTTAGCTGAACACTGTGCAGAGGTCGCACTACACTAACTTGTAGTTTTAGCTGAACACTGTGAGCAGGACGCACTACACTAACTTGTAGCTTTAGCTGAACACTGTGCAGAGGTCTCACTACACTAACTTGTAGTTTTAGCTGAACACTGTGAGCAGGACGCACTACACTAACTTGTAGCTTTAGCTGAACACTGTGCAGAGGTCTCACTACACTAACTTGTAGTTTTAGCTGAACACTATGAGGAGGACGCTCAACACTAACTTGTAGCTTTAGCTGAACACTGTGCAGAGGTCGCACTACAATAACTTGTAGTTTTAGCTGAACACTGTGAGCAGGACGCACTACCCTAACTTGTAGCTTTAGCTGAACACTGTGCAGAGGTCACACTAAACTAACTTGTAGCTTTAGCTGAACACTGTGAGGAGGACGCACTACACTAACTTGTAGCTTTAGCTGAACACTGTGCAGAGGTCTCACTACACTAACTTGTAGTTTTAGCTGAACACTGTGAGGAGGACGCACTACACTAACTTTTAGCTTTAGCTGAACACTGTGCAGAGGTCGCACTACACTAACTTGTAGTTTTAGCTGAACACTGTGTGCAGGACACACTACACTAACTTGTAGCTTTAGCTGAACACTGTGCAGAGGTCTCACTACACTAACTTGTAGCTTTAGCTGAACACTGTTCAAAGGTCGCACTACACTAACTTGTAGTTTTAGCTGAACACTGTGCAGAGGTCGAACTACACTAACTTGTAGTTTTAGCTGAACACTGTGAGGAGGACGCACTACACAAACTTGTAGCTTTAGCTGAACACTGTGCAGAGGTCTCACTACAATAACTTGTAGTTTTAGCTGAACACTGTGAGCAGGACGCACTACACTAACTTGTATCTTTAGCTGAACACTGTGCAGAGGTCTCACTACACTAACTTGTAGTTTTAGCTGAACACTGTGAGCAGGACGCACTACACTAACCTGTAGCTTTAGCTGAACACTGTGCAGAGGTCTCACTACACTAACTTGTAGTTTTAGCTGAACACTGTGAGCAGGACGCAATACACTATCTTGTAGCTTTAGCTGAACCCTGTGCAGAGGTCTCACTACACTAACGTGTAGTTTTAGCTGAACACTGTGAGCAGGACGCACTACACTAACTTGTAGCTTTAGCTGAACACTGTGCAGAGGTCTCACTACACTAACTTGTAGTTTTAGCTGAACACTGTGAGCAGGACACACTACACTAACTTGTAGCTTTAGCTGAACACCGTGCAGAGGTCTCACTACACTAACTTGTAGTTTTAGCTGAACACTGTGAGCAGGACGCACTACACTATCTTGTAGCTTTAGCTGAACCCTGTGCAGAGGTCTCACTACACTAACTTGTAGTTTTAGCTGAACACTGTGAGCAGGACGCACTACACTAACTTTAGCTTTAGCTGAACACTGTGCAGAGGTCTCACTACACTAACTTGTAGTTTTAGCTGAACACTGTGAGCAGGACGCACTACACTAACTTGTAGCTTTAGCTGAACACTGTGCAGAGGTCTCATTACACTAACTTGTAGCTTTAGCTGAACACTGTGCAGAAGTCGCACTACACTAACTTGTAGTTTTAGCTGAACACTGTGAGCAGGACGCACTACACTAACTTGTAGCTTTAGCTGAACACTGTGCAGAGGTCTCACTACACTAACTTGTAGTTTTAGCTGAACACTATGAGGAGGACGCTCTACACTAACTTGTAGCTTTAGCTGAACACTGTGCAGAGGTCGCACTACACTAACTTGTAGTTTTAGCTGAACACTGTGAGCAGGACGCACTACCCTAACTTGTAGCTTTAGCTGAACACTGTGCAGAGGTCACACTAAACTAACTTGTAGCTTTAGCTGAACACTGTGAGGAGGACGCACTACACTAACTTGTAGCTTTAGCTGAACACTGTGCAGAGGTCTCACTACACTAACTTGTAGTTTTAGCTGAACACTGTGAGGAGGACGCACTACACTAACTTGTAGCTTTAGCTGAACACTGTGCAGAGGTCGCACTACAATAACTTGTAGTTTTAGCTGAACACTGTGTGCAGGACACACTACACTAACTTGTAGCTTTAGCTGAACACTGTGCAGAGGTCTCACTACACTAACTTGTAGCTTTAGCTGAACACTGTTCAAAGGTCGCACTACACTAACTTGTAGTTTTAGCTGAACACTGTGCAGAGGTCGAACTACACTAACTTGTAGTTTTAGCTGAACACTGTGAGGAGGACGCACTACACAAACTAGTAGCTTTAGCTGAACCCTGTGCAGAGGTCTCACTACACTAACTTGTAGTTTTAGCTGAACACTGTGAGCAGGACGCACTACACTAACTTGTATCTTTAGCTGAACACTGTGCAGAGGTCTCACTACACTAACTTGTAGTTTTAGATGAACACTGTGAGCAGGACGCACTACACTAACTTGTAGCTTTAGCTGAACACTGTGCAGAGGTCTCACTACACTAACTTGTAGTTTTAGCTGAACACTGTGAGCAGGACGCAATACACTATCTTGTAGCTTTAGCTGAACCCTGTGCAGAGGTCTCACTACACTAACGTGTAGTTTTAGCTGAACACTGTGAGCAGGACGCACTACACTAACTTGTAGCTTTAGCTGAACACTGTGCAGAGGTCTCACTACACTAACTTGTAGTTTTAGCTGAACACTGTGAGCAGGACACACTACACTAACTTGTAGCTTTAGCTGAACACCGTGCAGAGGTCTCACTACATTAACTTGTAGTTTTAGCTGAACACTGTGAGCAGGACGCACTACACTATCTTGTAGCTTTAGCTGAACCCTGTGCAGAGGTCTCACTACACTAACTTGTAGTTTTAGCTGAACACTGTGAGCAGGACGCACTACACTAACTTGTAGCTTTAGCTGAACACTGTGCAAAGGTCTCACTACACTAACTTGTAGTTTTAGCTGAACACTGTGAGCAGGACGCACTACACCAACTTGTAGCTTTAGCTGAACACTGTGCAGAGGTCTCACTACACTAACTTGTAGCTTTAGCTGAACACTGTGCAGAGGTCGCATTACACTAACTTGTAGTTTTAGCTGAACACTGTGCAGAGGTCGCACTACACTAACTTGTAGTTTTAGCTGAACACTGTGAGGAGGATGCACTACACTAACTTGTAGCTTTAGCTGAACACTGTGCAGAGGTTGCACTACACTAACTTGTAGTTTTAGCTAAACACTGATAGCAGGACGCACTACACTAAATTGTAGCTTTAGCTGAACACTGTGCAGAGGTCTCACTACACTAACTTGTAGCTTTAGCTTAACACTGTGCAGAGGTCACACTACACTAACTTGTAGTTTTAGCTGAACACTGTGAGGAGGACGCACTACACTAACTTGTAGCTTTAGCTGAACACTATGCAGAGGTCTCACTACACTAACTTGTAGTTTTAGCTGAACACTGTGTGCAGGACGCACTACACTAACTTGTAGCTTTAGCTGAACACTGTGCAGAGGTCTCACTACACTAACTTGTAGCTTTAGCTGAACACTGTGCAGAGGTCGCACTACACTAACTTGTAGTTTTAGCTGAACACTGTGCAGAGGTCGCACTACACTAACTTGTAGTTTTAGCTGAACACTGTGAGGAGGATGCACTACACTAACTTGTAGCTTTAGCTGAACACTGTGCAGAGGTTGCACTACACTAACTTGTAGTTTTAGCTAAACACTGATAGCAGGATGCACTACACTAAATTGTAGCTTTAGCTGAACACTGTGCAGAGGTCTCACTACACTAACTTGTAGCTTTAGCTTAACACTGTGCAGAGGTCACACTACACTAACTTGTAGTTTTAGCTGAACACTGTGAGGAGGACGCACTACACTAACTTGTAGCTTTAGCTGAACACTATGCAGAGGTCTCACTACACTAACTTGTAGCTTTAGCTGAACACTGTGCAGAGGTCGCACTACACTAACTTGTAGTTTTAGCTGAACACTGTGAGCAGGACGCACTACACTAACTTGTAGCTTTAGCTGAACACTGTGCAGAGGTCTCACTACACTAACTTGTAGTTTTAGCTGAACACTGTGAGCAGGACGCACTACACTAACTTGTAGTTTTAGCTGAACACTGTGCAGAGGTCTCACTACACTAACTTGTAGTTTTAGCTGAACACTATGAGGAGGACGCTCTACACTAACTTGTAGCTTTAGGTGAACACTGTGCAGAGGTCACACTACAATAACTTGTAGTTTTAGCTGAACACTGTGAGCAGGATGCACTACCCTAACTTGTAGCTTTAGCTGAACACTGTGCAGAGGTCACACTACACTAACTTGTAGCTTTAGCTGAACACTGTGAGGAGGACGCACTATACTAACTTGTAGCTTTAGCTAAACACTGTGCAGAGGTCTCACTACGCTAACTTGTAGTTTTAGCTGAACACTGTGAGGAGGACGCACTACACTAACTTGTAGCTTTAGCTGAACACTGTGCAGAGGTTGCACTACACTAACTTGTAGTTTTAGCTGAACACTGTGTGCAGGACACACTACACTAACTTGTAGCTTTAGCTGAACACTGTGCAGAGGTCTCACTACACTAACTTGTAGCTTTAGCTGAACACTGTGCAGAGGTCGCACTACACTAACTTGTAGTTTTAGCTGAACACTGTGCAGAGGTCGAACTACACTAACTTGTAGTTTTAGCTGAACACTGTGAGGAGGACGCACTACACTAACTTGTAGCTTTAGCTGAACACTGTGCAGAGGTCTCACTACACTAACTTGTAGTTTTAGCTGAACACTGTGAGCAGGACGCACTACACTAACTTGTAGCTTTAGCTGAACACTGTGCAGAGGTCTCACTATACTAACTTGTAGATTTAACTGAACACTGTGAGGAGGACGCACTACACTAACTTGTAGCTTTAGCTGAACACCGTGCAGAGGTCTCACTACACTAACTTGTAGTTTTAGCTGAACACTGTGAGCAGGACACACTACACTAACTTGTAGCTTTAGCTGAACACCGTGCAGAGGTCTCACTACACTAACTTGTAGTTTTAGCTGAACACTGTGAGCAGGACGCACTACACTATCTTGTAGCTTTAGCTGAACCCTGTGCAGAGGTCTCACTACACTAACTTGTAGTTTTAGCTGAACACTGTGAGCAGGACGCACTACACTAACTTGTAGCTTTAGCTGAACACTGTGCAGAGGTCTCACTACACTAACTTGTAGTTTTAGCTGAACACTGTGAGCAGGATGCACTACACTAACTTGTAGCTTTAGCTGAACACTGTGCAGAGGTCTCACTACACTAACTTGTAGCTTTAGCTGAACACTGTGCAGAAGTCGCACTACACTAACTTGTAGTTTTAGCTGAACACTGTGAGCAGGACGCACTACACTAACTTGTAGCTTTAGCTGAACACTGTGCAGAGGTCTCACTACACTAACTTGTAGTTTTAGCTGAACACTATGAGGAGGACGCTCTACACTAACTTGTAGCTTTAGCTGAACACTGTGCAGAGGTCGCACTACAATAACTTGTAGTTTTAGCTGAACACTGTGAGCAGGACGCACTACCCTAACTTGTAGCTTTAGCTGAACACTGTGCAGAGGTCACACTAAACTAACTTGTAGCTTTAGCTGAACACTGTGAGGAGGACGCACTACACTAACTTGTAGCTTTAGCTGAACACTGTGCAGAGGTCTCACTACACTAACTTGTAGTTTTAGCTGAACACTGTGAGGAGGACGCACTACACTAACTTGTAGCTTTAGCTGAACACTGTGCAGAGGTCGCACTACAATAACTTGTAGTTTTAGCTGAACACTGTGTGCAGGACACACTACACTAACTTGTAGCTTTAGCTGAACACTGTGCAGAGGTCTCACTACACTAACTTGTAGCTTTAGCTGAACACTGTGCAGAGGTCGCACTACACTAACTTGTAGTTTTAGCTGAACACTGTGAGCAGGACGCACTACACTAACTTGTAGCTTTAGCTGAACACTGTGCAGAGGTCTCACTACACGAACTTGTAGTTTTAGCTGAACACTGTGAGCAGGACGCACTACACTAACTTGTAGCTTTAGCTGAACACTGTGCAGAGGTGTCACTACACTAACTTGTAGTTTTAGCTGAACACTATGAGGAGGATGCTCTACACTAACTTGTAGCTTTAGCTGAACACTGTGCAGAGGTCGCACTACACTAACTTGTAGTTTTAGCTGAACACTGTGAGGAGGACACACTACACTAACTTGTAGCTTTAGCTGAACACTATGCAGAGGTCTCACTACACTAACTTGTAGTTTTAGCTGAACACTGTGTGCAGGACGCACTACACTAACTTGTAGCTTTAGCTGAACACTGTGCAGAGGTCTCACTACACTAACTTGTAGCTTTAGCTGAACACTGTGCAGAGGTCGCACTACACTAACTTGTAGTTTTAGCTGAACACTGTGCAGAGGTCGCACTACACTAACTTGTAGTTTTAGCTGAACACTGTGAGGAGGATGCACTACACTAACTTGTAGCTTTAGCTGAACACTGTGCAGAGGTTGCACTACACTAACTTGTAGTTTTAGCTAAACACTGATAGCAGGATGCACTACACTAAATTGTAGCTTTAGCTGAACACTGTGCAGAGGTCTCACTACACTAACTTGTAGCTTTAGCTTAACACTGTGCAGAGGTCACACTACACTAACTTGTAGTTTTAGCTGAACACTGTGAGGAGGACGCACTACACTAACTTGTAGCTTTAGCTGAACACTATGCAGAGGTCTCACTACACTAACTTGTAGCTTTAGCTGAACACTGTGCAGAGGTCGCACTACACTAACTTGTAGTTTTAGCTGAACACTGTGAGCAGGACGCACTACACTAACTTGTAGCTTTAGCTGAACACTGTGCAGAGGTCTCACTACACTAACTTGTAGTTTTAGCTGAACACTGTGAGCAGGACGCACTACACTAACTTGTAGCTTTAGCTGAACACTGTGCAGAGGTCTCACTACACTAACTTGTAGTTTTAGCTGAACACTATGAGGAGGACGCTCTACACTAACTTGTAGCTTTAGGTGAACACTGTGCAGAGGTCACACTACAATAACTTGTAGTTTTAGCTGAACACTGTGAGCAGGATGCACTACCCTAACTTGTAGCTTTAGCTGAACACTGTGCAGAGGTCACACTACACTAACTTGTAGCTTTAGCTGAACACTGTGAGGTGGACGCACTATACTAACTTGTAGCTTTAGCTAAACACTGTGCAGAGGTCTCACTACACTAACTTGTAGTTTTAGCTGAACACTGTGAGGAGGACGCACTACACTAACTTGTAGCTTTAGCTGAACACTGTGCAGAGGTTGCACTACACTAACTTGTAGTTTTAGCTGAACACTGTGTGCAGGACACACTACACTAACTTGTAGCTTTAGCTGAACACTGTGCAGAGGTCTCACTACACTAACTTGTAGCTTTAGCTGAGCACTGTGCAGAGGTGGCACTACACTAACTTGTAGTTTTAGCTGAACACTGTGCAGAGGTCGAACTACACTAACTTGTAGTTTTAGCTGAACACTGTGAGGAGGACGCACTACACTAACTTGTAGCTTTAGCTGAACACTGTGCAGAGGTCTCACTACACTAACTTGTAGTTTTAGCTGAACACTGTGAGCAGGACGCACTACACTAACTTGTAGCTTTAGCTGAACACTGTGCAGAGGTCTCACTACACTAACTTGTAGTTTTAGCTGAACACTGTGAGCAGGACGCACTACACTAACTTGTAGCTGTAGCTGAACACTGTGCAGAGGTCTCACTACACTAACTTGTAGCTTTAGCTGAACACTGTGCAGAAGTCGCACTACACTAACTTGTAGTTTTAGCTGAACACTGTGAGCAGGACGCACTACACTAACTTGTAGCTTTAGCTGAACACTGTGCAGAGGTCTCACTACACTAACTTGTAGTTTTAGCTGAACACTATGAGGAGGAGGCTCTACACTAACTTGTAGCTTTAGCTGAACACTGTGCAGAGGTCGCACTACAATAACTTGTAGTTTTAGCTGAACACTGTGAGCAGGACGCACTACCCTAACTTGTAGCTTTAGCTGAACACTGTGCAGAGGTCACACTAAACTAACTTGTAGCTTTAGCTGAACACTGTGAGGAGGACGCACTACACTAACTTGTAGCTTTAGCTGAACACTGTGCAGAGGTCTCACTACACTAACTTGTAGTTTTAGCTGAACACTGTGAGGAGGACGCACTACACTAACTTTTAGCTTTAGCTGAACACTGTGCAGAGGTCGCACTACACTAACTTGTAGTTTTAGCTGAACACTGTGAGCAGGACGCACTACACTAACTTGTAGCTTTAGCTGAACACTGTGCAGAGGTCTCACTACACTAACTTGTAGTTTTAGCTGAACACTGTGAGCAGGACGCACTACACTAACTTGTAGCTTTAGCTGAACACTGTGCAGAGGTCTCACTACACTAACTTGTAGTTTTAGCTGAACACTATGAGGAGGACGCTCAACACTAACTTGTAGCTTTAGCTGAACACTGTGCAGAGGTCGCACTACAATAACTTGTAGTTTTAGCTGAACACTGTGAGCAGGACGCACTACCCTAACTTGTAGCTTTAGCTGAACACTGTGCAGAGGTCACACTAAACTAACTTGTAGCTTTAGCTGAACACTGTGAGGAGGACGCACTACACTAACTTGTAGCTTTAGCTGAACACTGTGCAGAGGTCTCACTACACTAACTTGTAGTTTTAGCTGAACACTGTGAGGAGGACGCACTACACTAACTTTTAGCTTTAGCTGAACACTGTGCAGAGGTCGCACTACACTAACTTGTAGTTTTAGCTGAACACTGTGTGCAGGACACACTACACTAACTTGTAGCTTTAGCTGAACACTGTGCAGAGGTCTCACTACACTAACTTGTAGCTTTAGCTGAACACTGTTCAAAGGTCGCACTACACTAACTTGTAGTTTTAGCTGAACACTGTGCAGAGGTCGAACTACACTAACTTGTAGTTTTAGCTGAACACTGTGAGGAGGACGCACTACACAAACTTGTAGCTTTAGCTGAACACTGTGCAGAGGTCTCACTACACTAACTTGTAGTTTTAGCTGAACACTGTGAGCAGGACGCACTACACTAACTTGTATCTTTAGCTGAACACTGTGCAGAGGTCTCACTACACTAACTTGTAGTTTTAGCTGAACACTGTGAGCAGGACGCACTACACTAACCTGTAGCTTTAGCTGAACACTGTGCAGAGGTCTCACTACACTAACTTGTAGTTTTAGCTGAACACTGTGAGCAGGACGCAATACACTATCTTGTAGCTTTAGCTGAACCCTGTGCAGAGGTCTGTCAGAGAACCGTCACTAACGCTCGTTCCAGGGTGCCAGCCGGACGTACGATAAGAACGAGCGAGCCCCGGACTAGGCACGCACGTAATGCGATCGTACGAACGAGGGCACGTCAGCGCGTGCACGCTCGCACACTAACGAATCACGGCGCAAGGCGCCCTATTTAAACGATCAGCAGACTAGCATCAATGCTGGATTGTCTCAGCTCGTTCCTGAACCCTTGCTGTTGCCTTGTTTACTTGACCCTGATCTTGAACCTCTGCTTGCCTTGACTACCCCCTCGGATCACCCCTACATCTCTGCCTGCCTTGCTTCCTGTATTGAACCCGGCTTGGACTCTTGACTACGGCTCTGTCTCCTGATTCGGTACCCCGCTGCCAGTTTGTTGCCAACCTCCGCCAGTCCCTGACCACGTCTCTGCCTGCCGATTGTGTACCTCGTTGCCAGTACGCTGCCAACTCCTGCCTGCCTTGACCCTGCAAGTTCCTCTGCTGGACCTCTCTTGCATCCATCCGGGGATCAGCACCTCAGCTTCCTTCCGAAGACTTCTGGGTTCCTGATCCTGCCAGCAGGCACCTGCACCCTTCCGCCGCCCTAGCAACCCTGTCTCAACCTCCAGGGACGCTAGGACCGGGACCGTGCAAGAGGCCGCCCTCGTCATTTCAGACTCCGCTGTAAGGTACGTGACAGTACAATCCAGCCAGAAATGGAGTCTGAAAGGGGGGCCTCAGCTATGGACGCTCTGTGTCAACAGATCGCAAATCTCGCTCAAGCAGTTCAGGGCCTGCAAGATGGCTACCAACGACTTGAACAGCGAGTGGAGTCTCTCTCTCCAAGTACCTCAGCACCTCGGACCACAGCACCTGCATCATCAACTCCAGTTTCTACACCCACAGTAGTGGTGCCACCCCCAGAACCACGAGTTCCTGCTCCGGAGAAATTTATGGGTGACCGCAGCAAATTCCGTGCTTTCAGGAATGCCTGCCATTTGTACTTCTTGCTTCAGCCCCGCACCTTTTCTTTGGAAAGTACCAAGGTGGGGTTCATCATTTCATTACTGCAGGGAGAACCTCAGACCTGGGCTCATCATTTACTGGAACAAGCCAGTCCCTTGCTGGGTACCATGGACTCTTTTTTGGATGAAATGGCCAAACTGTATGATGATCCCCAGCGTACTACCACAGCAGAGGCCAGCCTCCACACCCTCCAGCAGGGTCGTAGGCCCGTGGAGGACTATGTTACAGACTTTAAACGATGGAGTACCGACACACATTGGAACGACGCCGCTCTCCGTTTTCAGTTCCGTTTAGGGCTTTCGGAGGCACTCAAGGATGAACTAGCTCGTGTGGGGATCCCTGATTCCCTCGAAGAACTAATTCAACTGTCCATTCAGATCGATCGCCGGCTGAGGGAGCGAAGATCCGAAAGGACCAGCCAGTATCGGCCCATGTGGATGCTACCCAGGGTACCCAGTCGCCTACCTACCTCCACACCCCCACTATCTGCTTCTACCACTGAACCTCCAGAACCAATGCAGTTGGGTTTGCTTCGTGCACCCTTGACTCCGGAAGAAAAACAACGCCGTCGTATGAATAATCTCTGTCTCTACTGCGGGGGAGCCGGTCATTACGCCAATATGTGTCCCAACAAGACCCGTAAGTGTGACTCACCTCTTCTTGATCGATATGCATTAACTCTAGCAAGAACGACTCACATTGCTGTTCCTGTCTCTCTACAGCTTCCAGAAGGGGTGCTTCAGATCCAGGCCATAATTGACTCCGGTGCCTGCAGTTGCTTCATTGACCGTGCCTTTGCCCTGCAACACAACATTCCGCTGCGATCGAAGCAACATAAACTATTCATCCGATTAGCTGATGGGTCCAATATCAAATCTGGGCCTATCATCCAAGAAACCCAACCTTTGCCTGCCAACATCTTACCCAATCACCAAGAACTGTTGTGCCTGGACGTTATATCCTCACCACTTTTTCCGATCATTTTAGGAATGCCATGGTTGCAAGCACACAACCCACAGATAGACTGGACAACCGGCCAGGTAGTCTTTCAGTCCTCCTACTGTCTCAAGAACTGTCTCCAGGTCCTCCACCACACAGCTCCAGTTATTGGGTGTCTCAAACCAGTATCCGAATCCCAAGACCTTGTCCCATCCGTGTACCATGATTTCTTGGATGTTTTCGACAAGCAGAAAGCTGATACTCTTCCCCCGCACCGGGCCTACGATTGCCCGATTGAACTTTTACCAGGGGCTGAAATCCCATTTGGGAGGATCTTTCCTCTGTCAGAGCCTGAACTCGCAGTCCTAAAAGACTATGTGAATGAGAACCTCAAGAAGGGGTTCATCCGTCACTCAACATCACCAGCCGGGGCAGGAATATTCTTTGTTGAAAAGAAAGACCATTCGCTCCGTCCATGTGTGGATTACAGAGAGCTAAACCGGATCACCGTTAAAAATCGCTACCCCTTGCCTCTGATTCCAGAATTGCTCCAGAGACTCCGCTCTGCAAGAATATTCACCAAGTTAGATTTACGAGGTGCTTACAATCTGATCAGAATCAGGGAAGGAGATGAGTGGAAAACGGCCTTCCGGACTCGTTTTGGCCACTTTGAATACCTCGTCATGCCCTTCGGATTATGCAATGCTCCAGCAACCTTCCAGCATTTTGTGAATAATATTTTCAGAGACTTTCTAGATCTATTCATGATCGTCTACCTAGACGATATCCTAGTTTTCTCAGCCTCCTTAGATCTTCACCGTGTCCATGTGAAACAAGTCCTTCTGAGGCTAAGACAAAATGGACTCTATGCCAAGGCCGAGAAATGCGAATTTGAACGGCAGACCATCCACTTCCTCGGACTGGTGATTTCTACAGGAGGTATGGCAATGGATCCTCAAAAAGTCGCAGCTATAACGTCCTGGCCACCTCCCACTGATAAGAAAGGGGTACAACGGTTCGTCGGCTTCTCTAACTTCTACAGAAAATTCATTAAAAACTTCTCCGGTATCATCATGCCCATCACCCAGCTCACCAGGAAACAGAACCGTTTTCAATGGACAGAGGCAGCCCAAGCTGCTTTCGACAAGTTAAAGGGACTTTTTACCTCAGCTCCGTTATTAAAGCACCCTGACCCCGCTCTTCCATACATCCTGGAGGTGGACGCCTCAGAAAGCGCCGTAGGGGCCATCCTGTCCCAGCGCCAAGGACCCAAGGCTCTAATGCACCCTGTGGCCTTCTTCTCAAAGAAGTTGGGACCTTCAGAAAGGAACTATGATGTGGGGGACCGAGAACTATTGGCAATCAAATTGGCTTTAGAAGAGTGGCGGTACCTCTTGGAAGGAGCAACACACCCAATACTGATCTTCACGGATCACAAAAATTTGGAATACCTCAGGACCGCCAAACGCCTCAGGCCCAGACAAGCAAGGTGGGCTCTTTTCTTCTCACGCTTTAACTTCCACATAACCTACCGGCCCGGCTCCAAGAATGTGAAACCTGACGCGTTATCGCGTATGTTTACAGAAGTTGAAGTCCCACCTCAAACTGATACTATCCTGCAGGCTGGAAATTTTCTACTTACTCAAACCGACCTAATGTCACAGATCCGTCAAGCATCCAGGGAAGTCTCTCTGTCTCCAGATACAGACCTTCAGGAGAACGATGGGCTCTATTGGCGGGGTAATAAAATTTTCATACCACACAATTTACGTGCTACCATCCTACAGGTGTGTCATGACTACCCACTGGCCGGCCATTTTGGGGGATACAAAACCATGGATTTGATCCAGAGACATTTCTGGTGGCCTAATTTAGCAAAAGACTGCAGGAAATATGTTAACTCATGTTCAATCTGCCTCAGGAACAAGAACAGCAAGAACAAAGCGTGGGGACTATTGAGACCTCTACCCATTCCTGAGAGACCCTGGGATAAAATCGCAATGGACTTTATCGTAGAGCTCCCTCCATCAGGGGGGTTCTCATCTATTTTTGTAGTGGTAGACCGCCTCTCCAGGATGTCACACTTCATCCCTATGAAAGGGACCCCATCAGCAACTGAAACTGCTGAAGTCTTCGTTAAAGAGGTTGTTAGACTGCATGGAATCCCTAGTGACATCGTCTCGGATCGAGGAGTACAGTTTACTTCAAAATTTTGGAAAGCACTGTGCGAAGCGCTGGGCATCAAACTCAACTTTTCTTCGGCTTATCATCCCCAGTCCAACGGACAGACTGAGCGTACCAACCAAACGCTGGAGCAATATCTGCGTTGCTTCACCTCCTTCTCCCAAGAAGATTGGGCCTCACTTCTGCCGCTGGCAGAATTTGCATTTAACAACTCTGCCCATACCGCCACCAACCAATCACCCTTCTTCTCCAACTACGGGTTTCATCCTTCCTTCTTGCCTACATTGATTCCGGACTCTCCTTTGCCTGCAGTTCAGGACAGATTAAATTTCTTTGCTATCAATAACCAAGTGTTAAAGGATACCATTGCCAAAGCACAAGAGGTTAATAAGAGATTCTTTGACAGGAAGAGGAGAGGAGAACTAGATTTGAAGGTTGGTGATCGTGTGTGGCTGTCAACTTTGAATCTAAAACTTACCTGTCCATCCAGGAAATTGGGACCTAAATACCTAGGACCCTTTCCGGTCAAGAGAAAAATTAATCCAGTGGCTTATGAGCTCGAACTTCCCGATTCATTTAAAATTCACCCTGTGTTTCATACCTCTTTGTTGAAGCCTGATGTGGTCAATCCCTTTCCTGGTCGTGAAAGAGGGCCCCCAGAGGCCATAATGGTAGACGGGGAAGAAGAGTTTGAAATTGAGACCATTGTAGATTGCAGGAGAAGGCGGGGACAAAATCAATATTTAATTAAATGGAAGGGTTTTGGTCCAGAAGAAAACTCCTGGGAACCGGAAACGAACCTCCATGCCCCAAGACTCATACAAGCTTTCCATCGTGCTCATCCAGAAAGGAGGTCTCAGGTGGGCATCCGGAGGCTGCCCGTAAGGAGGGGGCAATGTCAGAGAACCGTCACTAACGCTCGTTCCAGGGTGCCAGCCGGACGTACGATAAGAACGAGCGAGCCCCGGACTAGGCACGCACGTAATGCGATCGTACGAACGAGGGCACGTCAGCGCGTGCACGCTCGCACACTAACGAATCACGGCGCAAGGCGCCCTATTTAAACGATCAGCAGACTAGCATCAATGCTGGATTGTCTCAGCTCGTTCCTGAACCCTTGCTGTTGCCTTGTTTACTTGACCCTGATCTTGAACCTCTGCTTGCCTTGACTACCCCCTCGGATCACCCCTACATCTCTGCCTGCCTTGCTTCCTGTATTGAACCCGGCTTGGACTCTTGACTACGGCTCTGTCTCCTGATTCGGTACCCCGCTGCCAGTTTGTTGCCAACCTCCGCCAGTCCCTGACCACGTCTCTGCCTGCCGATTGTGTACCTCGTTGCCAGTACGCTGCCAACTCCTGCCTGCCTTGACCCTGCAAGTTCCTCTGCTGGACCTCTCTTGCATCCATCCGGGGATCAGCACCTCAGCTTCCTTCCGAAGACTTCTGGGTTCCTGATCCTGCCAGCAGGCACCTGCACCCTTCCGCCGCCCTAGCAACCCTGTCTCAACCTCCAGGGACGCTAGGACCGGGACCGTGCAAGAGGCCGCCCTCGTCATTTCAGACTCCGCTGTAAGGTACGTGACAGTGTCTCACTACACTAACGTGTAGTTTTAGCTGAACACTGTGAGCAGGACGCACTACACTAACTTGTAGCTTTAGCTGAACACTGTGCAGAGGTCTCACTACACTAACTTGTAGTTTTAGCTGAACACTGTGAGCAGGACACACTACACTAACTTGTAGCTTTAGCTGAACACCGTGCAGAGGTCTCACTACACTAACTTGTAGTTTTAGCTGAACACTGTGAGCAGGACGCACTACACTATCTTGTAGCTTTAGCTGAACCCTGTGCAGAGGTCTCACTACACTAACTTGTAGTTTTAGCTGAACACTGTGAGCAGGACGCACTACACTAACTTTAGCTTTAGCTGAACACTGTGCAGAGGTCTCACTACACTAACTTGTAGTTTTAGCTGAACACTGTGAGCAGGACGCACTACACTAACTTGTAGCTTTAGCTGAACACTGTGCAGAGGTCTCATTACACTAACTTGTAGCTTTAGCTGAACACTGTGCAGAAGTCGCACTACACTAACTTGTAGTTTTAGCTGAACACTGTGAGCAGGACGCACTACACTAACTTGTAGCTTTAGCTGAACACTGTGCAGAGGTCTCACTACACTAACTTGTAGTTTTAGCTGAACACTATGAGGAGGACGCTCTACACTAACTTGTAGCTTTAGCTGAACACTGTGCAGAGGTCGCACTACACTAACTTGTAGTTTTAGCTGAACACTGTGAGCAGGACGCACTACCCTAACTTGTAGCTTTAGCTGAACACTGTGCAGAGGTCACACTAAACTAACTTGTAGCTTTAGCTGAACACTGTGAGGAGGACGCACTACACTAACTTGTAGCTTTAGCTGAACACTGTGCAGAGGTCTCACTACACTAACTTGTAGTTTTAGCTGAACACTGTGAGGAGGACGCACTACACTAACTTGTAGCTTTAGCTGAACACTGTGCAGAGGTCGCACTACAATAACTTGTAGTTTTAGCTGAACACTGTGTGCAGGACACACTACACTAACTTGTAGCTTTAGCTGAACACTGTGCAGAGGTCTCACTACACTAACTTGTAGCTTTAGCTGAACACTGTTCAAAGGTCGCACTACACTAACTTGTAGTTTTAGCTGAACACTGTGCAGAGGTCGAACTACACTAACTTGTAGTTTTAGCTGAACACTGTGAGGAGGACGCACTACACAAACTAGTAGCTTTAGCTGAACCCTGTGCAGAGGTCTCACTACACTAACTTGTAGTTTTAGCTGAACACTGTGAGCAGGACGCACTACACTAACTTGTATCTTTAGCTGAACACTGTGCAGAGGTCTCACTACACTAACTTGTAGTTTTAGATGAACACTGTGAGCAGGACGCACTACACTAACTTGTAGCTTTAGCTGAACACTGTGCAGAGGTCTCACTACACTAACTTGTAGTTTTAGCTGAACACTGTGAGCAGGACGCAATACACTATCTTGTAGCTTTAGCTGAACCCTGTGCAGAGGTCTCACTACACTAACGTGTAGTTTTAGCTGAACACTGTGAGCAGGACGCACTACACTAACTTGTAGCTTTAGCTGAACACTGTGCAGAGGTCTCACTACACTAACTTGTAGTTTTAGCTGAACACTGTGAGCAGGACACACTACACTAACTTGTAGCTTTAGCTGAACACCGTGCAGAGGTCTCACTACATTAACTTGTAGTTTTAGCTGAACACTGTGAGCAGGACGCACTACACTATCTTGTAGCTTTAGCTGAACCCTGTGCAGAGGTCTCACTACACTAACTTGTAGTTTTAGCTGAACACTGTGAGCAGGACGCACTACACTAACTTGTAGCTTTAGCTGAACACTGTGCAAAGGTCTCACTACACTAACTTGTAGTTTTAGCTGAACACTGTGAGCAGGACGCACTACACCAACTTGTAGCTTTAGCTGAACACTGTGCAGAGGTCTCACTACACTAACTTGTAGCTTTAGCTGAACACTGTGCAGAAGTCGCACTACACTAACTTGTAGTTTTAGCTGAACACTGTGAGCAGGACGCACTACACTAACTTGTAGCTTTAGCTGAACACTGTGCAGAGGTCTCACTACACTAACTTGTAGTTTTACCTGAACACTATGAGGAGGACGCTCTACACTAACTTGTAGCTTTAGCTGAACACTGTGCAGAGGTCGCACTACAATAACTTGTAGTTTTAGCTGAACACTGTGAGCAGGACGCACTACCCTAACTTGTAGCTTTAGCTGAACACTGTGCAGAGGTCACACTAAACTAACTTGTAGCTTTAGCTGAACACTGTGAGGAGGACGCACTACACTAACTTGTAGCTTTAGCTGAACACTGTGCAGAGGTCTCACTACACTAACTTGTAGTTTTAGCTGAACACTGTGCAGAGGTCTCACTACACTAACTTGTAGTTTTAGCTGAACACTGTGAGGAGGACGCACTACACTAACTTGTAGCTTTAGCTGAACACTGTGCAGAGGTCGCACTACAATAACTTGTAGTTTTAGCTGAACACTGTGTGCAGGACACACTACACTAACTTGTAGCTTTAGCTGAACACTGTGCAGAGGTCTCACTACACTAACTTGTAGCTTTAGCTGAACACTGTGCAGAGGTCACACTACACTAACTTGTAGTTTTAGCTGAACACTGTGCAGAGGTCAAACTACACTAACTTGTAGTTTTAGCTGAACACTGTGAGGAGAACGCACTACACAAACTTGTAGCTTTAGCTGAACACTGTGCAGAGGTCTCACTACACTAACTTGTAGTTTTAGCTGAACACTGTGAGCAGGACGCACTACACTAACTTGTATCTTTAGCTGAACACTGTGCAGAGGTCTCACTACACTAACTTGTAGTTTTAGCTGAACACTGTGAGCAGGACGCACTACACTAACTTGTATCTTTAGCTGAACACTGTGCAGAGGTCTCACTACACTAACTTGTAGTTTTAGCTGAACACTGTGAGCAGGACGCACTACACTATCTTGTAGCTTTAGCTGAACCCTGTGCAGAGGTCTCACTACACTAACGTGTAGTTTTAGCTGAACACTGTGAGCAGGACGCACTACACTAACTTGTAGCTTTAGCTGAACACTGTGCAGAGGTCTCACTACACTAACTTGTAGTTTTAGCTGAACACTGTGAGCAGGACACACTACACTAACTTGTAGCTTTAGCTGAACACTGTGCAGAGGTCTCACTACACTAACTTGTAGTTTTAGCTGAACACTGTGAGCAGGACGCACTACACTATCTTGTAGCTTTAGCTGAACCCTGTGCAGAGGTCTCACTACACTAACTTGTAATTTTAGCTGAACACTGTGAGCAGGACGCACTACACTAACTTGTAGCTTTAGCTGAACACTGTGCAGAGGTCTCACTACACTAACTTGTAGCTTTAGCTGAACACTGTGCAGAAGTCGCACTACACTAACTTGTAGTTTTAGCTGAACACTGTGAGCAGGACGCACTACATTAACTTGTAGCTTTAGCTGAACACTGTGTAGAGGTCTTACTACACTAACTTGTAGTTTTAGCTGAACACTGAGCAGGACGCACTACACTATCTTGTAGCTTTAGCTGAACCCTGTGCAGAGGTCTCACTACACTAACTTGTAGTTTTAGCTGAACACTGTGAGGAGGACGCACTACACTAACTTGTAGCTTTAGATGAACACTGTGCAGAGGTTGCACTACACTAACTTGTAGTTTTAGCTGAACACTGTGAGCAGGACGCACTACACTAACTTGTAGCTTTAGCTGAACACTGTGCAGAGGTCACACTAAACTAACTTGTAGCTTTAGCTGAACACTGTGAGGAGGACGCACTACACTAACTTGTAGCTTTAGCTGAACACTGTGCAGAGGTCTCACTACACTAACTTGTAGTTTTAGCTGAACACTGTGCAGAGGTCTCACTACACTAACTTGTAGTTTTAGCTGAACACTGTGAGGAGGACGCACTACACTAAGTTGTAGCTTTAGCTGAACACTGTGCAGAGGTCGCACTACAATAACTTGTAGTTTTAGCTGAACACTGTGTGCAGGACACACTAAACTAACTTGTAGCTTTAGCTGAACACTGTGCAGAGGTCTCACTACACTAACTTGTAGCTTTAGCTGAACACTGTGCAGAGGTCACACTACACTAACTTGTAGTTTTAGCTGAACACTGTGCAGAGGTCAAACTACACTAACTTGTAGTTTTAGCTGAACACTGTGAGGAGAACGCACTCCACAAACTTGTAGCTTTAGCTGAACACTGTGCAGAGGTCTCACTACACTAACTTGTAGTTTTAGCTGAACACTGTGAGCAGGACGCACTACACTAACTTGTATCTTTAGCTGAACACTGTGCAGAGGTCTCACTACACTAACTTGTAGTTTTAGCTGAACACTGTGAGCAGGACGCACTACACTAACTTGTATCTTTAGCTGAACACTGTGCAGAGGTCTCACTACACTAACTTGTAGTTTTAGCTGAACACTGTGAGCAGGACGCACTACACTATCTTGTAGCTTTAGCTGAACCCTGTGCAGAGGTCTCACTACACTAACGTGTAGTTTTAGCTGAACACTGTGAGCAGGACGCACTACACTAACTTGTAGCTTTAGCTGAACACTGTGCAGAGGTCTCACTACACTAACTTGTAGTTTTAGCTGAACACTGTGAGCAGGACACACTACACTAACTTGTAGCTTTAGCTGAACACTGTGCAGAGGTCTCACTACACTAACTTGTAGTTTTAGCTGAACACTGTGAGCAGGACGCACTACACTATCTTGTAGCTTTAGCTGAACCCTTTGCAGAGGTCTCACTACACTAACTTGTAATTTTAGCTGAACACTGTGAGCAGGACGCACTACACTAACTTGTAGCTTTAGCTGAACACTGTGCAGAGGTCTCACTACACTAACTTGTAGCTTTAGCTGAACACTGTGCAGAAGTCGCACTACACTAACTTGTAGTTTTAGCTGAACACTGTGAGCAGGACGCACTACATTAACTTGTAGCTTTAGCTGAACACTGTGTAGAGGTCTTACTACACTAACTTGTAGTTTTAGCTGAACACTGAGCAGGACGCACTACACTATCTTGTAGCTTTAGCTGAACCCTGTGCAGAGGTCTCACTACACTAACTTGTAGTTTTAGCTGAACACTGTGAGGAGGACGCACTACACTAACTTGTAGCTTTAGATGAACACTGTGCAGAGGTTGCACTACACTAACTTGTAGTTTTAGCTGAACACTGTGAGCAGGACGCACTACACTAACTTGTAGCTTTAGCTGAACACTGTGCAGAGGTCTCACTACACTAACTTGTAGCTTTAGCTGAACACTGTGCAGAGGTCGCACTACACTAACTTGTAGTTTTAGCTGAACACTGTGAGCAGGACGCACTACACTAACTTGTAGCTTTAGCTGAACACTGTGCAGAGGTCTCACTACACTAACTTGTAGCTTTAGCTGAACACTGTGCAGAGGTCGCACTACACTAACTTGTAGCTTTAGCTGAACACTATGCATAGGTCTCACTACACTAACTTGTAGCTTTAGCTGAACACTGTGCAGATGTCGCACTACACTAACTTGTAGTTTTAGCTGAACACTGTGAGCAGGACGCACTACACTATTTTGTAGCTTTAGCTGAACACTGTGCAGAGGTCTCACTACACTAACTTGTAGCTTTAGCTGAACACTGTGCAGAGGTCGCACTACACTAACTTGTAGTTTTAGCTGAACACTGTGAGCAGGACGCACTACACTAACTTGTAGCTTTAGCTGAACACTGTGCAGAGGTCTCACTACACGAACTTGTAGTTTTAGCTGAACACTGTGAGCAGGACGCACTACACTAACTTGTAGCTTTAGCTGAACACTGTGCAGAGGTGTCACTACACTAACTTGTAGTTTTAGCTGAACACTATGAGGAGGACGCTCTACACTAACTTGTAGCTTTAGCTGAACACTGTGCAGAGGTCGCACTACACTAACTTGTAGTTTTAGCTGAACACTGTGAGGAGGACGCACTACACTAACTTGTAGCTTTAGCTGAACACTATGCAGAGGTCTCACTACACTAACTTGTAGTTTTAGCTGAACACTGTGTGCAGGACGCACTACACTAACTTTTAGCTTTAGCTGAACACTGTGCAGAGGTCTCACTACACTAACTTGTAGCTTTAGCTGAACACTGTGCAGAGGTCGCACTACACTAACTTGTAGTTTTAGCTGAACACTGTGCAGAGGTCGCACTACACTAACTTGTAGTTTTAGCTGAACACTGTGAGGAGGATGCACTACACTAACTTGTAGCTTTAGCTGAACACTGTGCAGAGGTTGCACTACACTAACTTGTAGTTTTAGCTAAACACTGATAGCAGGACGCACTACACTAAATTGTAGCTTTAGCTGAACACTGTGCAGAGGTCTCACTACACTAACTTGTAGCTTTAGCTTAACACTGTGCAGAGGTCACACTACACTAACTTGTAGTTTTAGCTGAACACTGTGAGGAGGACGCACTACACTAACTTGTAGCTTTAGCTGAACACTATGCAGAGGTCTCACTACACTAACTTGTAGTTTTAGCTGAACACTGTGTGCAGGACGCACTACACTAACTTGTAGCTTTAGCTGAACACTGTGCAGAGGTCTCACTACACTAACTTGTAGCTTTAGCTGAACACTGTGCAGAGGTCGCACTACACTAACTTGTAGTTTTAGCTGAACACTGTGCAGAGGTCGCACTACACTAACTTGTAGTTTTAGCTGAACACTGTGAGGAGGATGCACTACACTAACTTGTAGCTTTAGCTGAACACTGTGCAGAGGTTGCACTACACTAACTTGTAGTTTTAGCTAAACACTGATAGCAGGATGCACTACACTAAATTGTAGCTTTAGCTGAACACTGTGCAGAGGTCTCACTACACTAACTTGTAGCTTTAGCTTAACACTGTGCAGAGGTCACACTACACTAACTTGTAGTTTTAGCTGAACACTGTGAGGAGGACGCACTACACTAACTTGTAGCTTTAGCTGAACACTATGCAGAGGTCTCACTACACTAACTTGTAGCTTTAGCTGAACACTGTGCAGAGGTCGCACTACACTAACTTGTAGTTTTAGCTGAACACTGTGAGCAGGACGCACTACACTAACTTGTAGCTTTAGCTGAACACTGTGCAGAGGTCTCACTACACTAACTTGTAGTTTTAGCTGAACACTGTGAGCAGGACGCACTACACTAACTTGTAGTTTTAGCTGAACACTGTGCAGAGGTCTCACTACACTAACTTGTAGTTTTAGCTGAACACTATGAGGAGGACGCTCTACACTAACTTGTAGCTTTAGGTGAACACTGTGCAGAGGTCACACTACAATAACTTGTAGTTTTAGCTGAACACTGTGAGCAGGATGCACTACCCTAACTTGTAGCTTTAGCTGAACACTGTGCAGAGGTCACACTACACTAACTTGTAGCTTTAGCTGAACACTGTGAGGAGGACGCACTATACTAACTTGTAGCTTTAGCTAAACACTGTGCAGAGGTCTCACTACACTAACTTGTAGTTTTAGCTGAACACTGTGAGGAGGACGCACTACACTAACTTGTAGCTTTAGCTGAACACTGTGCAGAGGTTGCACTACACTAACTTGTAGTTTTAGCTGAACACTGTGTGCAGGACACACTACACTAACTTGTAGCTTTAGCTGAACACTGTGCAGAGGTCTCACTACACTAACTTGTAGCTTTAGCTGAACACTGTGCAGAGGTCGCACTACACTAACTTGTAGTTTTAGCTGAACACTGTGCAGAGGTCGAACTACACTAACTTGTAGTTTTAGCTGAACACTGTGAGGAGGACGCACTACACTAACTTGTAGCTTTAGCTGAACACTGTGCAGAGGTCTCACTACACTAACTTGTAGTTTTAGCTGAACACTGTGAGCAGGACGCACTACACTAACTTGTAGCTTTAGCTGAACACTGTGCAGAGGTCTCACTATACTAACTTGTAGATTTAACTGAACACTGTGAGGAGGACGCACTACACTAACTTGTAGCTTTAGCTGAACACCGTGCAGAGGTCTCACTACACTAACTTGTAGTTTTAGCTGAACACTGTGAGCAGGACACACTACACTAACTTGTAGCTTTAGCTGAACACCGTGCAGAGGTCTCACTACACTAACTTGTAGTTTTAGCTGAACACTGTGAGCAGGACGCACTACACTATCTTGTAGCTTTAGCTGAACCCTGTGCAGAGGTCTCACTACACTAACTTGTAGTTTTAGCTGAACACTGTGAGCAGGACGCACTACACTAACTTGTAGCTTTAGCTGAACACTGTGCAGAGGTCTCACTACACTAACTTGTAGTTTTAGCTGAACACTGTGAGCAGGATGCACTACACTAACTTGTAGCTTTAGCTGAACACTGTGCAGAGGTCTCACTACACTAACTTGTAGCTTTAGCTGAACACTGTGCAGAAGTCGCACTACACTAACTTGTAGTTTTAGCTGAACACTGTGAGCAGGACGCACTACACTAACTTGTAGCTTTAGCTGAACACTGTGCAGAGGTCTCACTACACTAACTTGTAGCTTTAGCTGAACACTGTGAGGAGGACGCACTACACTAACTTGTAGCTTTAGCTGAACACTGTGCAGAGGTCTCACTACACTAACTTGTAGTTTTAGCTGAACACTGTGAGGAGGACGCACTACACTAACTTTTAGCTTTAGCTGAACACTGTGCAGAGGTCGCACTACACTAACTTGTAGTTTTAGCTGAACACTGTGTGCAGGACACACTACACTAACTTGTAGCTTTAGCTGAACACTGTGCAGAGGTCTCACTACACTAACTTGTAGCTTTAGCTGAACACTGTTCAAAGGTCGCACTACACTAACTTGTAGTTTTAGCTGAACACTGTGCAGAGGTCGAACTACACTAACTTGTAGTTTTAGCTGAACACTGTGAGGAGGACGCACTACACAAACTTGTAGCTTTAGCTGAACACTGTGCAGAGGTCTCACTACACTAACTTGTAGTTTTAGCTGAACACTGTGAGCAGGACGCACTACACTAACTTGTATCTTTAGCTGAACACTGTGCAGAGGTCTCACTACACTAACTTGTAGTTTTAGCTGAACACTGTGAGCAGGACGCACTACACTAACCTGTAGCTTTAGCTGAACACTGTGCAGAGGTCTCACTACACTAACTTGTAGTTTTAGCTGAACACTGTGAGCAGGACGCAATACACTATCTTGTAGCTTTAGCTGAACCCTGTGCAGAGGTCTCACTACACTAACGTGTAGTTTTAGCTGAACACTGTGAGCAGGACGCACTACACTAACTTGTAGCTTTAGCTGAACACTGTGCAGAGGTCTCACTACACTAACTTGTAGTTTTAGCTGAACACTGTGAGCAGGACACACTACACTAACTTGTAGCTTTAGCTGAACACCGTGCAGAGGTCTCACTACACTAACTTGTAGTTTTAGCTGAACACTGTGAGCAGGACGCACTACACTATCTTGTAGCTTTAGCTGAACCCTGTGCAGAGGTCTCACTACACTAACTTGTAGTTTTAGCTGAACACTGTGAGCAGGACGCACTACACTAACTTTAGCTTTAGCTGAACACTGTGCAGAGGTCTCACTACACTAACTTGTAGTTTTAGCTGAACACTGTGAGCAGGACGCACTACACTAACTTGTAGCTTTAGCTGAACACTGTGCAGAGGTCTCATTACACTAACTTGTAGCTTTAGCTGAACACTGTGCAGAAGTCGCACTACACTAACTTGTAGTTTTAGCTGAACACTGTGAGCAGGACGCACTACACTAACTTGTAGCTTTAGCTGAACACTGTGCAGAGGTCTCACTACACTAACTTGTAGTTTTAGCTGAACACTATGAGGAGGACGCTCTACACTAACTTGTAGCTTTAGCTGAACACTGTGCAGAGGTCGCACTACACTAACTTGTAGTTTTAGCTGAACACTGTGAGCAGGACGCACTACCCTAACTTGTAGCTTTAGCTGAACACTGTGCAGAGGTCACACTAAACTAACTTGTAGCTTTAGCTGAACACTGTGAGGAGGACGCACTACACTAACTTGTAGCTTTAGCTGAACACTGTGCAGAGGTCTCACTACACTAACTTGTAGTTTTAGCTGAACACTGTGAGGAGGACGCACTACACTAACTTGTAGCTTTAGCTGAACACTGTGCAGAGGTCGCACTACAATAACTTGTAGTTTTAGCTGAACACTGTGTGCAGGACACACTACACTAACTTGTAGCTTTAGCTGAACACTGTGCAGAGGTCTCACTACACTAACTTGTAGCTTTAGCTGAACACTGTTCAAAGGTCGCACTACACTAACTTGTAGTTTTAGCTGAACACTGTGCAGAGGTCGAACTACACTAACTTGTAGTTTTAGCTGAACACTGTGAGGAGGACGCACTACACAAACTAGTAGCTTTAGCTGAACCCTGTGCAGAGGTCTCACTACACTAACTTGTAGTTTTAGCTGAACACTGTGAGCAGGACGCACTACACTAACTTGTATCTTTAGCTGAACACTGTGCAGAGGTCTCACTACACTAACTTGTAGTTTTAGATGAACACTGTGAGCAGGACGCACTACACTAACTTGTAGCTTTAGCTGAACACTGTGCAGAGGTCTCACTACACTAACTTGTAGTTTTAGCTGAACACTGTGAGCAGGACGCAATACACTATCTTGTAGCTTTAGCTGAACCCTGTGCAGAGGTCTCACTACACTAACGTGTAGTTTTAGCTGAACACTGTGAGCAGGACGCACTACACTAACTTGTAGCTTTAGCTGAACACTGTGCAGAGGTCTCACTACACTAACTTGTAGTTTTAGCTGAACACTGTGAGCAGGACACACTACACTAACTTGTAGCTTTAGCTGAACACCGTGCAGAGGTCTCACTACATTAACTTGTAGTTTTAGCTGAACACTGTGAGCAGGACGCACTACACTATCTTGTAGCTTTAGCTGAACCCTGTGCAGAGGTCTCACTACACTAACTTGTAGTTTTAGCTGAACACTGTGAGCAGGACGCACTACACTAACTTGTAGCTTTAGCTGAACACTGTGCAAAGGTCTCACTACACTAACTTGTAGTTTTAGCTGAACACTGTGAGCAGGACGCACTACACCAACTTGTAGCTTTAGCTGAACACTGTGCAGAGGTCTCACTACACTAACTTGTAGCTTTAGCTGAACACTGTGCAGAAGTCGCACTACACTAACTTGTAGTTTTAGCTGAACACTGTGAGCAGGACGCACTACACTAACTTGTAGCTTTAGCTGAACACTGTGCAGAGGTCTCACTACACTAACTTGTAGTTTTACCTGAACACTATGAGGAGGACGCTCTACACTAACTTGTAGCTTTAGCTGAACACTGTGCAGAGGTCGCACTACAATAACTTGTAGTTTTAGCTGAACACTGTGAGCAGGACGCACTACCCTAACTTGTAGCTTTAGCTGAACACTGTGCAGAGGTCACACTAAACTAACTTGTAGCTTTAGCTGAACACTGTGAGGAGGACGCACTACACTAACTTGTAGCTTTAGCTGAACACTGTGCAGAGGTCTCACTACACTAACTTGTAGTTTTAGCTGAACACTGTGCAGAGGTCTCACTACACTAACTTGTAGTTTTAGCTGAACACTGTGAGGAGGACGCACTACACTAACTTGTAGCTTTAGCTGAACACTGTGCAGAGGTCGCACTACAATAACTTGTAGTTTTAGCTGAACACTGTGTGCAGGACACACTACACTAACTTGTAGCTTTAGCTGAACACTGTGCAGAGGTCTCACTACACTAACTTGTAGCTTTAGCTGAACACTGTGCAGAGGTCACACTACACTAACTTGTAGTTTTAGCTGAACACTGTGCAGAGGTCAAACTACACTAACTTGTAGTTTTAGCTGAACACTGTGAGGAGAACGCACTACACAAACTTGTAGCTTTAGCTGAACACTGTGCAGAGGTCTCACTACACTAACTTGTAGTTTTAGCTGAACACTGTGAGCAGGACGCACTACACTAACTTGTATCTTTAGCTGAACACTGTGCAGAGGTCTCACTACACTAACTTGTAGTTTTAGCTGAACACTGTGAGCAGGACGCACTACACTAACTTGTATCTTTAGCTGAACACTGTGCAGAGGTCTCACTACACTAACTTGTAGTTTTAGCTGAACACTGTGAGCAGGACGCACTACACTATCTTGTAGCTTTAGCTGAACCCTGTGCAGAGGTCTCACTACACTAACGTGTAGTTTTAGCTGAACACTGTGAGCAGGACGCACTACACTAACTTGTAGCTTTAGCTCAACACTGTGCAGAGGTCTCACTACACTAACTTGTAGTTTTAGCTGAACACTGTGAGCAGGACACACTACACTAACTTGTAGCTTTAGCTGAACACTGTGCAGAGGTCTCACTACACTAACTTGTAGTTTTAGCTGAACACTGTGAGCAGGACGCACTACACTATCTTGTAGCTTTAGCTGAACCCTGTGCAGAGGTCTCACTACACTAACTTGTAATTTTAGCTGAACACTGTGAGCAGGACGCACTACACTAACTTGTAGCTTTAGCTGAACACTGTGCAGAGGTCTCACTACACTAACTTGTAGCTTTAGCTGAACACTGTGCAGAAGTCGCACTACACTAACTTGTAGTTTTAGCTGAACACTGTGAGCAGGACGCACTACATTAACTTGTAGCTTTAGCTGAACACTGTGTAGAGGTCTTACTACACTAACTTGTAGTTTTAGCTGAACACTGAGCAGGACGCACTACACTATCTTGTAGCTTTAGCTGAACCCTGTGCAGAGGTCTCACTACACTAACTTGTAGTTTTAGCTGAACACTGTGAGGAGGACGCACTACACTAACTTGTAGCTTTAGATGAACACTGTGCAGAGGTTGCACTACACTAACTTGTAGTTTTAGCTGAACACTGTGAGCAGGACGCACTACACTAACTTGTAGCTTTAGCTGAACACTGTGCAGAGGTCACACTAAACTAACTTGTAGCTTTAGCTGAACACTGTGAGGAGGACGCACTACACTAACTTGTAGCTTTAGCTGAACACTGTGCAGAGGTCTCACTACACTAACTTGTAGTTTTAGCTGAACACTGTGCAGAGGTCTCACTACACTAACTTGTAGTTTTAGCTGAACACTGTGAGGAGGACGCACTACACTAACTTGTAGCTTTAGCTGAACACTGTGCAGAGGTCGCACTACAATAACTTGTAGTTTTAGCTGAACACTGTGTGCAGGACACACTAAACTAACTTGTAGCTTTAGCTGAACACTGTGCAGAGGTCTCACTACACTAACTTGTAGCTTTAGCTGAACACTGTGCAGAGGTCACACTACACTAACTTGTAGTTTTAGCTGAACACTGTGCAGAGGTCAAACTACACTAACTTGTAGTTTTAGCTGAACACTGTGAGGAGAACGCACTACACAAACTTGTAGCTTTAGCTGAACACTGTGCAGAGGTCTCACTACACTAACTTGTAGTTTTAGCTGAACACTGTGAGCAGGACGCACTACACTAACTTGTATCTTTAGCTGAACACTGTGCAGAGGTCTCACTACACTAACTTGTAGTTTTAGCTGAACACTGTGAGCAGGACGCACTACACTAACTTGTATCTTTAGCTGAACACTGTGCAGAGGTCTCACTACACTAACTTGTAGTTTTAGCTGAACACTGTGAGCAGGACGCACTACACTATCTTGTAGCTTTAGCTGAACCCTGTGCAGAGGTCTCACTACACTAACGTGTAGTTTTAGCTGAACACTGTGAGCAGGACGCACTACACTAACTTGTAGCTTTAGCTGAACACTGTGCAGAGGTCTCACTACACTAACTTGTAGTTTTAGCTGAACACTGTGAGCAGGACACACTACACTAACTTGTAGCTTTAGCTGAACACTGTGCAGAGGTCTCACTACACTAACTTGTAGTTTTAGCTGAACACTGTGAGCAGGACGCACTACACTATCTTGTAGCTTTAGCTGAACCCTTTGCAGAGGTCTCACTACACTAACTTGTAATTTTAGCTGAACACTGTGAGCAGGACGCACTACACTAACTTGTAGCTTTAGCTGAACACTGTGCAGAGGTCTCACTACACTAACTTGTAGCTTTAGCTGAACACTGTGCAGAAGTCGCACTACACTAACTTGTAGTTTTAGCTGAACACTGTGAGCAGGACGCACTACATTAACTTGTAGCTTTAGCTGAACACTGTGTAGAGGTCTTACTACACTAACTTGTAGTTTTAGCTGAACACTGAGCAGGACGCACTACACTATCTTGTAGCTTTAGCTGAACCCTGTGCAGAGGTCTCACTACACTAACTTGTAGTTTTAGCTGAACACTGTGAGGAGGACGCACTACACTAACTTGTAGCTTTAGATGAACACTGTGCAGAGGTTGCACTACACTAACTTGTAGTTTTAGCTGAACACTGTGAGCAGGACGCACTACACTAACTTGTAGCTTTAGCTGAACACTGTGCAGAGGTCTCACTACACTAACTTGTAGCTTTAGCTGAACACTGTGCAGAGGTCGCACTACACTAACTTGTAGTTTTAGCTGAACACTGTGAGCAGGACGCACTACACTAACTTGTAGCTTTAGCTGAACACTGTGCAGAGGTCTCACTACACTAACTTGTAGCTTTAGCTGAACACTGTGCAGAGGTCGCACTACACTAACTTGTAGCTTTAGCTGAACACTATGCATAGGTCTCACTACACTAACTTGTAGCTTTAGCTGAACACTGTGCAGATGTCGCACTACACTAACTTGTAGTTTTAGCTGAACACTGTGAGCAGGACGCACTACACTATTTTGTAGCTTTAGCTGAACACTGTGCAGAGGTCTCACTACACTAACTTGTAGCTTTAGCTGAACACTGTGCAGAGGTCGCACTACACTAACTTGTAGTTTTAGCTGAACACTGTGAGCAGGACGCACTACACTAACTTGTAGCTTTAGCTGAACACTGTGCAGAGGTCTCACTACACGAACTTGTAGTTTTAGCTGAACACTGTGAGCAGGACGCACTACACTAACTTGTAGCTTTAGCTGAACACTGTGCAGAGGTGTCACTACACTAACTTGTAGTTTTAGCTGAACACTGTGAGGAGGACGCACTACACTAACTTGTAGCTTTAGCTGAACACTATGCAGAGGTCTCACTACACTAACTTGTAGTTTTAGCTGAACACTGTGTGCAGGACGCACTACACTAACTTTTAGCTTTAGCTGAACACTGTGCAGAGGTCTCACTACACTAACTTGTAGCTTTAGCTGAACACTGTGCAGAGGTCGCACTACACTAACTTGTAGTTTTAGCTGAACACTGTGCAGAGGTCGCACTACACTAACTTGTAGTTTTAGCTGAACACTGTGAGGAGGATGCACTACACTAACTTGTAGCTTTAGCTGAACACTGTGCAGAGGTTGCACTACACTAACTTGTAGTTTTAGCTAAACACTGATAGCAGGACGCACTACACTAAATTGTAGCTTTAGCTGAACACTGTGCAGAGGTCTCACTACACTAACTTGTAGCTTTAGCTTAACACTGTGCAGAGGTCACACTACACTAACTTGTAGTTTTAGCTGAACACTGTGAGGAGGACGCACTACACTAACTTGTAGCTTTAGCTGAACACTATGCAGAGGTCTCACTACACTAACTTGTAGTTTTAGCTGAACACTGTGTGCAGGACGCACTACACTAACTTGTAGCTTTAGCTGAACACTGTGCAGAGGTCTCACTACACTAACTTGTAGCTTTAGCTGAACACTGTGCAGAGGTCGCACTACACTAACTTGTAGTTTTAGCTGAACACTGTGCAGAGGTCGCACTACACTAACTTGTAGTTTTAGCTGAACACTGTGAGGAGGATGCACTACACTAACTTGTAGCTTTAGCTGAACACTGTGCAGAGGTTGCACTACACTAACTTGTAGTTTTAGCTAAACACTGATAGCAGGATGCACTACACTAAATTGTAGCTTTAGCTGAACACTGTGCAGAGGTCTCACTACACTAACTTGTAGCTTTAGCTTAACACTGTGCAGAGGTCACACTACACTAACTTGTAGTTTTAGCTGAACACTGTGAGGAGGACGCACTACACTAACTTGTAGCTTTAGCTGAACACTATGCAGAGGTCTCACTACACTAACTTGTAGCTTTAGCTGAACACTGTGCAGAGGTCGCACTACACTAACTTGTAGTTTTAGCTGAACACTGTGAGCAGGACGCACTACACTAACTTGTAGCTTTAGCTGAACACTGTGCAGAGGTCTCACTACACTAACTTGTAGTTTTAGCTGAACACTGTGAGCAGGACGCACTACACTAACTTGTAGTTTTAGCTGAAAACTGTGCAGAGGTCTCACTACACTAACTTGTAGTTTTAGCTGAACACTATGAGGAGGACGCTCTACACTAACTTGTAGCTTTAGGTGAACACTGTGCAGAGGTCTCACTACACTAACTTGTAGCTTTAGCTGAACACTGTGCAGAGGTCGCACTACACTAACTTGTAGTTTTAGCTGAACACTGTGCAGAGGTCGCACTACACTAACTTGTAGTTTTAGCTGAACACTGTGAGGAGGATGCACTACACTAACTTGTAGCTTTAGCTGAACACTGTGCAGAGGTTGCACTACACTAACTTGTAGTTTTAGCTAAACACTGATAGCAGGATGCACTACACTAAATTGTAGCTTTAGCTGAACACTGTGCAGAGGTCTCACTACACTAACTTGTAGCTTTAGCTTAACACTGTGCAGAGGTCACACTACACTAACTTGTAGTTTTAGCTGAACACTGTGAGGAGGACGCACTACACTAACTTGTAGCTTTAGCTGAACACTATGCAGAGGTCTCACTACACTAACTTGTAGCTTTAGCTGAACACTGTGCAGAGGTCGCACTACACTAACTTGTAGTTTTAGCTGAACACTGTGAGCAGGACGCACTACACTAACTTGTAGCTTTAGCTGAACACTGTGCAGAGGTCTCACTACACTAACTTGTAGTTTTAGCTGAACACTGTGAGCAGGACGCACTACACTAACTTGTAGTTTTAGCTGAACACTGTGCAGAGGTCTCACTACACTAACTTGTAGTTTTAGCTGAACACTATGAGGAGGACGCTCTACACTAACTTGTAGCTTTAGGTGAACACTGTGCAGAGGTCACACTACAATAACTTGTAGTTTTAGCTGAACACTGTGAGCAGGATGCACTACCCTAACTTGTAGCTTTAGCTGAACACTGTGCAGAGGTCACACTACACTAACTTGTAGCTTTAGCTGAACACTGTGAGGAGGACGCACTATACTAACTTGTAGCTTTAGCTAAACACTGTGCAGAGGTCTCACTACACTAACTTGTAGTTTTAGCTGAACACTGTGAGGAGGACGCACTACACTAACTTGTAGCTTTAGCTGAACACTGTGCAGAGGTTGCACTACACTAACTTGTAGTTTTAGCTGAACACTGTGTGCAGGACACACTACACTAACTTGTAGCTTTAGCTGAACACTGTGCAGAGGTCTCACTACACTAACTTGTAGCTTTAGCTGAACACTGTGCAGAGGTCGCACTACACTAACTTGTAGTTTTAGCTGAACACTGTGCAGAGGTCGAACTACACTAACTTGTAGTTTTAGCTGAACACTGTGAGGAGGACGCACTACACTAACTTGTAGCTTTAGCTGAACACTGTGCAGAGGTCTCACTACACTAACTTGTAGTTTTAGCTGAACACTGTGAGCAGGACGCACTACACTAACTTGTAGCTTTAGCTGAACACTGTGCAGAGGTCTCACTATACTAACTTGTAGATTTAACTGAACACTGTGAGGAGGACGCACTACACTAACTTGTAGCTTTAGCTGAACACCGTGCAGAGGTCTCACTACACTAACTTGTAGTTTTAGCTGAACACTGTGAGCAGGACACACTACACTAACTTGTAGCTTTAGCTGAACACCGTGCAGAGGTCTCACTACACTAACTTGTAGTTTTAGCTGAACACTGTGAGCAGGACGCACTACACTATCTTGTAGCTTTAGCTGAACCCTGTGCAGAGGTCTCACTACACTAACTTGTAGTTTTAGCTGAACACTGTGAGCAGGACGCACTACACTAACTTGTAGCTTTAGCTGAACACTGTGCAGAGGTCTCACTACACTAACTTGTAGTTTTAGCTGAACACTGTGAGCAGGATGCACTACACTAACTTGTAGCTTTAGCTGAACACTGTGCAGAGGTCTCACTACACTAACTTGTAGCTTTAGCTGAACACTGTGCAGAAGTCGCACTACACTAACTTGTAGTTTTAGCTGAACACTGTGAGCAGGACGCACTACACTAACTTGTAGCTTTAGCTGAACACTGTGCAGAGGTCTCACTACACTAACTTGTAGTTTTAGCTGAACACTATGAGGAGGACGCTCTACACTAACTTGTAGCTTTAGCTGAACACTGTGCAGAGGTCGCACTACAATAACTTGTAGTTTTAGCTGAACACTGTGAGCAGGACGCACTACCCTAACTTGTAGCTTTAGCTGAACACTGTGCAGAGGTCACACTAAACTAACTTGTAGCTTTAGCTGAACACTGTGAGGAGGACGCACTACACTAACTTGTAGCTTTAGCTGAACACTGTGCAGAGGTCTCACTACACTAACTTGTAGTTTTAGCTGAACACTGTGAGGAGGACGCACTACACTAACTTGTAGCTTTAGCTGAACACTGTGCAGAGGTCGCACTACAATAACTTGTAGTTTTAGCTGAACACTGTGTGCAGGACACACTACACTAACTTGTAGCTTTAGCTGAACACTGTGCAGAGGTCTCACTACACTAACTTGTAGCTTTAGCTGAACACTGTGCAGAGGTCGCACTACACTAACTTGTAGTTTTAGCTGAACACTGTGCAGAGGTCAAACTACACTAACTTGTAGTTTTAGCTGAACACTGTGAGGAGAACGCACTACACAAACTTGTAGCTTTAGCTGAACACTGTGCAGAGGTCTCACTACACTAACTTGTAGTTTTAGCTGAACACTGTGAGCAGGACGCACTACACTAACTTGTATCTTTAGCTGAACACTGTGCAGAGGTCTCACTACACTAACTTGTAGTTTTAGCTGAACACTGTGAGCAGGACGCACTACACTAACTTGTAGCTTTAGCTGAACACTGTGCAGAGGTCTCACTACACTAACTTGTAGTTTTAGCTGAACACTGTGAGCAGGACGCACTACACTATCTTGTAGCTTTAGCTGAACCCTGTGCAGAGGTCTCACTACACTAACGTGTAGTTTTAGCTGAACACTGTGAGCAGGACGCACTACACTAACTTGTAGCTTTAGCTGAACACTGTGCAGAGGTCTCACTACACTAACTTGTAGTTTTAGCTGAACACTGTGAGCAGGACACACTACACTAACTTGTAGCTTTAGCTGAACACTGTGCAGAGGTCTCACTACACTAACTTGTAGTTTTAGCTGAACACTGTGAGCAGGACGCACTACACTATCTTGTAGCTTTAGCTGAACACTGTGCAGAGGTCTCACTACACTAACTTGTAGTTTTAGCTGAACACTGTGAGCAGGACACACTACACTAACTTGTAGCTTTAGCTGAACACTGTGCAGAGGTCTCACTACACTAACTTGTAGTTTTAGCTGAACACTGTGAGCAGGACGCACTACACTATCTTGTAGCTTTAGCTGAACCCTGTGCAGAGGTCTCACTACACTAACTTGTAATTTTAGCTGAACACTGTGAGCAGGACGCACTACACTAACTTGTAGCTTTAGCTGAACACTGTGCAGAGGTCTCACTACACTAACTTGTAGCTTTAGCTGAACACTGTGCAGAAGTCGCACTACACTAACTTGTAGTTTTAGCTGAACACTGTGAGCAGGACGCACTACATTAACTTGTAGCTTTAGCTGAACACTGTGTAGAGGTCTTACTACACTAACTTGTAGTTTTAGCTGAACACTGAGCAGGACGCACTACACTATCTTGTAGCTTTAGCTGAACCCTGTGCAGAGGTCTCACTACACTAACTTGTAGTTTTAGCTGAACACTGTGAGGAGGACGCACTACACTAACTTGTAGCTTTAGATGAACACTGTGCAGAGGTTGCACTACACTAACTTGTAGTTTTAGCTGAACACTGTGAGCAGGACGCACTACACTAACTTGTAGCTTTAGCTGAACACTGTGCAGAGGTCTCACTACACTAACTTGTAGCTTTAGCTGAACACTGTGCAGAGGTCGCACTACACTAACTTATAGTTTTAGCTGAACACTGTGAGGAGGACGCACTACACTAACTTGTAGCTTTAGCTGAACACTATGCATAGGTCTCACTACACTAACTTGTAGCTTTAGCTGAACACTGTGCAGATGTCGCACTACACTAACTTGTAGTTTTAGCTGAACACTGTGAGCAGGACGCACTACACTATTTTGTAGCTTTAGCTGAACACTGTGCAGAGGTCTCACTACACTAACTTGTAGCTTTAGCTGAACACTGTGCAGAGTTCGCACTACACTAACTTGTAGTTTTAGCTGAACACTGTGAGCAGGACGCACTGCACTAACTTGTAGCTTTAGCTGAACACTGTGCAGAGGTCTCACTACACGAACTTGTAGTTTTAGCTGAACACTGTGAGCTGGACGCACTACACTAACTTGTAGCTTTAGCTGAACACTGTGCAGAGGTGTCACTACACTAACTTGTAGTTTTAGCTGAACACTATGAGGAGGACGCTCTACACTAACTTGTAGCTTTAGCTGAACACTGTGCAGAGGTCGCACTACACTAACTTGTAGTTTTAGCTGAACACTGTGAGGAGGACGCACTACACTAACTTGTAGCTTTAGCTGAACACTATGCAGAGGTCTCACTACACTAACTTGTAGTTTTAGCTGAACACTGTGTGCAGGACGCACTACACTAACTTGTAGCTTTAGCTGAACACTGTGCAGAGGTCTCACTACACTAACTTGTAGCTTTAGCTGAACACTGTGCAGAGGTCGCACTACACTAACTTGTAGTTTTAGCTGAACACTGTGCAGAGGTCGCACTACACTAACTTGTAGTTTTAGCTGAACACTGTGAGGAGGATGCACTACATTAACTTGTAGCTTTAGCTGAACACTGTGCAGAGGTTGCACTACACTAACTTGTAGTTTTAGCTAAACACTGATAGCAGGACGCACTACACTAAATTGTAGCTTTAGCTGAACACTGTGCAGAGGTCTCACTACACTAACTTGTAGCTTTAGCTTAACACTGTGCAGAGGTCACACTACACTAACTTGTAGTTTTAGCTGAACACTGTGAGGAGGACGCACTACACTAACTTGTAGCTTTAGCTGAACACTATGCAGAGGTCTCACTACACTAACTTGTAGTTTTAGCTGAACACTGTGTGCAGGACGCACTACACTAACTTGTAGCTTTAGCTGAACACTGTGCAGAGGTCTCACTACACTAACTTGTAGCTTTAGCTGAACACTGTGCAGAGGTCGCACTACACTAACTTGTAGTTTTAGCTGAACACTGTGCAGAGGTCGCACTACACTAACTTGTAGTTTTAGCTGAACACTGTGCAGAGGTTGCACTACACTAACTTGTAGTTTTAGCTAAACACTGATAGCAGGACGCACTACACTAAATTGTAGCTTTATCTGAACACTGTGCAGAGGTCTCACTACACTAACTTGTAGCTTTAGCTTAACACTGTGCAGAGGTCACACTACACTAACTTGTAGTTTTAGCTGAACACTGTGAGGAGGACGCACTACACTAACTTGTAGCTTTAGCTGAACACTATGCAGAGGTCTCACTACACTAACTTGTAGCTTTAGCTGAACACTGTGCAGAGGTCGCACTACACTAACTTGTAGTTTTAGCTGAACACTGTGAGCAGGACGCACTACACTAACTTGTAGCTTTAGCTGAACACTGTGCAGAGGTCTCACTACACTAACTTGTAGTTTTAGCTGAACACTGTGAGCAGGACGCACTACACTAACTTGTAGCTTTAGCTGAACACTGTGCAGAGGTCTCACTACACTAACTTGTAGTTTTAGCTGAACACTATGAGGAGGACGCTCTACACTAACTTGTAGCTTTAGCTGAACACTGTGCAGAGGTCACACTACAATAACTTGTAGTTTTAGCTGAACACTGTGAGCAGGATGCACTACCCTAACTTGTAGCTTTAGCTGAACACTGTGCAGAGGTCACACTAAACTAACTTGTAGCTTTAGCGAAACACTGTGAGGAGGACGCACTATACTAACTTGTAGCTTTAGCTAAACACTGTGCAGAGGTCTCACTACACTAACTTGTAGTTTTAGCTGAACACTGTGAGGAGGACGCACTACACTAACTTGTAGCTTTAGCTGAACACTGTGCAGAGGTTGCACTACACTAACTTGTAGTTTTAGCTGAACACTGTGTGCAGGACACACTACACTAACTTGTAGCTTTAGCTGAACACTGTGCAGAGGTCTCACTACACTAACTTGTAGCTTTAGCTGAACACTGTGCAGAGGTCGCACTACACTAACTTGTAGTTTTAGCTGAACACTGTGCAGAGGTCGAACTACACTAACTTGTAGTTTTAGCTGAACACTGTGAGGAGGACGCACTACACTAACTTGTAGCTTTAGCTGAACACTGTGCAGAGGTCTCACTACACTAACTTGTATCTTTAGCTGAACACTGTGCAGAGGTCTCACTACACTAACTTGTAGTTTTAGCTGAACACTGTGAGCAGGACGCACTACACTAACTTGTAGCTTTAGCTGAACACTGTGCAGAGGTCTCACTACACTAACTTGTAGTTTTAGCTGAACACTGTGAGGAGGACGCACTACACTAACTTGTAGCTTTAGCTGAACACTGTGCAGAGGTCTCACTATACTAACTTGTAGATTTAACTGAACACTGTGAGGAGGACGCACTACACTAACTGTAAATAGTCTAGCTGCCTGACTGTGGTACTAATAGTTTCAAAAAAACACCAGCAATTTTCTTCAGGTAGCTGTAAATACTGTAACAAGACAAGCCTGCCTGTCAGTAGGAAGATAACAGGAACGGATCTAGCTAAACTGAATACAGTGTATATATATATATGCAACATCTGGGATGCATATATATACACAATACACTATAAGTGCAGCTAACTCACTGACTGTCCTGCCTAATCAAGCTAACTCAAATGAAATGACACTGTCTCTCTCTCTCTATCTAAGCACCCCGGAACACACTACACAGGGCCGCCGTGCAGGCGGCCTTATATAGTTTGGGGCGTGTTCTAAACCCCCTGAGCCATAATTGGCCAAAGGCCCCCTGGCTTTGGCCAATTACAGCTCTCTCTACCGACGGCGCTGTGATTGGCCAAGCATGCGGGTCATAGTGCATGCTTGGCCAATCATCAGCCAGCAATGCACTGCGATGCCGCAGTGAATTATGGGCCGTGATGCACCACACGAATTTGGCGCGAACGGCCCATAACGTTCGCAATTCGGCGAACGATTCGAACAGCCGATGTTCGAGACGAACATGGGTTTGACTCGAACGCGAAGCTCATCCCTAACCACCACAATGAATTTGAAATGAAATGAACAAGATGTGCTTTAACTACAGACTTTCAGCTTTAATTTGAGAGTATTTACATCAAAATCAGGTGAATGGTGTAGGAATTACAACAGTTTGTTTATGTGCCTCCCACTTTTTAAGGGACCAAAAGTAATGGGACAGATTAACAATCATCCATCAAACTTTCACTTTTTAATACTTGGTTGCAAATCCTTTGCAGTCAATTACAGCATTATGTGTGTATATATATATATATATATATATATATATATATATATATATATATGTATATGTATATATATATATTATATATATATATATATATATATATATATATATATATAATATATAAATATATATATATATATAAATATATATATATATATATATATATATATATATATATATATATATATATATAACGGTCATCAGGAAAAAGGAGCAGCCAGCAACTGCATAGCTTCAAGCGTATTTATTGTGAAGCCTTCACAGTGAGTACAGTCAGCAGCAGACTAGTTTCGGCGATAAGCCTTGTTCACAGCACACATATATGTTGAAAAGCATGAACATTTATACAAAAAAACTCTAGCTAAGAGTCTAGCTATAGTACAACACGAGATACAAAACATACAAAGACTATCTTGACATGTGAGAAAATACATATATTAAAAGCTCTATAAGAGAATCTTTAATGAAAAAATATAAATTTAAAAATTCGTAAGCTGGGAAATATAAAGACTATGCATAACAATAGTACACATTCAAAGTGTCCATAACTCCAGGGCTTTTTTGAACTTATTTCATAAAAAGGTCCACGTTGTAGCGGTGGTTCATTCCCGCAGGTACCCTTGTCTGTAGGTGGAAAATCCACCAGACTTCACGTGAAAGAAGTGCATGGTGGATGTCCCCCCCCCCGGCACATGAGGATAATTTAACTCTTTCCAAGCCTGAGTACGAAAAGGATGCCATATTGGCATTATGTTCATACTTAAAGTGCTTTGACACATTGGATAAGCCTTTGTCAGTACTGTAAGATGCACCATGAAAATGTTTGCTGATTCGAGTTCTCAGTGGTCTCATGGTGCAACCCACATATTGTTTGTTACATTTATCGCATTCCACAACATATATAACATTGCTAGTGCCACAGTTGATATATTCACGAATCGTAAATTATTGTCCCGTGACACATGAAACTACTGTCTTGTGTTGTCCAGAGTGTCTACTACAGAAACGACATGTGTTATTCCCACAAATGTAAGAGCCCACAGTGTTCAACCAAGAGGACCATGGTTGAACTCACAAACGTGTCTTTGGCTTGTGAGTTCGCCCCTCAACCCCTTATTATTTAGGGCTTGTAACATAACTTCCTCACATAAGAGGCGTTGGCTCTCCTCCATTTCCTGCATTTTGCAGGCTGCCATGTAGGCATAGTCGTCTTGATTATTGGGGGGGGTTCTGAGGGCCGCAGTAGCCTTCCGAAATAGGCCAAGTGCTGCCTCCTCCAGGTTACTCCTCTTCCTGGGATTTTTTTTTGGAAGGCGGAGGGGAGGGACCTGGGATTCGGGCAGGCTGCTGGGCCCGGCCACCTCCTGGCTGCCACTTACCCTCGCCATCTCCTGGCTGCCACTTTCCCCCACCACCACCTGGCTGAGACTTTCCACGGCCTCCTCCTGGCTGAGATTTTCCTGTGTATGAATAGGGACATCGTTTTAGTTTTTGGTTCATCAATCACACACAATTTTCAGCTCATGACTGTTGCAAATTAAATGTTAATAAATAGAAAAGACTGTCATTCTGACCCCAGCATTTTTCATTCTTGTCGCAATCATTTGTGGCTACTACTGTCTACTGATATGTAAAACACTTTGTAAAATCAGAAATTAATGATCAATAATAACATCTAGTTAACATCATTAATTATTTGACTAGAAATATGTTGAACAATGCTATACCTGGCTCAAGCTGGGCTCCTCCACTTCTTCCTGGGTGGAAGGCCCAGCTTGGGCGTCGGAAGCCTCAGCTGAGGTGGAAGGAAGCCTTGAAGGAAGATTGGAGAGTGCTGGCCTAGGTTCAGTCTGGCCTGCCAGAAAATACAGTCTGTCATAGTACCACAGCCTGGGTACATACATGTCATCTGCTGCAGCTCCTGATCTCTGGGAATCCTGGACCTTCTTGCGCAACCTATTATAAGTGCTCCTCATGCCACCAATTAGGGCCTTTAAATAGGCGATGTCTGCCGTGGGGATCACCGGCTTCACAAATTCCAGCAATTGATCCAGTGCTGCCTTCCTCTTTGGTTTATTGTTATAAAAGGGGTGGTTTACCTGCCACAGACAGGGCAGCTCCCTGTATATAGCAATGAATATGGGGATAAAGTCCTCATCATTGAATAGATCCATTTTCTCTGCAAGACACAGCACAAGACAAACTCTAATGTCAGGCTAAACTCTCATAATCTTGTCACAATATAGGCCTCAATCTAGAAGCAGTATAGGCCACTGATGCACCAAGTTAAAATTGTACCTTCGTTCTAACTATCGGCGCTTCCGATACTCCTTCCGCCGCTCACAGATCGTACGTACGACACACACATGTTACGCTTTATATACACTGCGCATGCATGAAACTCCGCCCGCCCCTGACCTTCTATTTAATATATTCCCTGCCCCTTGTCTTTCGGTGCAGTGGGAGAGCTTATGGCGGTGACAGAGCAGATGGATGTGAGTAGCAGCAACGACGAGAAAATCCCGGAGCCACAAATGTCCCGATCCCGGAGGATATTTAAGGCCTCAAATATGGTCTTTATAGAGATGGAGGAGATGGTGGACATCTTCAAGAGGGCCGACTATGACGGGAAGCATAGACCGTACCCAAACCCAAATGTGAGAAAGACCAAGATCATGACTAAAGTTGTGAAAAGTCTGCAGAAGAATTTAGGGGTACGGCGATCCAAGGATCAACTGAGGAAACAATGGTCAGACCTCAAATTGAGGGAGCAGGATCAGTACAGAATAGTCCAGAAAAATCAAGAGAGTGCTGCAAAAAAGTAAGTATTTTGTTGTGTGTTCCTATTCTTCTTGATAAATTCGTGCTGCTCCATGTGCTTTTCTTTACTGTTGTACAGTTTAAAATGGAAAGTTTCAGGTTCGTGGGCACAGTAATAGTTCGTAGTGAACATCGTTCGTTCGCCCACTAATACAATGTTTTTTGCAGATGCAGGTTAACTACATTTGGTCATGCCTATTTGTCTTAAAAGAAGTTTAGTACATTGTTGTCTAGATGGGTTTGTAACTAGAATGAAATGTAAACTTGATTCAGTGTAAGGAGAGGACATTCAGCAGCTGTTTACACATCTGGACGCAGAAGCACTAGTGTGGGACACCAGAACAACCTTTTTAGGGTTTCCCACACAGGTGCTCCAGTGGATACTAGGGGTCTCTACATGTGTGATACTTTAACAAAAAAGGTAAGTATACCAGCTTTGTAAAGGGAAAAAATCATGTCTTCAGCTTTGAACTCTGCCAAAACAGACAATTGTATGACACTTCCAAGCAATGTTTCATATTCCTATTTCTTGCCTCAAATATCTGTGTGCTAAGTATACCTTTATTTTATTCACATAGGGGAGAAAAGTCTCGGGACGTCTGGGGTCACCAGGGACCCCCAACCTCCTAAAGAAGGGGTAATCCAAAAACAACAACCAGAGGATGTGGAGGAAGGAGAGGTTTATGAAGTGGGCAAAATAGTGACCACAACAGGTGAGTGTCTGAGACCACAGCTTCAGGTAATAGATGTATGTCTGCATATTTATAATACATGGTGTGTTTTTTTTTTAGGTGATGTGGATGTTGTTGAAGAAGAAACACATTTCACAAGTGCAAGGGCACAAGTCCTCATCGGGGAGATCATGATGTGCAATCGGGATTTACAGAAGATCAAGGAAGACATCAATGATGTGGGAAAAAAGACTCAAAAACATCATTGATGTTTTAGGCAGAATTGAAAACACACCAACGTTTATAAAAATTCTTTCATTTTTTCTAACTTTTCTCTAAAATTTTGAAAGCCAAATTTTGAAGCTGCACACAGTGTGTCAACATGTGCTATCTGCCATCATGGGATATCAAGGTACGCGTTTTGGGGGTGCAACCCCTTCCTCGCAACTAAAGTCGATGAGAGGAAGGGGTTGCACCCCCGAAACACGTCCATTGATCCCCCATGATGGGAGCTAGCACATGTTGACATTAAGCATGGGATCAGGAGGGAAATACCCATTTTGACTCTCAATTTGTGTGCATCTTCAAAATTTGGCTTTCACAGGGGTGACATCACCCCATCTGATGAAGGCAATATCAACACAGTTTGGACATACTAATGTCTGATATTGCCTTCACTTTGTTAAAGTTGAACTTTGTAAATTCCTGAGCTGTGTATTGTTTAATGGTTTTAAACATGCCTGTTTTAACACGAAAAAGGCTATTTGTACTGTCCAAAAAAAAAAAATGTTATTACTAAAATATGTTGGTTCGTTCAAAAACCCTTTTCTAACGCACATGTGAATGTGCACAGAGTAAAAAGTGTTCTGCTCAACAATATGTGGCTTCTTCTTTCAAGGCTCAATATCATTTTTTGGACTAAGTTGGTGTTTACACTGAAATGGGAGTTAACTAAAGGCAAATCCACTTTGCACTACAAGTGCACTTTCATTGCAGTTTCATGTGCACTTTTGCAGTGCACTTGGAGTGCAAAGTGGATTTTGCTTTAGTAAATAACTCCCACAGTGCTTTATAATTTGCCACAATCTTGCCATTTTCGTGACTCACCAAAATTAATTCATGGTGCTGAAAATGATGTATATTTTTATCAGTAATGCATTACATACATTAACAACAAAAATAAGGTGTGTGTGTAGCAGACCCACAACAAATTAATATTTCGCTGAAGAAGAGATTGTTATTTCATGTATCAAATAAATTACATTTGCACTATTGAAGAAAATGGCCAAAAAGAAAAGCCCAATGGAGAACCTAGGAGACAGCTAAAAGAAACACAAGCAGTAAATCTAAGTAAATCTTACTTCAGTTTAAGTAAAAAATGTATTTTGAAAATGTTTCTTAAACATTTTCTGGCATATTAATGGCCCCCCTACCCGCAAAGTACTCAACATACTTCTGTCTTACTTCGCGGGCGCTTTTGGGGGGCAAGCCAGGACGGCCAGCTTCAAGCGCCTTCAGGGTTTCTTTATGAAGTCCGGCCTCAGACGCAACTGAGGCAACATAGTTCATAGAATTTCTCCTTAAAGAGTTGTGGACAATGCAGCATGCAAGGATGATATGGTTAAGTTTATATTCCGCCATGTTGATTGCTGTAAGGAATAGGCAAGATCGGCTGGCCATTATCACGAAAGCGTTCTTCACCACTCTTCTGGCTCCGGCCAGCCGGTAGTTAAAAACCCTCTGGTCCGGGCTGAGGGTCCTCATGGCTTCAAAACGGTCAGCTGGTCAGAATGAACTAACAGAACACACTGAAAATCAGAAAGGCCAGAGAAGAGCGAGCTGAAAATCAGAAACGAGAGGACAAGAATGAACTGAAAATCAAATACGTACTATAATAATACGCACTGAAAAACAAATGCGAACTGACTACATGTACTGAAAACCAGATACAAACCCACAAGCACAAACTAAAAGAGCAGTAACGATCGGAAAAGCTTGAGGCTGAAAAGCGCGAATCATCTCTCACCAAACTTCTGCTATCATGAGATTAGCAGAAGGAGCCCAAAGGGTGGTGCACTTCGTATTGAACTTCCCTTTTCTAGTGCCATTGTACGTGTTGTACGTCACCGTGTTCTTGACGTTCAGAATTTCCGACAAGATTTGTGTGGCCGTGTGTATGTAAGACAAGTTTGAGCCAACATCCGTGGGAAAAAATCCATGGATTTTGTTGTCGGAATGTCCGAGTGTGTGTACGCGGCATTACTATTACTAAGGCTCTTCTTACGACCAGCATTCTCCAAGAAGGTAATTATATTTTTCTCCATGGTGAGACGGGCTGCTCTATCTATATTCCATTTGTCATACTCTAGTGAGTGAAGTTGTGAGGCTATAATATTGCACTCCTTATTAAAACCTTCCTCAGTAGAGCAGTTATGTCTGGCCCTGGTGAACTCCCCCATCGGAATGGATCGTTTGGTGTGTGCAGGATGGCAACTAGTAGCCAGAAGTAAGGCATTGCCTGCACATGCTTTATGATAGGTGGCAGTTGTAACCAAGCCCTGAGCTGCACAGCCTGTTAAAGTAAGATCTAAAAAATGTATGGTATCCTAATGACTATCAAAAAGCTAAATTCCAAATTGAGATGGTTTTTGTTCGCCAAGGATACAAGGGTAACATAGTCCATAAGGGAACTATCCCATACAATTAGCAGGTCGTCTATGTAGTGACTGTAACTAACTATAGAACCTGCACATGGGTTGTGTCGGAAGAAGAGGAAACTCTCTTCCTACCAGTCCATGTACAGGTTCGCCAAGGATGGTAAAAAAACGGGCCCCCATAGATCAAACATGAAATAATTGTGGCTGAGAAGAAATTCAACTGCCATAATTCTGAACTCTCTAAGACTAGTGTCATAAGTACTGTAACATGTAAGATGATGTTCAAGGGCTTTGATTGCAAGGTTGTGTGGAATACAGGAATATAGTGACTTCACATCCATCATCCATGGTGAGCCACTGGTACTCCTCCTTCCACACCACTTCCTGTAAAGATGTCAGTACTGATGTAGTGTCTTCGATATAGCCAGGTAAGCCTACAACCAATATTTTCCTTGCATGTCCCCCTCAGATCTACAGCGATTGCACTTCCAAGCGCACTTGTAGTGCAAAGTGGATTTGCCTTTAGTAAATAACCCGCTTTTTTCCCCACTATTCTGAGCCATACAACCTTTGATTGAATAGTTTGTAGACACTATAGCTTTCATGAAAACGAGTGAACATACACTTATTGGGATTTTTTTTTTTTACCAAAGACATGTAGCAATTACATTTTGGCTAATTTTGTGTTTTGTGTATATATAATAGGGATGAGCCGAACACCCCCCGGTTCGATTCGCACCAGAACCTGCAAACGGACCGAAAGTTCGCACGAACGTTAGAACCCCATTGACGTCTATGGGGCTCGAACGTTCAAAATCAAAAGTGCTCATTTTAAAGGCTAATTTGCATGGTATTGTCCTAAAAAGGGTTTGGGGACCCGGGTCCTACCCCAGGGGACATGTATCAATGCAAAAAAAACTTTTAAAAACAGCCGTTTTTTCGGGAGCAGTGATTTTAATGATGCTTAAAGTAAAAAAAAAAAGTGAAATATTCATTTAAATATCGTACCTGGGGGGTGTCTATAGTATGCCTGTAAAGTGACGCGTGTTTCCCGTGTTTAGAACAGTCCCTGCACCAAATGTCATTTTTAAAGGAAAAAATCTCATTTAAAACTGCTTGCGGGTTTAATGTAATGTCGGGTCATGGCAATATGGATGAAAATCAGTGAGACAAACGGCATGGGTACCCCCCAGTCCATTACCAGGCCCTTTGGGTCTTGTATGGATATTAAGGGGAACCCCGCACCCAAATTAAAATAAGGAAAGGTGTGGGGCCACCAGGCCCTATATACTCTGAACAGCAGTATACAGGCGGTTCAAACAAGACAGGGACTGTAGGTTTGTTGTTAAGTAGAATCTGTTTGTAATTTTGAACATTTTTAACGTGTTTAGCTCCAGCCAAAAAATCTTTTTTAAGCTTTTTGGAAAACATAGGGAAGGGTTATCACCCCTGTGACATTTGTTTTGCTGTCTTTCCTCCTCTTCAGAAGATTTCACCTCACTTTTTGTCCCAATGAAAAATGTTTTTTGAAAATTTGGGGTTTTTTGTGGAACAAGGATTGGAAAGCATCAGTGGAAAGGAGAAATGTTTTTCCCATATCAACTCTTACAGGAGAGAATTTCCCTTCCTAGGGGTAGATTTCATCTCACTTCCTGTTGTCTCCTTCCGTTTGCAAGTAGGAGTCGTTTGTAAGTTAGATGTTTGAAAGTAGGGTCCTGCCCTATATACTCAGCAGAAATTTGGGCCTTAGGTGTTGCTGTGGCCACAACACTGTAAGCCCTCACAGGGCCCTGCTGTGAAATATTAGATCAAGAATTGTAATTACATGCCCCTGTTAAACAGGAGCTGAAAAATTAGGCCTTAGGCACTGGTGCTGGTGCCACAACACTGCAACCCCTCACAGACACTCTAGTTGGAACGCAGGAACGAGCCCTGCTGCAAAGTATTGCATCAAAAATTGTAATTACACGCCCCTGTTAGACAGGGGCAGAAAAATTGGGCCTTAGGCACTGGTGCTGGTGCCACAACACTGCAACCCCTCACAGACACTCTAGTTGGAACGCAGGAATGAGCCCTGCTGCAAAGTATTGCATCAAAAATTGTAATTACACGCCCCTGTTGAACAGGGGCAGAAAAAATGGGCCTTAGGCACTGGTGCTGGTGCCACAACACTGCAACCCCTCACAGACACCCTAGTTGGAATGCAGGAACGAGCCCTGCTGCAAAGTATTACATCAAAAATTGTAATTACACGCCCCTGTTAAACAGGGGCTGAAAAATTGTGCCTTAGGCACTGGTGGTGGCGCCCAGAACCAAAAATGTTCTTACAAGCTATCAGCGTGATGATTGAGGAGGAAGAGGATAATTACTCAGGGATAGTCACTCAGCATCAGCATAGGCAGTCTTTGAAGGGATCTGAGATTTCAAAAAAAATTATTCGGTTACATCAGCATCAGGTGCTTGGTAGCTGGTGGTGATCCAAGACTGATTCATTTTTATGAAGGTCAGTCGATCGACCGAGTCGGTGTACAGACGCACCCTGTGATCGGTTACCACGCCTCCAGCAGCACTGAATGTGCGTTCCGAAAGAACGCTGGATGCAGGACAGGCCAGTAGCTCAATTGCATACTGTGCAAGCTCTGGCCAGTGATCCATCCTCAAGACCCAGTAACCCAGAGGATTTTCGGTGGGAAAGGTGTCCAAGTCTGATCTTGCCCCTAGGTATTCCTGCACCATGTAAAACAGACGCTGGCGATGGTTGCTGAACGCAAATTGTCTGAACGCATCGGTCAGGCGGCCACCTTCTCCACCGCTCCTTCTTTGACTGACCGAAGCCTCAGCAACACGTTGTCCAGAAACAGAAGTTTGTAACCTCCCAGTCTCTGGGAACGCGTTGCACAGACCTTTCTGCAAGGCCTCCCGAAGATGTTTCATCCTCTGCTCCCTCTGCGATGGCAAGATAAGGTCCGCAACCTTACCCTTGTAACGTGGATCAAGGAGGGTTGCCAGCCAGTATTGGTCCTTCTCCTTGATACCACGAATACGAGGATCCTTACGCAGGCTTTGCAGGATCAGGGAGGCCATGCAGCGTAGGTTTGAGGCATTCGGTCCGGAGTCCTCTGGGTCACTAAGGACGACATGGTCCGCAGCCACCTCCTCCCAGCCACGTACAAGTCCATGTGTTTCTTGGGACTGATCCCTTAAAGACTGCTGCTGATGCTGAGTGCCAGGCTCCACCTCCAGACTGACACAATCTTCCTCCTCCTCCTCCTCTTCCTGTGTGATCGGCGGGCACGCTGGAACACTGTCTGGATAAAGGGGGCCTTGAGAGCTAAGGAAGTCCTCCTCTTCCTGCCTCTGTTCTACCTCAAGTGCCCTGTCCATTATTCCACGCAGCGTGTGCTCCAACAGGTGGACAAGGGGGACAGTGTCACTGATGCATGCACTGTCACTGCTCACCATCCTCGTGGCCTCCTCAAATGGTGACAGGACAGTGCATGCATCCCTGATCATGGCCCACTGGCGTGGGGAAAAAAAAACAAGCTCCCCTGACCCTGTCCTGGTGCCATAGTCGCACAGGTACTCATTGATGGCCCTCTGCTGCGTGTGCAGCCGCTGCAGCATGGCCAACGTTGAGTTCCACCTGGTGGGCATGTCACAGATTAGGCGGTTCTTGGGCAGGTTAAACTCCTTTTGGAGGTCCGTCAGCCGAGCACTGGCATTATATGACCAGCGGAAATGCACACAGACTTTCCTGGCCTGCCTCAGGACATCCTGTAAGCCCGGGTACCTGCCCAAGAACCGCTGCACCACCAAGTTAAGGACGTGAGCCAAACAGGGCACATGTGTCATTTGTCCCTGTCGGAGGGCAGAGAGGAGGTTGGTGCCATTGCCGCAAACCACCATTCCTGCCTTAAGTTGGCGTGGCGTCAACCACCTCTGAACCTGCCCCTGCAGAGCTGACAGAACCTCTGCCCCAGTGTGGCTCCTGTCCCCCAAGCACACCAGCTCAAGCACCGCATGGCATCTTTTGGCCTGCGTACTTGCGTAGCCCCTTGAACGACTACGGAGCAACGCTGGTTCCGAGGAAGAGGCCATGGAGGAAGAAGAAGAGGAGGGGGTGGAGGAGAGAGGTGTGTCACAATCACTAGCATTTTGGAGGCGTGGTGGTGGAACAACCTCCAACACTACTGCACCTTGTCCTGCATCCTTCCCAGCTGCTAGCAGAGTCACCCAATGCGCCGTGAAACTTAGGTAACGTCCCTGTCCATGCCTGCTGGACCATGAGTCAGCGGTAATATGCACCTTACCGCTGACCGCCCTGTCCAGCAAGGCATGGACATTGCCTTCCACATGCCGGTAGAGAGCCGGAATCGCCTTCCGTGAGAAAAAGTGGCGTTTGGGTACCTGCCACTGAGGAACCGCACATTCCACAAACTCACGGAAGGGGGCAGAGTCTACCAACTGAAAAGGCAGCAGTTGAAGTGCTAGCAATTTTGCCAAGCTAGCATTCAACCGCTGGGCATGTGGATGGCTGGGAGCGAACTTCTTTCGGCGGTGCAGCAGCTGGGGTAGGGAAATTTGCCTGGTACAATCTGACGACCGAAAGCAGATTGCCCACAAGTACTTGGCTGTGACACACCTAATTCTACACCTTCATTCCTCTCAGTGCAGGTCTCAGAGAGGACTGAAGGTCTAGTGGGGTTGGAAATCTCAGCTGCTGAGGAGTAAGGAGAGGTCCTCTTTGTTCTTTGGTGTGGGTCTTTTAGATACGCTTGCCAACGAACTGCATGGCAGGTCAACATATGTCTGGTCAAGCATGTGGTACCCAAGCGGGAGATGTTTTGGCCACGTGAGATACGCTTGAGACATATGTTGCAAATAGCAGCGGTGCGATCTGATGCACTCGTCTCAAAAAAGGCCCACACCAAAGAACTTTTTGAATAACGCGCAGAGACTGTAGCGCCCTGCACATGTGGAGCTTTGGGGTGTGATGCAGTCAATGTGCTGCCCTTAGGCTGGCCCCTGGAGGGCATCCTGCCTCGTTGGTGATGTGCCGCCTCCTCCTCCTCCTCCTCCTCCTCCTCTCTCCTATCAGGCACCCACGTTGAGTCAGTGACCTCATCATCCCCTCCCTCCTCATCACTGGAGCAAACCTGGCAGTATGCTGCAGCAGGGGGAGCATGACTGCCAGATTGCTGTCCTTCTTGGGCACCCCCTCTGTCCGTGCTCATGTTACTGCCTTCATCAAGCTCAGTATCATCATCAGAGCCTTCCAAACGCTGGGCATCCTCCTGGAGCATGTACCCAACACTGTGGTCAAACAGTTCGAGGGACTCCTCAGGAGGACATGGTGGGGCTAGGGAAGGAGTCACTGATGACATTGAGCCGAGGGAAGAGGCCGCTGCTTTGCCAGACAAAGTACCCTGGGCATGGGTGAGAGAGGATGAGGACGGCTTGGTCATCCACTCGACCAAGTCTTCCGCATGTTGCGGCTCAACACGGCCAGCTGCCGAAAAAAAGGCCAAGCGTGTCCCATGGCCACGTGCTGATGAGGATGCACCGTCTCCACGACCAGCACTAGACACAGAGCCTGCTTGCCCTCTCTTATTGGCTTGTGACTGTCTGCTAGACATGTGCATTTCGTTTAGTTCCGAATCGAAATTCCGACGAAATTTTCATTATTCGGACATTCGGATGCATCCGAAATACTGAATTACAATACTAACGAATTTAAACGAAGCCGAAATGTTTCGAATCGAAAACCCACGGCCGAAATTCGAATCGAATTCGAATCGAATTCGAAACCAAATTCGAAATATATTCGATTCGAAAACAAATTCGAAATCTATTCGACTCGAATTCGAAAACAAATTCGAATCGAATTAGAAAAAATATAAATTGATTTCTAAAAAAAAATACAATAAAATAGAATATAAAATAATAAAACAATAGAATAAATATAAAAGAATCGTAAAGAATAGAACAGAATTTAATAGAATTTAATAAAATACAACAGAATATGACCATCTTCTGAAATTCGAATTTCGAATAGTATAAATTCGAATTCGAAAATAGATTGGAAAATAACAATTTATATATATATATATATATATATATATATATAAATATATATTTATATATATATATATAAAACCATTTTCCGAAATTCGAATTTCATATAGAATGAATTTGAATTCGAATAGAAAAGATTAGACTAGAAATAGGAAATAGACTAGAAAAACAATAGAACAGAATTGAGTAAAATATAATGTGTATATATATTATATTTTATTCTATTCTGTTCTATTTTTTTTCTATTCTAATCTTTTCTATTCGAATTCATTCTAAATGAATTTTCGAATTTCAATAGATGGTTATATATAAATAAATATCTAATATATATATATATATATATATATATATATATATATATATATATATATATATATATATATATATATATATATAAAACCATTTTCCAAAATTCGAATTTCATATAGAATGAAATTGAATTTAAATAGAATAGAAAATAATAAAAAAACAATAGATCAGATCAGAAAAAAAAAAAAAAAAAAATATATATATATATATTTATTTTTTTTATTTTTTTTTTGTTTTTTTTTTATTGTTTTTCTAGTCTATTTTTTTTTCTATTCGAATTCGAATATATTCTATATGAAATTCGAATTTCGGAAAATGGTTATATCTATATATATATATATATATATATATATATATATATATATATAACCATTTTTCGAAATTTGAATTTCATATAGAATGAATTCGAATTCGAATTGAAAAGATTAGACTAGAAATAGGAAATAGACTAGAAAAACAATAGAACACAATTGAGTAAAATATTGTTTTTCTAGTCTATTTTCTTTTCTATTCGAATTCATTCTATATGGAATTCGAATTTCGGAAAATGGTTATATATATATAACCATTTTCCGAAATTCGAATTTCATATAGAATGAATTCGAATAGAAAAGAAAATAGACTAGAAAAACAATAGAACAGAATAGAATAAAATATAATATATATATTAGATTATTTTCTGTTCTATTGTATTCCTATTCTAATCTTTTCTATTCGAATTTGAATTCATTCTATATGAATTTCGAATTTCAAAAGATGGTTATATATATAAATACTTTTTCTGCAGCAAAAAATTTCATTTTCCGAACCGATTTTGGGGCCCCGTATCTCAGGGCCACTTGGTGCTAGGAACCCCAAATTTGGTGTGCAAACCCAGTGGAAATGGTACCACAACATATCCAAAGCTGAAGTTCCTAGCTCTAAGTGGCCCCGAGATACGGGGCCCCAAAATCGGTTCAGAAAATGTCATTCTCTGCTGCAGAAAAGTGCTTGACATTTTCTGAACCGAGTTTGGGGCCCCATAGCTCAGGGCTACTTGGAGCTAAGAACCTCAAATTTGGTGTGCTAACCCAGTGGAACTGGTACCATAACATATCCAAAGCTGGGGTTCCTAGCACTAAGTGGCCCCAAGATACAGGGCCCAAAATTGGTTCAGAAAATGTCATTCTCTGCTGCAGAAAAGTGCTTGACATTTTCCGAACCGACTTTGGGGCCCCGTATCTCAGGGCCACTTGGTGCTAGGAACCCCAAATTTGGTGTGCTAACCCAGTGGAACTGGTACCATAACATATCCAAGGCTGGGGTTCCTATCACTAAGTGGCCCCATGTCATTTTGGGACCCTTTGTCATTGTCATTTTGGGACCCTTTGGGTTCAGAGACCCCAAATTTTGGCTGCAGCTAGGGGGCATCTAGGAACCCTTAACTAACGAGTTTGAAGTTCAGGGGACCTATGGCTGCAAATGGGCACAGTGATGCTGCAAATGGGCATTGTTGACCCTCTTTTCCACCTACAGTAGCTGTGCATTTCTCACCCTCGTCTTATACTCGGGTCAATAAGTTTTTCCCATTTTTTGTGGTAAATTAGGGCCTCGACTTATACTCAGAACGACTTATACTCGAGTATATACGGTATATATATATATATATATATATTAGTTATTTATTGATTGGATGGTTTGAAATTCATATAGAATGAATTCAAATTTGAATAGAAAAGATTAGAATAGAAGCTGCAGCCAAAATTTGGGGTCTCTGAACCCAAAGGGTCCCAAAATGACATTGCTGCAGATGGACACAGTTGACCGAATTTGGGGCCCCATATCTTGGGGCCACTTAGTGCTAAGAACCCCAAATTTGGTGTGCAAACTCAGTGGAACTAGCACCATAAAAGTTCCAAAGCTGAGGTTTCTAGCACCAAGTGGCCCCGAGATACAGGGCCCCAAAAATCAGTTCAGAAAATGTCAAGCACTTTTCTGCAGCAGAGAATGACATTTTCCGAACCGGTTTTGGGGCCCCGTATCTCGGGGCCACTTAGTGCTAGGAACCCCAGCCTTGGATATATTATGGTACCAGTTCCATTGGGTTAGCACACCAAATTTGGGGTTCCTAGCACCAAGTGGCCCTGAGATACGGGGCCCCAAAGTCGGTTCGGAAAATGTCAAGCACTTCTGCAGCAGAGAATGACATTTTCTGAACCGATTTTGGGCCCTGTATCTCGGGGCCACTTAGTGCTAGGAACCCCAGCTTTGGATATGTTATGGTACCAGTTCCACTGGGTTAGCACACCAAATTTGAGGTTCTTAGCTCTAAGTAGCCCTGAGCTATGGGGCCGCAAACTCGGTTCAGAAAATGTCAAGCACTTTTCTGCAGCAGAGAATGACATTTTCTGAACCGATTTTGGGGCCCTGTATCTCGGGGCCACTTAGTGCTAGGAACTTCAGCTTTGGATATGTTGTGGTACCAGTTCCACTGGGTTTGCACACCAAATTTGGGGTTCCTAGCACCAAGTGGCCCTGAGATACGGGGCCCCAAAATCGGTTCGGAAAATGAAATTTTTTGCTGCAGAAAAAGTATTTATATATATAACCATCTTTTGAAATTCGAAATTCATATAGAATGAATTCAAATTCGAATAGAAAAGATTAGAATAGGAATACAATAGAACAGAAAATAATATAATATATATTATATTTTATTCTATTCTGTTCTATTGTTTTTCTAGTCTATTTTCTTTTCTATTCGAATTCGAATTCATTCTATATGAAATTCGAATTTCGGAAAATGGTTATATATATATATATATATATATAAAACCATTTTCCGAAATTCGAATTTCGTATAGAATGAATTCGAATAGAAAAGAAAATAGACTAGAAAAACAATAGAACAGAATAGAATAAAATATAATATATATATTAGATTATTTTCTGTTCTATTGTATTCCTATTCTAATCTTTTCTATTCGAATTTGAATTCATTCTATATGAATTTCGAATTTCAAAAGATGGTTATATATATAAATACTTTTTCTGCAGCAAAAAATTTCATTTTCCGAACCGATTTTGGGCCCTATATCTCGGGGCCACTTAGCACCCCAAATTTGGTGTGCAAACCCAGTGGAACTGGTACCACAACATATCCAAAGCTGAAGTTCCTAGCTCTAAGTGGCCCCGAGATACGGGGCCCCAAAATCGGTTCAGAAAATGTCATTCTCTGCTGCAGAAAAGTGCTTGACATTTTCTGAACCGAGTTTGGGGCCCCATAGCTCAGGGCTACTTGGAGCTAAGAACCTCAAATTTGGTGTGCTAACCCAGTGGAACTGGTACCATAACATATCCAAGGCTGGGGTTCCTAGCACTAAGTGGCCCCGAGATACGGGGCCCCAAAACCGGTTTGGAAAATGTCATTCTCTGCTGCAGAAAAGTGCTTGACATTTTCTGAACTGATTTTTGGGGCCCTGTATCTCGGGGCCACTTGGTGCTAGAAACCTCAGCTTTGGAACTTTTATGGTGCTAGTTCCACTGGGTTTGCACACCAAATTTGGGGTTCTTAGCACTAAGTGGTCCCAAGATACGGGGCCCCAAATTCGGTCAACTGTGTCCATCTGCAGCAATGTCATTTTGGGACCCTTTGGGTTCAGAGACCCCAAATTTTGGCTGCAGCTAGGGGGCATCTAGGAACCCTTAACTAACGAGTTTGAAGTTCAGGGGACCTATGGCTGCAAATGGGCACAGTGAGGCATGCAAATGGGCATTGTTGACCCTCTTTTCCACCTACAGTAGCTGTGCATTTCTTACCCTCGTCTTATACTCGGGTCAATAAGTTTTTCCCATTTTTTTGTGGTAAATTAGGGCCTCGACTTATACTCAGAACGACTTATACTCGAGTATATACGGTATATATATATATATATATATATATATATATATATATATATATATATATATATATATATATATATATATATATATACGGTA
>JBBDGP010000671.1:377500-500000 GCA_037952835.1 Lithobates septentrionalis | reverse complement strand
AACCGCGCAATTTTCAGTTAAAGCGATGCAGTGCCGAATCGCAAAAAGTGCTCTGGTCAGGAAGGGGATAAATTCTTCCGGGGCTGAAGTGGTTTAAAACCTGTAGTTTTATTAGCTGTTTTTTTTTTTTTTGACAGGGGCGCAGTTTCAGTGCTTGCCATAGGTGCCATTTTCACTAGATATGCCTCTGGGAGACACAGAGAGAGAGAGAAAGAGAATGTAATCATTTTTATTTACCAATAACGGATGCAGTCTGGGGTGCGCTCAATCCCTCTCACAGCTTTTACTGCCATGGTGACGCGAAACCATGCAGCGTTCTTCTGGTTTGCTGAAGAGGAATATTATCTGAATATTATCTGAATATTATCAAATTCGAAAATAGAAATATTTTCGAATGCGATTGAAAGAATTTCTAATACAGTTGAAATAATTTCGAATGCTGTTGAAATATTTTCGAATGCGGTTGAAATATTATCGAATCCGATTGAAATAATTTTGAATAAAGTTGAAATAATTTCGAATGCGGTTGAAATATTATCAAATTTGGTAGAAATATTTTCGAATGCGATTGAAATATTATCAAATACGATTGAAATAATTTCTAATACAGTTGAAATAATTTCGAATGCTGTTGAAATATTTTCGAATGCTGTTGAAATAATTTCGAATGCTGTTGAAATATTTTCGAATGCGGTTGAAATAATATCGAATCCGGTTGAAATATTTTCGAATTCGACCGATTTTCGAATTCGGTCGAAAACGAAACTGATTTGAAAAACGAATTTAATGAATTTAACGAATCTAACTAAACTAAATTAATTAAATAACGAATTAAAACGAAACGAAACGAAACGAATTTTTTCATTTTGCACATGCCTACTGTCTGCCTCTCCTTCTTGGCCTTCCAGACATACTAATGGCCTGTAGCTGCACTAAGCTGGGATATATATATATATATATATATATATATATATATATATATGTACTGATACTGCAGCTAGCAAAATCAACTGCCTGCCTGTAGTATGAGAACACCACCAACCTTCTACAGGTAGCTTTAGCTGAACACTGTGAGGTGGACGCACCCCACTAACTTGTAGGTTTAGCTGAACACTGTGAGCAGGACGCACTGCACTAACTGCCTGACTGTGGTACTAATAGGATCAAAAGAACACCAGCAATTTTCTTCAGGTAGCTGTATTTACTGTAACAAGACAAGCCTGCCTGTCAGTAAGAAGATAACAGAAACGGATCTAGCTAAACACTGTGAGCAGGACGCACCCCACTAGCTTGTAGGTTTAGCTGAACACTGTGAGGTGGACGCACCCCACTAACTTGTAGGTTTAGCTGAACACTGTGAGCAGGACGTACCCCACTAACTTGTAGGTTTAGCAGAACACTGTGAGCAGGACGCACTGCACTAACTGTAAATAGTCTAGCTGCCTGACTGTGGTACTAATAGGATCAAAAGAACACCAGTAATTTTCTTCAGGTAGCTTTATATGGTGTAACAAGACAAGCCTGCCTGTCAGTAGGAAGATAACAGGAACGGATCTAGCTGAACACTGTGAGCAGGACGCACTGCACTAAATGTAAATAGTCTAGCTGCCTGACTGTGGTACTAATAGGATCAAAAGAACACCAGTAATTTTCTTCAGGTAGCTTTATATACTGTAACAAGACAAGCCTGCCTGTCAGTAGGAAGATAACAGGAACGGATCTAGCTGAACACTGTGAGCAGGACGCACTGCACTAAATGTAAATAGTCTAGCTGCCTGACTGTGGTACTAATAGGATCAAAAGAACACCAGTAATTTTCTTCAGGTAGCTGTAAATACTGTAACAAGACAAGCCTGCCTGTCAGTAGGAAGATAACAGGAACGGATCTAGCTGAACACTGTGAGCAGGACGCACTGCACTAAATGTAAATAGTCTAGCTGCCTGACTGTGGTACTAATAGGATCAAAAGAACACCAGTAATTTTCTTCAGGTAGCTGTAAATACTGTAACAAGACAAGCCTGCCTGTCAGTAGGAAGATAACAGGAACGGATCTAGCTGAACACTGTGAGCAGGACGCACTGCACTAAATGTAAATAGTCTAGCTGCCTGACTGTGGTACTAATAGGATCAAAAGAACACCAGTAATTTTCTTCAGGTAGCTGTTCCACAGGAACAAGACAAGCCTGCCTGTCAGTAGAAAGATAACAGGAACGGATCTAGCTGAGCACTGTGAGCAGGACGCACTGCACTAACTGTAAGTAGTCTAGCTGCCTGACTGTGGTACTAATAGGATCAAAAGAACACCAGTAATTTTCTTCAGGTAGCTTTATATGGTGTAACAAGACAAGCCTGCCTGTCAGTAGGAAGATAACAGGAACGGATCTAGCTGAACACTGTGAGCAGGACGCACTGCACTAAATGTAAATAGTCTAGCTGCCTGACTGTGGTACTAATAGGATCAAAAGAACACCAGTAATTTTCTTCAAAATGCTGTAACAAGACAAGCCTGCCTGTCAGTAAGAAGATAACAGGAACGGATCTAGCTGAACACTGTGAGCAGGACGCACTGCACTAAATGTAAATAGTCTAGCTGCCTGACTGTGGTACTAATATGATCAAAAGAACACCAGTAATTTTCTTCAGGTAGCTTTATATACTGTAACAAGACAAGCCTGCCTGTCAGTAGGAAGATAACAGGAACGGATCTAGCTGAACACTGTGAGCAGGACGCACTGCACTAAATGTAAATAGTCTAGCTGCCTGACTGTGGTACTAATAGGATCAAAAGAACACCAGTAATTTTCTTCAGGTAGCTTTATATACTGTAACAAGACAAGCCTGCCTGTCAGTAGGAAGATAACAGGAACGGATCTAGCTGAACACTGTGAGCAGGACGCACTGCACTAAATGTAAATAGTCTAGCTGCCTGACTGTGGTACTAATAGGATCAAAAGAACACCAGTAATTTTCTTCAGGTAGCTGTAAATACTGTAACAAGACAAGCCTGCCTGTCAGTAGGAAGATAACAGGAACGGATCTAGCTGAACACTGTGAGCAGGACGCACTGCACTAAATGTAAATAGTCTAGCTGCCTGACTGTGGTACTAATAGGATCAAAAGAACACCAGTAATTTTCTTCAGGTAGCTGTAAATACTGTAACAAGACAAGCCTGCCTGTCAGTAGGAAGATAACAGGAACGGATCTAGCTGAACACTGTGAGCAGGACGCACTGCACTAAATGTAAATAGTCTAGCTGCCTGACTGTGGTACTAATAGGATCAAAAGAACACCAGTAATTTTCTTCAGGTAGCTTTATATACTGTAACAAGACAAGCCTGCCTGTCAGTAGGAAGATAACAGGAACGGATCTAGCTGAACACTGTGAGCAGGACGCACTGCACTAACTGTAAATAGTCTAGCTGCCTGACTGTGGTACTAATAGGATCAAAAGAACACCAGTAATTTTCTTCAGGTAGCTTTATATGGTGTAACAAGACAAGCCTGCCTGTCAGTAGGAAGATAACAGGAACGGATCTAGCTGAACACTGTGAGCAGGACGCACTGCACTAAATGTAAATAGTCTAGCTGCCTGACTGTGGTACTAATAGGATCAAAAGAACACCAGTAATTTTCTTCAGGTAGCTTTATATACTGTAGCAAGACAAGCCTGCCTGTCAGTAGGAAGATAACAGGAACGGATCTAGCTGAACACTGTGAGCAGGACGCACTGCACTAAATGTAAATAGTCTAGCTGCCTGACTGTGGTACTAATAGGATCAAAAGAACACCAGTAATTTTCTTCAAAATACTGTAACAAGACAAGCCAGCCTGTCAGTAAGAAGATAACAGGAACGGATCTAGCTGAACACTGTGAGCAGGACGCACTGCACTAAATGTAAATAGTCTAGCTGCCTGACTGTGGTACTAATAGGATCAAAAGAACACCAGTAATTTTCTTCAGGTAGCTTTATATACTGTAGCAAGACAAGCCTGCCTGTCAGTAGGAAGATAACAGGAATGGATCTAGCTGAACACTGTGAGCAGGACGCACTGCACTAAATGTAAATAGTCTAGCTGCCTGACTGTGGTACTAATAGGATCAAAAGAACACCAGTAATTTTCTTCAGGTAGCTTTATATACTGTAACAAGACAAGCCTGCCTGTCAGTAGGAAGATAACAGGAACGGATCTAGCTGAACACTGAGCAGGACGCACTGCACTAAATGTAAATAGTCTAGCTGCCTGACTGTGGTACTAATAGGATCAAAAGAACACCAGTAATTTTCTTCAGGTAGCTTTATATACTGTAACAAGACAAGCCTGCCTGTCAGTAGGAAGATAACAGGAACAGATCTAGCTGAACACTGTGAGCAGGACGCACTGCACTAAATGTAAATAGTCTAGCTGCCTGACTGTGGTACTAATAGGATCAAAAGAACACCAGTAATTTTCTTCAGGTAGCTGTAAATACTGTAACAAGACAAGCCTGCCTGTCAGTAGGAAGATAACAGGAACGGATCTAGCTGAACACTGTGAGCAGGACGCACTGCACTAACTGTAAATAGTCTAGCTGCCTGACTGTGGTACTAATATGATCAAAAGAACACCAGTAATTTTCTTCAGGTAGCTTTATATACTGTAACAAGACAAGCCTGCCTGTCAGTAGGAAGATAACAGGAACGGATCTAGCTGAACACTGTGAGCAGGACGCACTGCACTAAATGTAAATAGTCTAGCTGCCTGACTGTGGTACTAATAGGATCAAAAGAACACCAGTAATTTTCTTCAGGTAGCTGTAAATACTGTAACAAGACAAGCCTGCCTGTCAGTAGGAAGATAACAGGAACGGATCTAGCTGAACACTGTGAGCAGGACGCACTGCACTAACTGTAAATAGTCTAGCTGCCTGACTGTGGTACTAATAGGATCAAAAGAACACCAGTAATTTTCTTCAGGTAGCTTTATATGGTGTAACAAGACAAGCCTGCCTGTCAGTAGGAAGATAACAGGAACGGATCTAGCTGAACACTGTGAGCAGGACGCACTGCACTAAATGTAAATAGTCTAGCTGCCTGACTGTGGTACTAATAGGATCAAAAGAACACCAGTAATTTTCTTCAGGTAGCTTTATATACTGTAGCAAGACAAGCCTGCCTGTCAGTAGGAAGATAACAGGAACGGATCTAGCTGAACACTGTGAGCAGGACGCACTGCACTAAATGTAAATAGTCTAGCTGCCTGACTGTGGTACTAATAGGATCAAAAGAACACCAGTAATTTTCTTCAAAATACTGTAACAAGACAAGCCTGCCTGTCAGTAAGAAGATAACAGGAACGGATCTAGCTGAACACTGTGAGCAGGACGCACTGCACTAAATGTAAATAGTCTAGCTGCCTGACTGTGGTACTAATAGGATCAAAAGAACACCAGTAATTTTCTTCAGGTAGCTTTATATGGTGTAACAAGACAAGCCTGCCTGTCAGTAGGAAGATAACAGGAACGGATCTAGCTGAACACTGTGAGCAGGACGCACTGCACTAAATGTAAATAGTCTAGCTGCCTGACTGTGGTACTAATAGGATCAAAAGAACACCAGTAATTTTCTTCAAAATGCTGTAACAAGACAAGCCTGCCTGTCAGTAAGAAGATAACAGGAACGGATCTAGCTGAACACTGTGAGCAGGACGCACTGCACTAAATGTAAATAGTCTAGCTGCCTGACTATGGTACTAATATGATCAAAAGAACACCAGTAATTTTCTTCAGGTAGCTTTATATACTGTAACAAGACAAGCCTGCCTGTCAGTAGGAAGATAACAGGAACGGATCTAGCTGAACACTGTGAGCAGGACGCACTGCACTAAATGTAAATAGTCTAGCTGCCTGACTGTGGTACTAATAGGATCAAAAGAACACCAGTAATTTTCTTCAGGTAGCTTTATATACTGTAACAAGACAAGCCTGCCTGTCAGTAGGAAGATAACAGGAACAGATCTAGCTGAACACTGTGAGCAGGACGCACTGCACTAAATGTAAATAGTCTAGCTGCCTGACTGTGGTACTAATAGGATCAAAAGAACACCAGTAATTTTCTTCAGGTAGCTGTAAATACTGTAACAAGACAAGCCTGCCTGTCAGTAGGAAGATAACAGGAACGGATCTAGCTGAACACTGTGAGCAGGACGCACTGCACTAAATGTAAATAGTCTAGCTGCCTGACTGTGGTACTAATAGGATCAAAAGAACACCAGTAATTTTCTTCAGGTAGCTTTATATACTGTAACAAGACAAGCCTGCCTGTCAGTAGGAAGATAACAGGAACGGATCTAGCTGAACACTGTGAGCAGGACGCACTGCACTAAATGTAAATAGTCTAGCTGCCTGACTGTGGTACTAATAGGATCAAAAGAACACCAGTAATTTTCTTCAGGTAGCTTTATATACTGTAACAAGACAAGCCTGCCTGTCAGTAGGAAGATAACAGGAACAGATCTAGCTGAACACTGTGAGCAGGACGCACTGCACTAAATGTAAATAGTCTAGCTGCCTGACTGTGGTACTAATAGGATCAAAAGAACACCAGTAATTTTCTTCAGGTAGCTGTAAATACTGTAACAAGACAAGCCTGCCTGTCAGTAGGAAGATAACAGGAACGGATCTAGCTGAACACTGTGAGCAGGACGCACTGCACTAAATGTAAATAGTCTAGCTGCCTGACTGTGGTACTAATAGGATCAAAAGAACACCAGTAATTTTCTTCAGGTAGCTTTATATACTGTAACAAGACAAGCCTGCCTGTCAGTAGGAAGATAACAGGAACGGATCTAGCTGAACACTGTGAGGAGGACGCACTGCACTAAATGTCAATAGTCTAGCTGCCTGACTGTGGTACTAATAGGATCAAAAGAACACCAGTAATTTTCTTCAGGTAGCTGTAAATACTGCAACAAGACAAGCCTGCCTGTCAGTAGGAAGATAACAGGAACGGATCTAGCTGAACACTGTGAGCAGGACACACTGCACTAAATGTAAATAGTCTAGAAGATAACAGGAACGGATCTAGCTAAACTGAATACAGTGTATATATATTGTAGCAGAGCGTCCCAGAGAGAGCCAGGAAAAGTCCTGTTCGGGGTTTATACATCTCCCAGGCTCCTCTCATACAGGTTCAGGGATCTCTGATCCATGGTCCGGTTCAGGTCTTGGTCCTCTCCCCCAGGCTAATTTAAGCTCACCTGAGCAAGACAGCCCTTGCTCTTGGCCTGGGATACTCAGAGAACTTCTGTGTAAGAGTGCAAAAAGGTATGTGGAAACTGACAAGCTGTAGGCTTGCTCAGCTTAGTAGTTAGGATCTGTAAATATTGTTTAGTTAGTGCCGAGACACGGCTAGGTTTTGTTTTGGCTATTTTTGTTCCTATTTGTTTCTTTTGGAACACTGTACAGCACCTGTAAATAGACTTGTATATATCACAAATAAACACCGCACTGTTTGTCACTATTCCACTGGATTTGGTATCTGTGCCTGAAAGACTGCTCATCCCAGGGAGCTTTGTACCTGCTACCTGTCCCCCAGGTTACATATGGTGGAGACTGCGACCAGCTGTAGTAAGTTACTACTTAAAAGGCCAGTACCTAGAGTGACTAAACATGGAGGAAATCCTAAAACAATTGGTGATATCCAATGCTGCACAGCAACAAACAAACGCTATCGCACAGGAGCAAACCAAGGCGCTGTGCCAACAGATTGGTGCTGTACAGGAGCTATCGCAGAGGCTGTTTGAACAGCTAGCCACTGATGCAAAAGGGGATAGGAAAACCCTGGCTGCGGTTGTAGAGACGCTTGCACAGTGGTCACCTGCTAAAGTTAATGTTGTTGGAGACAAGCCCTCAGCCATCCATGTGGGTCATTTTCTTTCCAAGATGACTGCAGATGATGATCCAGAGGCCTTTCTCTTAACCTTTGAACGGACCGCTGAGAGGGAAGGTTGGCCCAAAACCCAGTGGGCAGGACTGGTCGCCCCCTTGCTGTCTGGAGAATCGCAGAAGGCCTACTATGATTTGGAGTCAGCAGAAGTAGGAGACTATGAAAAGGTCAAGCGGGAAATCCTGGCGCGACTTGGTGTCACCTTGGCAGTTCGAGCACAGCGGGTCCACAGCTGGTTCTTCCAAGACGAGAGGCCCCCAAGATCGCAGATGTTCGACCTAATTCACTTGGTGAGGAAATGGCTACAGCCGGAGTCCCTGTCTGGGCCACAAATAGTGGAGCGTGTGGTCATGGACCAGTTCCTGAGGTCACTACCAGTTCCCCTGCAGAAGTGGGTGAGTCAAGGAGACCCCAACTCGGCGGACAACCTCGTGGAACTTGTTGAAAGGTACTTTGCTGCAGAGAACCTGGTCACCACCCCTACAGCCGCACGGACTTTCCGCCCAAAGCCACGGTCTCCCCAGGCAACCGGTAAGACTGTTCCAGGGGAAGTGGGTGGTAAGCATGGCAAGGAAATAGGGGGGAGGATTTTTGGTGCCAGGACTGAAGTTTGGCGTCCCAAACAAGGGAAGCTACTGCCTGTCAGCAAACCCAACTGGGGAAACATCAGGTGTTTTCGTTGCCAAGAACTGGGACATGTTGCAGCAAACTGTCCATTGACAGATGAACCAATGCAGTGCGATCTGTCCATTAGAAGGCAGTCTATGTTTGCTGCTGTTTCATGCGCTGCAGCACCAAGTATGGGAAAACACATGTGCCAAATGACTGTTAATAATAAGCCTATTACGGCCTTGCTAGACTCTGGAAGTCTAGTGACTTTGGTTACAGCTGAGATGGTTGACATTGTGAATTTGCATGCTAAAAAAATTGCTGTGATCTGTGTACATGGGGATACCCGCGAGTATCCTATAGCCACTGTTCAGTTTAAAACTGGCTTAGGTACGGTGACCCATCCGGTCGGACTTGTGCCCCACTTGGTGCACAAGGCCATCATTGGTAGGGACTTCCCTAAGTTTTGGGAACTGTGGGATCGTCCCGACCCGGTCGCAGTAGCTGACTCAGTGACAGAGCCAGAACTCCTGGCCGCTACTGACAATATGGGTTCAGGGGACTCTTCTCAGGGCTCCCCAGGTTTTCCTTTCTCAGTTATGGCAGGAGAGCTGGAGGAGCCTGAGGAGGTCCCCACAACCAGTGGAGCTGGACAGCCATCTGCTGAATCTGAGCCTACGTTGGAGTTTGCTGACCTTAATGTACACAAGGAAAATTTTGGTACCGAGCAGAGAAAAGACCCAACCCTTGCCAGGGCCTGGGAAAATGTAATGGTGATTAATGATGTACCTGTCGAATCAGGGGACAGGCTCTGTTTTCCTTATTTTAGCAGCAATGAGGATTTAATGTATCGTGTATGTAAAAAAAATGATGAAGTGGTTGAACAGTTGGTGGTCCCTAAGCCATACAGACGGGTGGTGTTGGAACTTGCCCATGGGCACTTGCTAGGAGGTCATTTAGGGGTTGAGAAAACTACGGAAAGGGTGTTGCGCAGGTTTTATTGGCCCGGAATACAGAAGGATATTGAGAATTATTGTCAATCCTGTCCTGTGTGTCAGATGTCAGCCCCACTACAACACTTCCGAAGTCCTTTAGTGCCCTTGCCCATTATTGAAGTGCCCTTTGAGAGGATTGCCATGGACCTTGTGGGTCCACTCCCCAAGTCTGCCCGAGGTCATCAGCATATCCTCGTAATCATGGATTATGCTACCCGTTACCCAGAGGCCATTCCCTTACGCACCGCGTCTGCTAAAAACATTGCCAAAGAGCTGTTTATGGTGTTCAGTCGTGTTGGAATCCCTAAAGAAGTCCTTACAGACCAGGGCACCCCATTTATGTCACGAATAACTAGAGAGCTGTGCAAGTTATTTAAGGTGACGCAATTGCGAACCTCAGTGTACCATCCTCAAACGGATGGCTTGGTGGAACGCTTCAATAAAACATTAAAGAGCATGTTAAAAAAGGTTGTTGACAAGGATGGGAAAAACTGGGACTTCCTGATACCATACTTGATGTTTGCCATCAGGGAGGTTCCCCAGTCCTCCACAGGGTACTCTCCCTTTGAGTTGCTTTATGGGAGACACCCTCGGGGACTCTTGGACATAGCCAAAGAAACTTGGGAGGGGGAGCAGACACCCCATAAAAGTGTCATTGAGCATATCGCTCAAATGCAGGACAGGATTGCAGCAATCATGCCGATGGTAAAAGAACACTTACTGCAGGCCCAAACAGCTCAACAGAGGATATACAATAGGGGGGCCCAACTCCGTGTTTTCTCACCTGGTGATAGGGTCCTGGTGTTAGTTCCCACTGTTGAGAGCAAGTTCCTGGCTAAGTGGCAGGGTCCCTTTGAAGTAATTGAAAGAGTTGGGGAGGTCAATTACAAAATATATCAACCAGGAAAAAGGAAGCCCGAACAGATTTACCACATAAACCTGTTAAAGCCCTGGAAGGATAGACTGGCGTTAACTGCGAGGTCCCTCCCGGTAACGCCTAAGGGTACTGAGTCCCCTCTGATCCCTGAGGTCACGATTCCAGACACCCTGTCATATTCTCAAAAGCAGGAAACTAGAGAATTCCTGATAAGAAATAGAGAGAAATTTTCAGAGTTACCTGGCACGACTTCAGCAGTTCAGCATGATATCGTTACTGAACCTGGGGTCCGTGTCAAGCTCAAACCATACCGAATTCCTGAAGCGAGGAGAAAGGACATCAGCGAGGAAGTTAAAAGAATGTTGGAGCTAGATGTCATTGAGGAATCCAATAGTGACTGGTCTAGCCCCATCGTGTTAGTCCCAAAACCGGATGGCACTTGGAGGTTCTGTAATGACTTCAGGAAGCTTAATGCAGTGACAAAGTTTGACACGTACCCAATGCCCAGAGTGGACGAACTTATAGACCGACTTGGCAAGGCTCGCTATCTGACCACTTTGGACTTGACAAAAGGTTATTGGCAAATACCCCTGACTGGTAGCGCCAAAGAGAAGACTGCATTTGTGACCCCGGAGGGTTCCTTTCAATATAAAAAAATGCCTTTTGGGTTGCAAAATGCCCCCGCCACATTTCAGAGGGCCATGGACAGGACTCTAAGACCCCACCGACAATATGCAGCAGCATATCTAGATGACATAGTGGTACATAGCACTGACTGGGAGTCTCACTTGCCCCGTGTCCAGGCTGTCCTCAATTCCCTCTTCAAAGAAGGTTTTACAGCAAATCCAAAAAAATGTGCCATTGGTCTAGACGAAGCCAAGTATTTGGGCTACACTATTGGGCGTGGTGTCATAAAACCTCAAGTGAATAAAATAGAAGCCATCCAGGAATGGCCACGTCCTGCAAACAAGAAGCAGGTCAGGGCCTTTCTTGGCATTGCGGGGTATTATAGAAGATTTATCCCAAATTTTGCAACTATAGCTGCCCCACTGACAGACCTTACGAAAGGGAAAGACTCGGTAATGGTGAAATGGTCCTCAGTAGCAGAGGAATCTTTCCAAGTCCTGAAGAAGGCTCTTTGTGCACAACCAATACTGTACTCCCCCGATTTCTCCAAAGATTTTTTGGTTCAGACGGATGCGTCTGATGTTGGTATCGGGGCAGTACTATCACAGGTACACAATGGGGAAGAACACCCTATGGTGTACCTAAGCAGAAAACTCAATGACCATGAGCAAAGGTATGCAGTCATTGAAAAGGAGTGTTTAGCCATAAAGTGGGCCGTGGACGCACTCAGGTACTATTTGTTAGGACGCCAGTTTGAGTTAATAACTGACCATGCTCCTCTGAAATGGATGGCCCAAAAGAAGGAGACTAATAGACGGGTGAACCGGTGGTTTTTGGCTCTACAGGATTACTCATTCACTGTAAAACACAGGCCAGGTGTTGAGATGGGGAATGTAGATGCCCTGTCCCGTGTTCACTCCTGTTGGGCTACAGGTGTTCCAACCCTGGGGTTGAAACAAGGGGGGAGGATATGTAGCAGAGCGTCCCAGAGAGAGCCAGGAAAAGTCCTGTTCGGGGTTTATACATCTCCCAGGCTCCTCTCATACAGGTTCAGGGATCTCTGATCCATGGTCCGGTTCAGGTCTTGGTCCTCTCCCCCAGGCTAATTTAAGCTCACCTGAGCAAGACAGCCCTTGCTCTTGGCCTGGGATACTCAGAGAACTTCTGTGTAAGAGTGCAAAAAGGTATGTGGAAACTGACAAGCTGTAGGCTTGCTCAGCTTAGTAGTTAGGATCTGTAAATATTGTTTAGTTAGTGCCGAGACACGGCTAGGTTTTGTTTTGGCTATTTTTGTTCCTATTTGTTTCTTTTGGAACACTGTACAGCACCTGTAAATAGACTTGTATATATCACAAATAAACACCGCACTGTTTGTCACTATTCCACTGGATTTGGTATCTGTGCCTGAAAGACTGCTCATCCCAGGGAGCTTTGTACCTGCTACCTGTCCCCCAGGTTACAATATATATATGCAACACCTGGGATGCATATATATACACAATACACTTTAAGTGCAGCTAACTGACTGACTGTCCTGCCTAATCTAGCTAACTCAAATGAAATGACACTGTCTCTCTCTCTCTCTATCTCTCAGCACACCGGAACACACTGCACAGGGCCGCCGTGCAGGCGGCCTTATATAGTGTGGGGCGTGTACTAAATTCCCCTGAGCCATAATTGGCCAAAGCCTCCTTGGCTTTGGCCAATTACGGCTCTCTGTTCAGGCGGCGCTGTGATTGGCCAAGCATGCGGGTCATAGTGCATGCTTGGCCAATCATCAGCAAGCAATGCACTGCGATGCCGCAGTGAATTATGGGCCGTGACGCGCCACACGAATTTGGCGCGAACGGCCCATATCGTTCGCAATTCGGCGAACGACCGAACAGCCGATGTTCGAGCGAACATGGGTTCGACTCGAACACGAAGCTCATCCCTAATATATAATAATAAAAAACCCATGGTGATCAAATGCTACCAAAGGAAAGCTCTATTTTGCGTGAAATAAAATTATATACATTTTGTTTGGATACAGCGTTGCATGACTGTTGAATTACCAGTTCAAGTTGTGCAGTGCTAGTAGCAAAAACTGGCCTGGTCCTAAAGGAGGTAAAACTTTCTGGCGCTTAGGTGGTTTAAAGCTAGCAGGGGGCTCTCTAATAAAAGTGATCAGGGTGGCTCTAGGGTCACCCAATCACTTTAGGGAGGCTCTCAAATGGATGCCCATCCCCCACAGCTGAAGATGCAACTGTTCCAGCACAATATGTGCTGGAATAGCTGCACTGGAGGGCAGGGGAGACATTAGGTTTCTTTTTTAAATAACAAATGTCATACTTGCCTGCTCTGGAACCTCCTCTTCTCAAGTTCTCTGCCTGTGTTTCTAGCTCCTCCCCCCTGCAGCGTACCCCCATAGCAAACCATCTGCAGCAGACAGCATCCTCCCATTGCTGTCTGAGCGAGAAAGTCGGGAGAGCCGCTACTGTTATGCACATCGCTGGATTGAGATCAAGCTCAGGTAAGTATAGGGGGAGGTCGGAGGAAGAGCTGCACTAAGGTTTTTTACCTTCAGCCTTCAGAACTCAAAAAATAAATAAAAAAATGTAAAGCACCCTCACACACACCCCATATAAAAAGCGAAGTGTAGGGCAGGCACGTGTATGTAAACATCAATTGCGCTACACATGTGAGGTATTATCGCAAACATTAAAGTGAGAGCCATAATTCTAGGGCCATAGTTTACAATTAAGTCAGGCTTTTAAAGCATCTCCTATGGAGAATTTTAGGTACCATCATTTTTTGTTGTTTTGATTCCATGAGCGTGTGCAATTTTATGACTTGACATGTTTGGTATATATTTACTTGACATCTTTTATATCTTACCAAAAAATGGGTATTATAATGTGTTTGCACTAAATTAATTTTTGTGTATTTTTTCCTGAAAATATGTATTTGGTAAATAACTGTGCAAATATCGTGCAACATAAAAAATTGCAACTACTACCATTTTATTCTCTGTGGTCTCTGCTTTTGGAAAATCTAGACTTTTTGGTGGTTTTACTGTAATTTCTAGAAAAAATTGCAGATTGTAAAATGTGCAAAAAAATGAAAATATTGCCCTGGTAGATGACATATTCAGAGATAACAGGCCTAACTGGTGCACTCTGTTTTATGTATGGGGATGGAGAGGTGTAATGAATGGGAATATAATGTGGGGTGGTTTAGGTGCACAGTTCAGGTTACAGGTAATAGGGAACACAGGCAAGCGGAACACTTGCCCATGAAAAGTACAAATAACAAAACTATACAATGCACAAAACTAAGCACAGTGTTAACAAAGATAAAGTTAACATTCAACATTTGAACACAAGAAGGTATATGCGACTGCCTTGTAAAATTTTTTGTCCGTATTCATCTATTCAGGGGAGATAAGGAGGAGAATAGAAAAAGCATCTCACAGCAAGGAGAAGAGTGATTATAATGTGGAACTCGCTCTATTGTTAAACCAGGTTAACCAAAGGGACCAATCTTTATCTGCTTTGAGTAGTTTCCCTTCAGTCAAAGATAGCATTCGTTCGTATCCAATATTCGCATGGGTTAAAGTAATGCCTTCGCTAAGGAGAGGTGGATCAGTGTCTTTCCAGTGTTTGGCAATAGTTAGCCTAGCTGCCAGCAAGACGTGTGTGTGTGTGAGTATCTTGAGGAGATAATGCAGGAATTTTTCTATTCCCAAGTTTAAAAGTGCTAGTTGGACAGAGAGAGCACAGAAAAAGGTGGCAATTTCAGTGATAAGTTGAGAAATTCCGGACCAAAAAGGAAATTAGTTTGGAGCAACCCCAAAACAAATGAAAGAGGTTTCCTGTTTGCCCGCAAGCCATCCAGCAGTTGGGAGAGAAGGAAGGATCCCATGTGTGTACCTGGGATGGAGTTATGTACCATCTAAGGACCATATGACCTCAGTAAGTGCTTTTTCCTTTAAATGCAGCTCTTCCCCTTTAAATGGATCACTTGCTCCCCTAGAATGGACTGGCTTCTCATACACAAGATCTCCTCCACCATAACTTCCCCCCACTCTACCAGATCAGTATGAAAAATACAGATCAGAAAGGGATTTCATTGTATCAAAACCATTTATTAAGAAACCTACAAGAGAATAAAAAAATTGCACAATCACATTACTCTGTGCCTTTAATGCCACTTGGAATAGCTCACTATGGTCCTATAGGGGGAGAGCCACCATCACCGCTCCGTCTGCTCACTAAGGAAGTGACATGCATTCCACCTCATGTGTAATTGATGCTACCAACAGAGGCTCTGCCCCAATGCGTTTCATCTTTTACAGACGTCTTAAGGAAGCAGCACTCTAGTGGCGCACTCTGCTCACTCAGTACTTTACTCTTAATTCCGCTACCCTACTCTCATCCATCCTATCATATTGATAACCAGTGCATTAGCATATTCTTATTAACATTTTACCATCTAAATTCCTAATAATATCACATATAAAACATATAAAGCTCTTGCAATTCTCCACAGCCCCCCAAGCAGTTAAAAATAAATAAGCATCCTATATAATACATATGCAATAAATACAGAGAATTAAAACACATCTCAAAATAGATGTTACATAAAATGTATGTTTGCATATTACAATTGTATGTACGCTCCATTTTTTTAATTAAGAAAAATAAATAATGATGTAATATATACGGTACTTTAAATACAGAGAATGGTAAACACATTACAAAAATGATACATAAGGTGCATACAGTATTTGTATTTTCCAATTATATGATTCCTATATTTCCAAAGATTGGAGATAAGGCAGTTTAACCACTTTAGCCCCGGAAGATTTGGCTGCTCAATGACCAGTCCATTTTTTGCAATACGGCACTGCGTCGCTTTACCTGACAATTGCGCAGTCGTGCGATGCTGTACCCAAACAAAATTGACATCCTTTTCTTCCCACAAATAGAGCTTTCTTTTGATGGTATTAGATCGTCTCAAACAAAACAAAAGAAGAGCGACAATTTTGAAAAAAATCTTTTACTCTTTGCTATAATAAATATCCCACATTTTTTTAATCAAAATTAATTTGTTTCCTCAGTTTAGGCCGATATGTATTCTTCTACATTATTTTTGGTACAAAAAAAAAAATCGCAATAAGCGTATATTGATTGGTCTGCGCAAAAGTTATAGCATCTACAAAATAGGGGATAGATTTATGGCATTTTTATTATTATTATTTTTTTACTAGTAATGGTTGCGATCTGGACTGCGATATTGTGGCGGACAGATTAGTCATTTTTGACACATTTTTGGGACCCATCAGTGCTATAAAAATGCACTGATTATTGTGTAAATGTCACTGGCAGGGAAGGGGTTAACACGAGGGGACGATCAAGGCGTTAACTGTGTTCCCTCTCTGTGTTCTAACTGTAGGGGGATGGGACTGTCTAGAAGACTTGTGTACAACAGAAAATTTTGTTTAGTTTTGTTTTGTTTTTAATTTCGTTTTGTTACGTTAATTCGTTTTCGGATAACTCGTTATTTTTCGTAGAGTGTCGATATTCGTTATACTGAATCTCGAATCATGTCGAATTCATTCCTTATATCTGCTATAATTTCTTTTGAATCAGTTGAAATTTGATATTTATGTATGTATATTGATTTGTGACAATGATTTGTAGTTTGGAAAGTCATTTGTTTATTGAATCTATTAACACACACAATGACAATATCTCTTCTCCTCTGCTCAAATGCAATACTCACTCAGTTTGCCAGTAATCCAACCTCCAGCACAAAATGAATCAGCTGATTGGACTGTAAGATTTACTTTGAGCTGACCTTTTGTTTCATTAGATCTTTAACAAATTACAGAATCATGTCGAATTCATTGGTTATATCCGTTATAATTTCTTTCGTATTCGTTGAAATTCGTTATTTTTTTACTCGGACATTTGGATGCATTGGATGCAAAATTCGTTCGAATTTTGATTTTTTTTTTTTTTTTTTTTTTTTTAAAGATATTTTTATTAGTTTTAGGTTCTACACGAACCAACAGACACAAAACAGTCAAAAAAAAAAACACAAAATAAAACAAAAAAACAAAACACACATGAATATCTGATCCATTCAGTATACACAGGCGATATACAATCAGTGGGTAGATCACACAGGTCATTGTAGGCATGTTATTTTGTTTCAAAAGAGTTGAGAAATTGGTAGTCGCAACAGTCAGATATATGCACTTTTACACAGCATTACCATAGTAATGGATCTGGCACTTGGGGTCCCTGTGGCACGGCCCATCAATGATCAATTGTATTCAATTTTTGGAGAGAGTTAGTGGACTATCCAACCACTTCCCCCAGATTTTAAAAAAGGTTTTATTTCTTTTACGAATTTCAAAGGTTAGTTTGTATAATGGAATAGAGTCATTGATAAGTTTTAGCCAGATGGACTTCAAAGAGGTCTGTGCACCTTTCCAGGACAGTAGAATAGATTTTTTAACATAAAAATAAAGAATACGGAGCAGTCTCTTGGCATGTGAGGGTATATGTAAATCTCCAAATACTCCCAATAAGCAGTTCTTAGGGTGTATTATATTGGGAAGGCCCAACACAGTTGAAATGAAACCACCCACTTCTTCCCAGAAGTCACTAACTATTGGGCATGACCAGAAGCAATGTAAAAAGTCTGCCTCCTGGCCGCAGCCTCGGAAACAGACAGCTGATGGCAATAGACCCATCCTATGCAGTCTGGCCGGGGTGAGGTGAGTTTGATGAAAAATTTTAATTTGTATAATACGGTCTCGGGAGGAAATGACAGAGGTTTTATATGTGTCACTAAATTCTGTCCAATCGTCGTTTGCCATATCAATATCTAGTGTCTCCCACTTCTCCTGTGCTCTGTGAAACCTAGGGTTTGAGTCAGTCACTAAAGCTGCGTAATAGGTGGAGACTAATTTAGAGGGTTCTGGTTGCCTAAGTAGTTTTTCCAGTGGAGGCAGATCAGTGACATCATCTAGGGTACCAAATTGGGTATGGATGGCATGTCTAAGTTGATAATAATAAAATAAATGAGATTTTGGTAGATCAAAGTCTGTACTCAACTGAGAGAAGGTTTTAAAGCCCTGCGTAGTATATAAATGGCATAGATATTTAACTCCTTTTGAATACCAACGATTGGCATCTGGAAAAGAGTATAGTTCTTGCAGATTGGGATTGAACCACAAGGGGTTATTAGGGGATTTTGTCCAAGAATGTTTCGATATTTTTGTAGTAATGTGTTTAAACAGTGAGAGGGAGACTGAGAGCAGAGAGGTTCCAGGGCGGTTTGGGACCTGACCTCTATATATTATGTTATGTAAGGTTTCATGGGAGGATGCGATAGCCCCCTCTGTGGCTGTACAGGCATTAGCTGGATCCGGGTTCATCCAGTCATGTATGTGCACTAGCTGAGATGCCATGTAGTAAAGGAAAAAGTTAGGGAATGCTAGGCCTGCCAAATGGGCTGGTAACCTCAAGGTCTCCAGTGCCACTTTGGGGGATCCGCCCCTCCACAGGAAAGAAGTACACATCGTATCTATGCGTTTGAAAGTAGCTTTGGATATTTTACATGGGGAGTTAGAGAGGATATAGAGCAGTCTAGGTAAATAAATCATTTTAAGTATATTGGCCCTCCCCATGAGGTCTAACTGTAAATCCATCCATTGTTTAGTTTGCTCCTGGAGGCGGGTCAGCAATGGGTCAAGATTATTAGTGGCATACAAAGATAAGGGAGCTTGAACCAACACCCCAAGATATCTAAAAGAAGACACCACTTGAAGCTTAGAGTCCGGGTGCACCTGAGGGGGGTCACTCACATCTAAAGGGAAGAGACTGGACTTATCCCAGTTAACTCGGAATCCTGAGTAGTCCCCAAAGGTGTTGACCTCTTCCAGTAATGCCCCCAAAGACTCATCAGCATCTGCCAGATATACCAGTGTATCGTCTGCGTAAAGAGAGATGCGCTCTTCTATATTTTCAATTGGGAGGCCTTTAATTATGGGGGAGGAGCGAATGCGGCCTGCAAGCGGTTCCATAGCCAGAGCAAACAACAGAGGTGACAATGGGCACCCCTGTCGAGTGCCCCTAGTAATTGGGAAGGAGTCAGTAATAAATGAATTAACCCTTATTTTAGCCGTTGGGGAGGTGTACAGAATTTTTATCCATTTTATCACTCGGGGACCAAAACCATACTTCTGCAACACCCGAAAGAGGTACGGCCATTCCACACTGTCAAATGCTTTACAGGTGTCTAATGACACAATGACACGTGTAGAAGGGCAGTCATGTGGATACTGCAAGTTGTGGAACAATCTGCGTATGTTCATTCTGGTGGACCTGCCTGGGATAAATCCACCCTGGTCGCTATTGACCAAAGATGTGACCACAGTATTTAAACGATTTGCTAATATCTTGGCCAGAATCTTAACGTCCACATTTATAAGTGAAATTGGACGGTAAGATTCACAGTGTAGTGGGTCCTTGCGGGGCTTCAGCAGAAGAACTATCAAAGCCTCCCTCATTGATGGAGGAAGGATCCCAGCCTCCAGGGCTTTGTTATAGGTTCGGAGAAGGAAGGGGGATAGGAGATCCTTGAACTTAGCATACCATTCAGTCGGGAAACCATCAGGTCCGGGGGTTTTATGTGCCGGCATTTGGGAGATAGCTGCTGCAACCTCTTCTACCGTGATAGGTTCCTCTAACATGTCCCGTCCCTCATCTGACAAAGAGGGAAGGGATATGTCAGCCAGATAGTCAGACAACTGGGAGTCGTCATAGTCAACCCTGGAAGTGTACAATTTACTGTAAAAGTTTAGAAAGGAGTCTAGGATATCCCGTGGGTTGTCACTGATCGCACCTTGAGCAGTCAGGATTCGTGGTATAGAGATGGGGGTGTGCTCAGGTTTGGTCAAATATGCCAAGAGACGTCCCGCTTTATTACCATATTCAAACGATTTCTGTGAGACATACAACATGCGTTTTTGTGTGAGATCCAGCAAACGAATTTCGTATTCCCTACGGCACTGTAGCCACGTCTCTCTAGTGTCAGAGACAGGGTTAGAGGCATAGGCAGATTCTGCACTTAACATAGCATTTTCTAATTCCTCAGTGCGCATCTTATTATTTTTACGTAGAATTCCTGTAATAGACATAAAGGTACCTCTTAATGTGGACTTAAACGCATCCCACTCCGTGGGGGGGTCTACTTTGTTTAAGTTTTGCTTCCAGTAGTTAGAAATACTCGTCCTGCACTCACCCTGTACTATCTCGTCTTCCAGCCAGTATGAATTCAGGCGCCACAAAACAGGTCCCGAACCTGGAAGGATGAGAAGGGACACAGACAAGGGGGCATGATCGGAAACCCCCCTGGGCAGGTATGAGACGGTGGAGACGACCGGAAGGGTCTCCGTCGACGCAAAAGCCATATCTAGCCTAGACATAGTATGGAAGGAATCCGAATGGCAGGAAAATTGGCGTTTCTCCGGATGTTTCCATCGCCACACCTCCGTCAGACCATGAACCTGAGCCCAGTCTACAAAGGAGGGAAAAGATCTGCCTCCCCCACCCAATCTATCTACCGTTGGGTCCAGGACTGCATTAAAATCCCCTATATAAAGCAGAGGGCCCATGGGTCTATTCAGTAAGTGCAGGGATAATTTAGAGAGTACTTCCACTGAGAATGGAGGGGGAACATAGACGTTCACCAATGTAAAAATTATAGTAGAAATTCGTAATATAAGAACAATATACCTCCCGTCTGGGTCTGTTTTAACACTAATTAATTCAGCTGGAAGGGATTTAGCTAGGAGTATAGATACACCTCTTGAGTAGTTAGTGTGGGTGGCATGATATAGCTTAGAGAGCCAGGGACGTTTTAGAGCCCGTACCTTAGAACCTGTCAGGTGGGTCTCCTGAAGGCAAATAATGTGAGGGTGACATTTTTTTAGTACAGAGAAAACCAAGGATCTTTTCTGAGGTGCATTCAGGCCCCTAGTGTTCCAGGAGACTATCCTAAGGGGTTGTGCCATAATAAAACAGGAAGTGGTAAAGATGCATAAGTAAACCTCTGAGTTGGTATCAATATAAGTAGATAGGCCGCGCCACCTGAAGCACACACAAGCACATCCCAAAAAAATGCGTGGGTCTGCCGATAAGGTGACATGGACCATGAACATTTTCCCTGCTTTACCTTAGAAAAAAACATTGGACATATAAATGACCACAGAAGTGTTAATAAACCTCTACATGTAATGACCCGGTATATTTTTGATGACCTTCCATTATCAAATGACATAGGTGTGTTAGAAAGGACATAAAAAATAAAAAGGGAAGGAAAAAACAAAAAACAAAAAACCTGAAAAAAAACCCCAATCACTTTTTTCTTTAAACCTTCGTGCCCCCCACCCCGCTTAGCCATCCCAAACACAGCAAGCTTTGGATCCCTAAACTAAAAGTCCTTCCTAACTAGGAACTGCGGAAGAAAAAAAAACTGTACCGTGGCCTCGCCACAAGCTGGTAAGGGGGGTAACGTGGGGTCTGGCGAGGCTCCCAACTATTGACCGAAGAGAGAGGGAAGAGAGAGAAAGAGAAAAAAAAATCTCTTTCTCTCTATTCCTCACCCCCCAGTAGACAAGTCCTGTTGAAGGGTAGATAAGCTGATTGTTCACATGGAGAAAAAGACAAAACAAAAAGAATGGTGTAGGGGTGGAGAGAAAAAAGGAAAGAAAAAAAGATAAAAAGGGAAGATATCCTTCCTCTCCCCCTTCTTTGGCGTATAATTGTTCTGGTGTGATTGTTCCAGTATGCAGGTCCTCACAGGATGCAAATCGTAGCAATGCAGGCTGGGTTGAACAGTAGAAGAGACCCCAAAAAAAAAAAAAAAAAAAGAAGGGGTATATGAAAAGGGGATAGAAACCAGCCAAAAAAAAAGAGAAATTCCCTCATTGCAAGGAGGGGACATGCAGATTGTTGACGCTGTAACTTGCATAGCAGAGTGTAGATCTTTCCTTGCAGGTTAAGAGTGCCCTCAGTCTCCTCTGCTTCTATGTGCTGCACCATAATGATCATTCAGCCATTTCATGGCCTCCTTAGGATTAGTATAGAAGTGGGCCCTACCATCATGGATAATGCGCAGTTTAGCAGGGAAAAGCATGGCGTAGGAGAGGCCTTCTGTGCGCAATCTAGACTTCACTGCTGAGAAGGAGATCCGCTGGCGTTGGACTTCAGCAGAAAAGTCCGGATAAACAGAGATATTATTGCCATTGAATGTGAGCGGGCCTTTTTCACGTGCCAAGCGTAGGATGGCAACTTTATCTTGAAAGTTAAGGATACGTGCTATGATGGAGCGCGGTGGGGCTCCCACTGGGGGTGGACGAGGGGGAGTGCGATGTGCACGTTCTATAACATGTGAGAATGAGGGTGCGTCTTTACCGAAAATGTCCCGCAGCCATGAATATAGAAATTTTTCAGGATGGGAACCTTCCGCGCGTTCTGGGAAACCCACAAATCTGAGGTTGTTCCTGCGAGAGCGATTTTCCAAATCGTCGATTTTAGCGCGTAGTGCCGCCATCTCACTTGTGGTATCACGTATAGTAACAGACATGGGGTGTACAGTGTCTTCTAATGTACTAATCCGTTCCTCAGCATCCCCTGTGCGGTCTCTGAGATTCTGGACATCTTGTTTCAATAAAGAAAAGTCCATACGGATAGTGGCTATTTGAGTGGAGAGGGAGGCCTTGCAATCCTGAATAGCCAGCATAATTGTAGATAATGTAGGCTCAGCATGGAGGGAGTCTGCAGTCTGACTAAATTCAGCAGATTGCTGTGATTCTGGTGTCTGCAGGGGTTCTGTGGGTGTGCGGAATATAGCAGGAATAGATGCACTCACCCCTGTTACAGAGTCCTGGATGGCTGAGGAGGAGGGCTGCAGCGTGTCTGAGTGCCCTGCATGTGTCTCGGCGCCATTTTGCCTCCGGAACCGCGCTAGATGTTCCGCCGTGTGTGAGGGCCGCGGCGGCCCGTATTTCACCATGTCAGCCAGTCTGGAGGATGCCCACAGCCGTGGGGAACCGGAGGATGTCTTCCACGAGGATCTAGGACCCAGGATAGCTGCAGGATGGTCGTTGGGAGCCGGAGCTGTGTGTCTATGCGACTGCTCTCTTCACCATCCGGCCACGCCCCCGTTCGAATTTTGATTAGTTACGAAACACATTGCACATGTCTACTGTCTAGGAGGAGAGAGCGATCAGTGTTCATGCATAGTATGAACACACGATCTCTCTCTACTCCCCTGAGAAAACCAGGATCTGTGTGTTTACACACACAGATTCCGGTTCTTGCTCTGTCGCGAGCAATCGCGGGTGCACGGCGGTCATTGCGCTCGCATCGGCTCCTAGCATACGCTGCAGGCACGCGTTCCTAGTGGCCAAAAGGCAAAGCGACGTAAGGTAACATCGTTCCGCCCAGCCGTGCCATTCTGCCACAGTAAAACTGGGCGGCTGGTCGGCAAGCGGTTAAATCTATCTCTATATTGAGCCTCGATGGGCTCAGAGTGTCTAATTCATAAACATCAGGTCTCATTTTTTTTATATCTTTTTTAGTTTCCAATCATTTTTAATGGCAATTGATATCTCGTGTTTTTTTTTTAAGGTCGGAACCTCTCCAGTGTTAACCCTGCCCGCTCCATAAAAAAAAAAGTCCTCTCAGATCTTTGTTATGCACTAATCTGAAGTGATTTGATACGCTGTGCTTCTTAAAGCCTTTTTTTTTTTTTTTTTTTTTAAATATTGGTATGCTCATTATTATTATTACTATACAGGATTTCTATAGCGCCAACAGTTTACGCAGCGCTTTACAATATAAAAGGAGACAATACAGTTACAATACAATAAAATACAAGAGGATTAAGAGGGCCCTGCTCAGAAGAGCTTACAATCTAATAGGGTGGGGCAAGTGGTACAAAAGGTTGTAACTGTGGGGAATGAGCTGATGGAAGTGGTAGGAGGTTAGTTGGAGACATGATATGCTTCCCTGAAGAGATGAGTTTTCAGGGATCGCCTGAAGGTAGCAAGAGTAGGGGATAACCTGGACCGGTGGAGGTAGCAAGTTCCAGAGGATGGGAGAGGCTCTGGAAAGCCTCATTTACTATACTCCATTTACTCTTAATTTCTTGTGGTCCTACCCACGTACCGGAGGTCACAAGGGCACTAACATACATTCCATTTCATGAAATATATGTAACAATTTGATACTTCCCTGAAGTGGACTTCAAAAATGAATTCTGTTTTTCTCTCTTTATTAGATACTGTCTTACAGGCTTGACATCTCCCACATTTGTAAAAGTCCTTTTGATCGAAAAAGTCACTGTTTTTCTTGGGGAATCGGGGACATTGTGAATCATTTTCGTTCTCAAAGCTGGGCTCTGTATTTTTTGGGTAACAATTTTTTAATGTTATCTCTCATCAAAAAAAGGCCAATACTTTTTGACTATATGTTCCATCTGTTTATATTGCATAATAAAACTTGTTATAAAGGCCACCTCTACTTGTTATTCATTTTTTCTTTTTGCCTGTAATACTTGTGTAGCAGTGCCCCTGTGGGTTCGCTGCATGTAGTAGTTCCACACATCACACTGCTAGGCCAGGCATTCACTTCAGACGCACATTGCCAGTCAATGAATAGTCCTTCAGCTTGTTTTTGTTGTTTTTATTTAGGGGATTTAAATTGGATTGGGGAAAGGGACATGGGATGCCCAGATAATTGATCTTGTTGAACTGAACAATCGTTTTGAATCTATATTGGCAGTCTCTAAAACTCCATACTCCTCCAGCACATCACTTGAGTAAACTCCGCTTTCTCTACTGCACAATGATAGTTTCCTGATACAGCTAGCACGTGTTTAGGCCCTACTCTGAATAAGTCCTAACCGTTCAATAATAGCCGTTTGCTTGCAGGGGTCTGCAGTCCCCATTGATTTAGCAACCGATAGCAATAAAAAGAATACTGCTTGTGCTAGCTGCAAAGCTTGGAGGACTACTGGTCCCAGACAGTCCTGTGCAAACTCTGCCAACCCTCCTGGCTGCAGCAACTTAACTCCAACACCGGTGACATCATAGCATCTCCTCCTGGCTTCACATCCACTCCTGGCATGTCGCCCCCAGATTTCTCCACTGTGCCTGTCAGTCACCGACCCCGGAATGGATCCCTCCTAGTAACTTGCCCGGCAATGTTCCACGCTGTCCCCTACCTGCTCCTGTTCCAGACACCTCTCGATGACCGTGTAGCCAGAGGTTCCTTCCCAGCTCCCAAGCTCCAGACCCGAGTTCACCCCCCCAGAAAGGGGGCTCCCTCAAGGGCCACGGCAACCTAACACTCCATCACTAGTTCTTCCACCCCAAAACTCCTCCCACAGCAGGCTGACCATGAGTATATATGAGGCCTGCCCCCCTGCAAATCCTAGTTGGGGATTGGTCCTAGATACACTCCATGCCACTCCAATCCTCTGCCCTGCCTCTTTCCCAGAACCCTCTACAAACAGAGGAGGTGCCAGAGAGATGAAGTACATGTCAGTCACCTACTGCTATACTCAAAACCACTCCCAGCCCCCAAATAAAAAAAACAGGAGCTAGGCCTGCCTAAATTTACCTGCACTGGCTGTAACAAAACACAAGTACTCTAGCAACCTACCTACCTAAGGTAGAGGGTGCTACACTTGTTCTCCATCCATACCTCTCTCTGAGTCCTTTTGTTATACCAATTTTCCCATAAACCTTTTCGCCAATATTGCATTTTGTTCATCATAGTCTACTGTATATCATGATTGCGGTTTCTTCTCAATCTCATAAATTGGGTTTTGGGTATTTTATCTGGTATGAAGCCATTTCTATCAGTGTCTTTTGATGTACAGTCTCTCTTGTTCTCCCAGCCAGGACAGCTACACCCCCCCGTGGGGAGAACACAATAGCTTCATGGGAGGGATTCACCCATCAACATCATCTGTGTTGATGGGGGAGCCGAGTGATTTTCTTTCCTGCAACCCGTGATTGCAGAAAATAATCGCTCCATCCTATGGCCAGCCTAACTGACCACAGCTAAGGAGCCAGTTTTGATGAACATTCTCTTGTTCTTTAAAGATCACCACATCTATTCACTTTCCCTGTTAATTTTATAGCATATTTATTATTGTTAAGATAAGTGAATCATTTGTTGCGCCTTCCCAAAATATAACACTATCATCAATCAAAGGTTTGTACATTTTTAACTAATAAACAAAAACCGCGCTAAAATAATAATAAATAGTCTTAGTATAGTCCATACAATCCCATATGAATGTCCACATAAAATGAAGTAGGTGGGATTGTTAAATATAAATAACATAAGATTTCATCCAATGTGGTAAATGAAAAACAGCAATGGAACTGGAAACACCAAAATACTGCGCTTACCAGATGTAAGCCAAATAAAAGCGGGTGGCTTAAACCCAGCCTGGGCCTTTAAAATGATGATCCAGCCGAGTCAAGATGATCACACTCGTCTCATAAATCCAGTCCGTCAAGGTTTAAATCCAAAAAATATATAACACAAGCATAGCGTAATACTGATATTTGAAAGACTCAAAAAGTGAAAAAAGTGCAACACTCAAAAAAAATAAATCATGAGTATCATATATCATCCAAAGTTGTCACAGCAACCATGGATGGTGAATGAGTGTCATGCAATCATGCAAAAAACGTGAAGTAAGTGAAATAGGTGCAACACCCAATCTCAATTTAGAAATCAGGCAATAATAAACTGTATTAGATCACCCAAAAACAATATGAACGTGAAAAAAAGGAAAAAGGAAAACCATTGACAGATAGCACATCGCATGCACGGGCTGCTTACCAGATGGCAAGTTCAAACAGGCAAAGTGTCACACAACTCAACGTGTAAAAAGGGTAAGAACACACCAGCGAATCCTGATCTCCGAAACCCATACCCAATGGGATATAGCCTACCTTGAGACCTATATTAAAAACTCAATGGTCCCAAGGAGTCTAAGATGGGAGGTCTCCCCTCAAAAGGGGGAATCAGAATTGGAGGAGTGGTTTAAATATTTTAATCAGGCAGGCTTATCACTCCTACGATTCTTGATAGAAAGGAAAACTGCCAAACTGTCCAAAATTGACACTGAGATTAAAACCATCAAAGAAAAACTCAGTGCCAATAGGGACAGTGACGAATATAGAGAGAGGTCTCAGGGCTTGTTGAAAGTCCTTGAGAAAGAGGAAAAAGATCAAAAACTCAAAAAAAAAGAAAAAATATAACCGGGATTTAAATGATTATTGTAATAACATGGTGTTTGAGTGGCAAAAAAGAATGCTTGAAGACTCAGTAGATCAGACCAGCACTGAGATGGAGGTGTCCAACCAGGGCCATAGAGATGGCCTAGGGCCCCCCCCCCAAGACAGCCCCAACCCAGTAGGAACACCAAGAAGGGTCCCCTGGATAAAAAGCTTAAAGGCCCCCAGAGATACCAGTCCCCTCACAGACCAGTAGGGCCCACCAAACCCAATACCTTCCCCCCTCAATATCCCCATAACTCAGGGCCGCCTGGGCCCAACTACAGTCAAAGAGGAGGGTGGACACGACATATGCCACCACCTCCTTGGAGGGGTAATCATCAGAATGGAGGAGGAGGGCGCGGTCCATTCAATTCCAATAGAGGCCGGGGTTATAACATGGGATACCAAGAAGGGTGGAGATCTAATCAGGAATACAACCCGATTCAGAAACCACCATACCAGGACCCGTATATCCCAGACTGGGAATATAATGTACCTACTCAAAATAGGTTTTTCCCCATTAGTGACATGAATCCATATGAAGGAGGGCTAGACCCACAGAGATCATATGAATTACAACAGGGCAATCACGTTCCCCCTGCTGCCTACCCCTCCCAAAATCCTTCCACACCCAATCGTAGTGTCCAACCCACTCAAGGTTTGGGACCTTGGGGTTTTTCCAGGCCAGGCCAAGGCCTGAAAAGACTGGTAGAAAGAAGCGAGGATTTAGAGGGGGGAGGAGATTGCGAACAAAAAAAAGCCAGGGTGTAATTGGGCAGGGAATTTTTAACTTGAGCACTAAGGAATTATCTCATTCTGAAAAAGTTGTTTTAGACAAGGGTCTCAAGTTTGCCCCCCCAAGGAGCCTTAACAGGTTCCAAACATATATGGATGTGCACAAGTTTGTTCGCAAACTCAACATTAAAAGATACATGATTGGTAATCCCATTGTTAGAAATTCTCAACCGGCAGGCCAATTTGTCCATTCTGGCCTGGCCAATGCATCCCTTTTTAATCCACCTGGAACACTTGCTCCCACATTGAAAGTGTTCAGGGATGTGGTCCTTAGGGACTTGGAGAAGCTAGAAATAAAAAATGCTAAAAACTCAAAAATTATGCAGGAGGGTTTGGAATCTTTATGCAAAAATAGGGATTTGGTCATCCGTCCTGCGGACAAGGGGGGAGGGATAGTGGTATTGGATCGGAAGGACTATCTGGCAGAAATGGCCAGGATCCTGGGGGATGCTGATACTTACACCCCTCTACCTGCGGACCCCATAAATAATTATACAAAGGAACTTCGTAGGATCATTTCTAAGGGTTCAAGGTTGGGGATTTTGGGGGAAAAGGAGAGTCTTTATCTAATCCCGAAAGCCCCCAAAACTCCCATTATATATTACCTACCCAAGGTTCATAAAAATCCTGTCTGCCCCCCGGGGCGGCCCATTGTGAGTGGCATAGATTCCATCACGTCCCGGGTGGGCAGATACATAGATTTCTTTCTTCAGCCCCTTGTTCAAAGAATGCCTTCCTATATTAAGGATACACGCCATGTTCTTAACCTCCTTTCTGATATTGTTATTAAACCAGGAATGTGGATGGTCAGTGCTCATGTATCCTCCCTATACACTATTATTCCCCATGAAATGGGTTTGAATGCGGTAAAGGATACTCTGGAGAGGGGATCAGGTCTTTCCCCAGAACAGATTTCTTTTATTATGGAGCTGCTTATTTTCGCAGCCTCACATAATTATTTTTGGTTCGCCAATAAATTTTATCGCCAAAGTCGTGGTGTTGCTATGGGGGCTAAGTATGCCCCCAGCTTGGCAAATCTTTTTATGGCCAAGTGGGAGGAGGATGTCATCTATGCCCACCGCAGTCCCCACCTTGTTTTGTGGGCTAGGTATATAGATGACATCCTCCTCCTATGGGACGGGGATGGCCAGGACCTTCAGCAGTTCCTATCCTCCTTGAATGTAAACGATCGAGGCATCCATCTAAACTTTGAGGCGAGTCAGACCCAGATTCATTTCTTGGATCTTACCTTAACCATAGAGGATGGTCGCTTACTTACATCAACCTTTTTTAAAGAGAGTGATCGCAATTCCTATATATCTCTAGAAAGCTGTCATTACAGACCGTGGCTCAATGCAATACCAAAAAGCCAATATATGAGATTACGTAGGAATTGTTCTGATCCAGATGCTTTCTTAAGGCAGAGTGACACTCTCACGGATAGATTCCTAGAAAAGGGTTACTCTAGAGAGAGTCTTCTGCCTGTTTTGAAGGATGTGCATGATATGGATAGGGAGCTTCTACTATGTGATAAACCTAGGCCTCACGTTTCGGATCATAACTTCGGGGTACCTTTTATTACCACCTATTCCCTCCAGCACAAGGAGATAAAACAATTGGTCTCCAAGCATTGGCATATCATCACCAATGATCGAGTGTTGAAGGAGACTTTACCAGCTAAACCAAAAGTTGTTTTCCGGGGTGCTCTTTCATTGAGGAACCAATTGGCCCCTGGGATACTGGATCCTCCAACTACTAAGACAACATTTTTTAATCAACTGACAGGTTTTTATAAATGCAACAAGTGTCGGGTGTGTTCTCTCAGTTCCTGTCATAACAGGAGGACCCAGTCCTTTGTGTCCACTGTAACTGGGCGAGCCCACCCTATCACCCCATTTATTACTTGTTCCACCAAAGGGGTGGTCTACATGTTGCAATGCCCTTGTGGCTTGCAATATGTAGGGCGGACTAAACGCCCCCCCAGGTGAGGCTCAATGAGCACGTCACTAATATTCTGACGGGTTTTAAAAATCACTCAGTTTCCAAACATTATCGTTTAATACACGACAGGAACCCTGCCAACACCCTTTTTTTGGGCATTGATCGTTATCAACCGCATTGGCGAGGAAGTTCTATGGTACGGGACATCTCTAAACTAGAGATGTCCTGGGTCCATAGAATTAAAAGCTACACACCCTATGGACTCAATATAGATGTGGACGTCAATGCGTTCATTGACAATTCCTAATCTGTGATTGTGGTTATGCAGAGGGGTGAATTGAATATATTTACTTTGTTTATATATGGGTTTTTCACATTTGAATTAGTGAGCATTTTAGAACTCTGATCCTCTCCCAAACTATGGGCTTCATTATTCATTTTTTTAGGACATAGTATTTTGGGCTGAGTCGGGCTATGCTACCTGTCTCTTTGAGGTGGTTATGTGTGGTTCAGTTTGGCTAAGATACCCTGCCTAATTTATGGTTTACATAAGTATGGATAGATTTCAATAATTTTCAATTCCATTTTTATTTTTGATATTTGGTATTTTTTATTCTACTTTAATATTTTTTATTTTATGATATTTACCATATTTATTATATTTTATTTGAATTTTTCTATATTATTTTTAATCGCATAGATAATGTATTTACTATGGGGACCCATGTGGTATGAGTAACACTATGGGGGGTATAATGCCTTGGATCTCTGTAGTTTTACTTTGGTTGTTTATTTTTTGCTAGGCTATATTATTTGTTCACTTCTTATACAGATGGTATTCTAATATGTTTGAACACATTCTGCAACGATGTATACACATATATGTTTTGTAATTTTAAGATTCCTTGACGTTACATCTATTTCAATGGCTTCTGACTGTTTTGCTGGTTTTAGTTTCTGGCATTATAGTACATAGATGCCCACATCCAAGATGGCGCCGTGCGTCTCCTCTCACGGAACTCAGGGTGAGGCTTGGTGTGTGTATTTAACGTGGTGGCTCAGCATGCTTCCCGTTCCCCATTGAAAACGTCAGCGTGTGACGAAACGTGTCTGGGAGGGACGTGCTGACGTCACCGCGTTTGCCCTGTGAGGACGGGAGTATTGTATGAGTGCCGGCCGGCTCCGAACTTCTCGCTGTTTTTAAACTTCTTTTATGTAAGTGCAATTTCTATTTGAATAAATTGGATATACAGTATTACACTATTGGGCATTTTTTACTTCGTATGTACCGCTGAGCTTGGGCTTGACTGGCCAGGACGCGTCCACGCTGCCCCGGATAGGAGCCTGTGTGTGTCATATCCCATTTGCCTACTATGTGAGGATGTCTGGTAAGCTGAATATCCCCTAGGATTCGCTGGTGTGTTCTTACCCTTTTTACACGTTGAGTTGTGTGACACTTTGCCTGTTTGAACTTGCCATCTGGTAAGCAGCCCGTGCATGCGATGTGCTATCTGTCAATGGTTTTCCTTTTTCCTTTTTTTCATGTTCATATTGTTTTTGGGTGATCTAATACAGTTTATTATTGCCTAATTTCTAAATTGAGATTGGGTGTTGCACCTATTTTACTTACTTCACGTTTTTTGCATGATTGCATGACACTCATTCACCATCCATGGTTGCTGTGACAACTTTGGATGATATATGATACTCATGATTTATTTTTTTTGAGTGTTGCACTTTTTTTCACTTTTTGAGTCTTTCAAATATCAGTATTACGCTATACTTGTGTTATATATTTTTTGGATTTAAACCTTGACGGACTGGATTTATGAGACGAGTGTGATCATCTTGACTCGGCTGGATCATCATTTTAAAGGCCCAGGCTGGGTTTAAGCCACCCGCTTTTATTTGGCTTACATCTGGTAAGCGCAGTATTTTGGTGTTTCCAGTTCCATTGCTGTTTTTCATTTACCACATTGGATGAAATCTTATGTTATTTATATTTAACAATCCCACCTACTTCATTTTATGTGGACATTCATATGGGATTGTATGAACTATACTAAGACTATTTATTATTATTTTAGCGCGGTTTTTGTTTATTAGTTTGTATTTGGTGTCACCGCACTTATAACCGCAGCTTCTTTTCCTTTGCCAAGCGCAGTTTTTTTCTTTTTTAAATTGCGACATTTTTACTGTGTATATTTTTTTGCTTTTTTACATCACCAATTAGTGTCCATGATCACTTCCACACCAGTTTTATGATGACTCTGTACTGCATTGGTGAGAGTATGTGAAAAAAAAAATAGTGAAAAAAAATAACTGCTTTTAAATTTCTTAATTTTCAAAAAAATTGTGACAAAAAAATTACAACGCTATACTCAGGAGGAGTAGCAGAATGTATTTTGGGGTGTCATTGCAAGTATGCATGTGCTGTGTGAGAGAAATAACTTGTTATTATGACAATTTTGTGTGAAAATATAAAAAATAAATGTATTTTTTAATTTTCCCAAGAATTGTGGGAAAAAATTATAACTTCAAAGCACTCACCATGCCTCTTACTAAATACCTTGGACTGTCTACTTTCCAAAAAGGGGTAATTTGGGGGTATTTGTACTGTCCTGGCATTTTTTTGGGCCTTATGAATTTAGATCGGACATCAGTACATCAGGTTGATCAATTTTCAAACCTATATACTATTATTTGTGGACTCTATATCTTTCCTACAGACTAAACAATATACACTGATTTGGGCTATTTTTTACCAAAGAAACAGTATACATGTTGGCCTAAATTTATGAAGAAAGATTATTTATTTGCAAAATTTATAACAAGCAATGACATTTTTCAAAACTTTCGGTCTTTTTAAGTTTAACAAAAAATAAAAAAATCTAGTGGTGATTAAATACTACCAAAAGAAAACTCTCTATTGTGTGAAAAAAAAATGTACAGTGTTGCATGACCACGCAATGGTCATTCAAAGTGCAACAGCACTGAAAGCTGAAAATTGGCTTGGGCTGGAAGGGGGTAAAAATAAACATTGTGGTTAAAAATTACCAAATCGAAAAAAACTAACCTGTTCCCTATTCACATTCACTGTGAATTTTATAGCATATTTACTGTATTATTGGTAATATAAGTGAAAAATCTTCCAAAGTATAAGTTGGGTCTTCCCAAATTATAAAAATATCATCCATAAAATGTTTGTACATTTTAAAATTTGGCCATTCTTTGCTGTGTATCTTCAGATTTCCAATAATCATAAAAAGGTTCACAGCACTGGGCGCATACTCGGCCTTATAGCAGCAACCTTTATTTGGTTATAAAACAGTTTGTGGTATCAAAAAAATATTTATTTTGTTCATTGACAGACACAGAGCTCCATTATTCAGAACCATAGGGTTATATCACCCCCTACAGGAGTAGGACACTAGATAGAAAAAAGACTTGGCTACGCCTATGGGCAGTCCTAGGTAATATACACCCCCTCTCTCTGCTATAGGCCTTCAGTTTTTTCTGTCTAGTCAGGAATAAGGACCTAGTTCCCTGCTGGGATCCCTGGTCCTGGCAATTTTTTGCTTTTTTGCTTTTTAAACTACTTTTTTTTCTCTTGGATTTTTTCCTGTGAGATCTACAATCAACTGCTGGACTGGGCGAAGGGCTGGACACTAAGATCCAGTGGTCTCCCCAATATGGCCAGCGAGTGCATGCAGACCGCAGCTACGCGCTAGGTCAGTTGCGACATAGCCCCACTGTACCTGCTAGTTCAACATCTTGCAAGGTCTCATGTGACCAGATCTTGGCCCTTTGTTGCAGCGTTCCTCATGGCCGACACCCCCCACTTCGGTGGCGAGGAGGATCTGTCTGGGAGCGTTACCCGCGCACTCGCTGGAGTGGTAAGAAGGGGGACCCCCTCCTCTCCTTCCCTGGAGTGGTGTGGGGCGCGGGTATTCTCTGGGGTGATCAATCATCCACACAGCCTCCCCTTCCCTGGGTGAGGCCCTAGAGCGGGCGGTGGAGGTCAGCACTTTCCGTTGCGGGCTCTAGCCTGGTCCGGTCCCCCCCACCGTGGACCTGTGCACTCACAGCAGGCGGCGGAAAAATTAGGCCACGGCCTGCTAGTCCGCACAGCCACTCCGGACGCCTTCTTCCAGAAGTACGGCGCTGTGGGGGCTCTGGGGGTGACCCCCTTTTGGGGAGTTAAGTGGGCCCTCAGTAGGCGCCCCATGTGAGGGGCCTTAGTGGGTGCCCCCTGTGAGGGTCCTCAGCTAGTGCCCCCCTGTGAAGGGCCCAGTGGTGTCCCCTGTGCGGGCTATCAGTAGGCGCCCCACTTGGTCAGCGCCCCCTGTGCGGGGCCTCGGTCAACGCCCCCCGTGTGGGACCTTGGTGACGCTCCTGTGCAGGGCCTAAGGCGGCGGAGGTCTCAGTCGGCAGCCCCCTGTGTTCTTTGCGTTTTCACAGGTGGCACTTAGGCATATAGGCTAGTAAGTGGCACCCTCCCCTGCCTCATCGTTCTCGACTGATCCTATGTCTGGCTCTGCCATCGTGGATGTGGCCCACCTTGTGGGGTTGGTGGCCACACTCCCTGTCCCGTCAGTTAGTGAGGTTGTTCCTCCACATCTGCAGTGGTGCACAAGAAGATGCTGGTTGTCTCCCTTATTACATCTGTGCAGGAAACTTTAAAGATGGAAGATGCAGTTGTGGCTGCTGCGGAGGTGCCAGTCCCCTTGGCACCCATAAACTGTCTCGCACGGCAAAAGCGTTCCCTTCTCCCTCCTATTTTGCAATATTTGTTCGTAAACACTGGGAGTGTCCAAAGTGTTCCTTTGTGGTTCCAAAGATACTTCACTGTGAGGAACCCCTTGTGGGGTCCCAACTTAAAAAGTGGACTGTTTCACCAGTAGTGGATCCCCGTCTCTCTAGGTTGAACAAGGTGACCATGATTCTGGTAGAGGAGTCTCTGGCTTTTAAGGATCCGGCTGACATTCCTGGAGGGGGAACAGATTCCCTCTGCTTTCGCTGAGTTGGCGGACAAGTTGGTCTGGGGGCTGCAGTTTGTATGTGATGCCTCTTGGAGGCAGTTCTCTTGGTTGCTAAGCTCTCTGTTTCTGCAGTGGTGCTTAGACATGTATTGGGGCTTAAGTGTAGGTCTGCGGACTGGGCTTCTAAAAAAGCTCTGACTGGGTTACCATTTTAAGGCAATGTCTGTTTGGGGCCACCCTGGATGACATTGTTACGTGTCTCACAGGAGGGAAGTGTAAATGTCTTCCACAGTCTGAAATGGGGAAAAGGGCCTTGTAGCGGATGCGGTCCTTCTCGGCATGTAATGGACCTGGTCTGCCGAGCCGAGAGCGGGCTCCCTAGACCCACGGACAAGGCCCCTTCAGCATGAAGGCGCCCCCTCACCTATGTCCTAGTGTTCCGGCCTTGAACCCCGAAAAGGGTTATTTCCTTCCAATTGGTATCTGTCACCGGACTGTTGGCAGTTCTCCTTGGGGCTGTGCAAGCCCTGTTGCTTCAGGGTGTGCTTGTCCCAGTTCCATTGGATACAGAAGGTCAGAATGGAGTCCATCCACACGGTGGTGGCGTCCCTTCATCATGGGGACTTTTGGGCTTCTGTCAACATCACGGATGCTTATTTATGCACTCCAACATGTGCCAACACTTCCTCCATTTTACTGTGGGAAAAGGGCATTATCAGCTTTCGGTGTTGACTTTTGGTCTCGCCTCCACCCCTCGCATACTCACAAAGGTGTTGGACCCAGTTCTGGTGTGTGGTTACGTCAGTGGGGCCTTGTGGTCCTGGGCTGCTTGGAGGATCTTCTTCTGTGAGCAGAGTCCTCGGCTACCCTGAGGGGCAACGTAGCTCGCTATACAGACCTCAGTTTTCAGTTGGCCTTCTATACTACCTGAAGTCTTCTCCTTCCAGAAAATTGGATTATCTGGGCCTGACTCTAGTTCCATCTCTGGCCAGAGTGTTTCTTCCTCTGGACAAACTCCAGAAGTTGCATGCTGCGTTTCAACTACTATTGTCTCGCAGGTGGGCATCCCTGCGGTCCTGCATGTGGATGTTGGGCCTGATGGTATCTACCTTCGCGACGGTTCCATTTGTGCAGTTCCGTACAAGCGCCTTTCAAGTGAGATCCTGGCGTAAAGTGCCTGAGGTCTCTCGGCTATCAGATTCGGCTGAGCCAGAAGACCGGATCCCTGGTCTGGTGGCTTCGCTCTCCAGGATTTCGGCAGGGCACATTCTTTCTCCCCTTGTATTGGACAGTGGTCACCACCAATGCCAGTCTATCCGGCTGGGGAGGTGTCCTGGGACTGGATTCTGCTCAGGGTCATCGGACCCTGGAGGAATCCAGACTGCCGATCGATTTCCTAGGACTTTGAGTGATCAGACTATGTATGGATCATGGAGGTTGACTATGGGGGCTCCGGGTACGGATCCAGTCGGACGATGCCACAGCGGTGATATATGTCAATCACCAGGGCAGAACAAAGAGTGTGTTGGCAGCCCTGACAGTAGCCAGCATCCTCCGGTGGACAGAACGCCTTGTTCCGGCCCCCTCCATCGTATGCATTCTAGGAGTGGAAAAATGGCAGGCGGTTGCCTCAGTCAGCTAGTGTTGGTCCAGAAGCTGGTCCCTTTACCAGGACATGTTTCATCAGATTTGTCTCCGATGGGGCACTCCCGAGGTACACCTGTTGGTGTCCCGGCTTAACGGAATGGTACTGAGGTTTCTGGCAAGGTCACAGGCTCCTCTGGTGGACACTGCAGATGCTCTGGTGGCCCATGGGGCCAGGATAGTCGGATCTACGCCTCTCCTCAAGATTCTGCCGCGGCTTTTGCACAGGATCAACGTCGAAGGGATTCCGGTCATTCTAGTGGGCCCGGATGGTCTTGTTGGTCTTGGTACGCCAACCTGGCTCTCTTGGTCACTGGCGTCCCTTAGGGACTGCCTCTCAGGGAGGTTCTACTGTCCCAAGGGCCAATCTTCCATCCTGTTTCAGTCACTGGTTTTTGAAGGCCTGGCTGTTATGAGACAGGTGCTAAAGTTACCACGCTGCTGAAGGCTAGAAAGCCTTCCTCTGGGAAGATTTACCACCAGACATGGATAGCATACACATCCTGGTGTGAGGTGCTTGCCATTTCCCTCGTTCTTTCTCGGTGGCTCGGATTTCGACCTTCCTTCACGGGGGGGGGTTGAGCAGAACTTGTCCTCGAGTACTATCAAGGGCCAGGTGTTGGCCTTGGCGGTTTTCTTCGGCATCCCCTGGTCTCGCACTCCCTGGTGCGTACTCTTAATCAAGAGGTTCGACATCTGCCTCCATCGGTGAGGTCGCTTCTACAGCCGTGGGATCTACTCTTGGTGCATTCGATTCTACAGGAGCCTCCCTTTTGAAAAAAAATTCGGGAGGTTCTTCTGCTTGCTCTGTCCCAGAAGGTGGCTTTTTTGGTTGCTATCACCTGGTGATCCACAAAAGATGAAGTGGTTCTTCGCCCTTGTCCGTGGTTCCCTCCTCTGATTCCTTTTGATTAAGGACGTTGTATTGCCTTCCCTGTGTCCTAGGTCAAAATGTCCTAAGGGATTTACCTTACATGCCCTGTGTTCGGGCAATTTGGGTGTATATGGCAGTCACAGGGCCTTTTCGGAGATCAGACTCGCTGTTTGTGATCCCGGACGGGCCAAAAAACGGGCTGTCTGCTTCTTGTGCGACCTTTCTAGATGGCTCAGACAGACGATGACTCTGGTCTATTTTCCACATCCTTTGCAGTTGAACGGGCGCACAGACTGGCAGCTAAACCTCCCCCCAGGGTGCACCGCCGCGAACATTCATTGCTAAAATGCTTAATTTTCGTGACTGAGGCACTGCTCTCCGGCTTACCAGACTGAAGGGCAACATCCTTTTTAAAAACAGCGAAATTAAGGTATTTCCAGACTTCTTGGTGGAGGTCCAAAAAAAAGAGAGCTCACTTCACGAAAGCTAAACACCAACTGCGGATCCGTCATTATTCCTTCGCTATGCTCTTCCAGGCTAGACTACGTGTCGTTCGAGAGGACAGAGCTGTCCTCGCCTGGCTGGAAGACAAAGCGGCACCGGGCCAGGAGCCTACTTAATACTCCAGATCACGAGCGTCTGGCTCGCATAGTGGAATATGCCCTACTACACACTCGCGATTTACGAGGTGCCTGAACTTACTTCTCCTGAAGGTACTGTTACTCTGTTTATATGCCTTATATTTTTCTTTTTTCCATCCATCCACAACTCTGTTCGCTTTGTCACGGAGGGAAATCCGGGCCGGATTGATTCTTACCTCCTTGACTGAAAACTTTTTCTGCTGCCCCCAATGCCCCATATCCATCTTTCTCCTCCTGGCCTATATATGCTCCCCGTGGGTGGACATGGAAGATAGCCCCAACCTGTAGATCCTTGAGGCAAGTTAACACCCGCCATGACACCTGGCACGAGGACTCGCTAGGTCCTTTCGACCAGGAGTCTCACTCCTGCTGCTTGCTCTACAGCGAATAACCGCCCCCCTATTTGCGGGAGTCCCTGCGGATCCCGTTATTTCCAATACCAAATGTAACGTTTGTTACAAAGCACAAGTGAGGTTTCCCTGGCCTGTCCGGTTCCAGCAAGCTGCATTTGATATATATTTGATGCATTGCCTACCCGGACACGCTAGTGTGTTGGTTCAGTTACACTTAGAATGTTATTGTTGGGGGGGCGGAGCCGGCGGCTGGAGCTGATGGATGTGTGAGAGGAGAGCTCTGCCACAGCGGGACGTATAGAGCGGCTCACAGCATACCATCACAGCCTCGAAATACATCCTCAGAAAGGGGAGACTGAGGGGCACACAGCGCTCATCATGAGCAAAAGAAAGGAGAGAGAAGGACCAAAGAAATTTACAGATTTCTTCCCCCCTGTGTCTGGCCGAGAATTCCAAGATGGCGCCCACGCCAGGAGCCGTGCTTCAGCATCCCCTGCAAGCTCCTCAGGCAATCCATCACCATCCCCGAGTGAGTTAGGCCTCACAGGCCACCCACTGCCATCCACCCCTTTTACAAGCGCTGTCAAACAAAAAAGGAGGATTGGGGAGGAGGGAGAAGCTCCAGATGATGCAGGGACAGAGGGAGAAGGGATGGAGGAATCCTCCTCATATGGGCAGCACCTAGATGAATTCCCCACATCAGGGCAGCCCATCATAGATAATACTATGAAGGAGATGCTGCAAACACTGCGGGGGGCTCTCCAGCAGGACATGGCAGCTTTCATGCACTCCACAAAAGCGGACATGTCAGCAGTCAGTAATAGAGTACAATATGTTGTAAACAAAATGGAGGAATTTACTTTGGCGCACAATGAGCTGGTTGATGCCCACTTTGAGGTTGATGATGAGCTCAAAACCAATGCGTCTCAAAATGGTGGATATTGAGGACAGGGCCCGCAGGAACAACATCAAATTTAGAGGGGTCCCTGAATCAATCAAGCCAGCGGAACTTACTGCATACCTCCAAAAGCTCATGACAACAGCCCTCCCATCTCTGGGGCCTGCTGACATAATAATAGACAGAGCCCACAGACTGCCTAAACCATCATTCCTGTCTGATCAGATCCCCAGGGATGTCATAGCAAGAATACATTTTTATCACATAAAGGACCAGCTGATGCGATATGCCAGACAGCATCCTGCTCTCCCTGATCCTTTTACTGGAATCGCACTCTAGGCAGATTTGAGCAAGCTACCCTAACAGCAAGACATAATTTGGTCCCAATTACAAAAATCCTGCGTAATCACAAAATCCTCTACAAATGGGGCTGCCCAGCCAAACTGCTGTTGGAGATGCATAACGAATCGCATGCAATCACCTCAATAGAAAAAGAAATGGAGCTCCTCGGAAAATGGCGTCTACTGCCTCTGAATGGTGAAGTTGCAGACCCTGACCCCCTTCAGGACAGACGCAATAATAACCGCCAAAACAGGAGAGGAAAATAAGCAGTTAACCTACTCCTGATTGCTTTATTTGTGGTAAATCTACTTGACTTCTATCATTCTCAGGTTCATTGTACCCTTGGTGCCTTCCTATATACTCACAAACCTCTGTGATGGATCAAATATCACCCGTTGTTTGGCTAATTAAAGACCTAGTGTTTCCCCCTACTTCATTTACAGGATGACTCCTGTAACCTATGTTTTGCAGAGAATAGTGCTTGAATCTTCCCAGTTGATGAGAAACCCGGTTTGGTTTACTGTTTTTGTTCCTTTGTGTTTCTTGATGTCTGTGACACTAAAATTACCTCAGGACCTACACATATCCAGAAAGAAATATTTCGTACTTCTCCTACCAAGTTCTACCACTAGATGGCAGCAATTTGCTTTCTATTACTGGAATGAACCTTAAACTAATGTCACAAAATGTGAGAGGCTTGAACAGTCCCTATAAACGTAGAGCCCTATGGAAATCAGCTATGGACATAAAATGTGAAATCCTTTCTGCACAAGAGACACATTTCTCTAGCAGCAAGCCCCCAAAGTGCACGCACAGCAAATTCCCACAAGTATTCACTGCGAATGACAGCTCCAAGAAGGATGGTGTATTGATTGCTATTAGGGACACTGTAACCTTTTTTTTATTGCAGGGCCATGTTGACCCCCAAGGACGCTTCATCATTTTGGTTGCCGAACTGAACCATGCTACTTACACACTAGTGAATCTATACGCACCTATTGTTAAAGCGCTGAAATTCATCCGCAAAGTTGTAAAACTTGCTAAATCCATGCAAAAAGGTAACCTAATTATATGCGGGATTTCAATATGGTTCTGAATGGTGAACTTGACTCCTCCTCGGTGGCTCACAGACAGAGGCCCTCTTTGGGTCCTTTCTGCGGTGAAGAGAGACTCTTTGATTCCTGGCGCTGCCTTAGGGCCACAGAGAGGGACTACACATATTATTCTACGGTGCATAATAGCTATTCTAGAATCAATTTTTTTCTTACTGACATGTATACTTTGCAAACTGTAAACAAAGCTGATAGCCACAACACCACATGATCGGACCATGCTCTGATAACTATTAAGGTTGTGGATACAGACAAAACCTCTCACAAACCTCTGTGGCGCAACAACAATTTCCTCTTATCGCACCCCAAATAATTTTACCTTTAATAACTCCCACTACCTCCAGGTGCAGGGCGTGGCAATGGGGACATGTTGTGCCTCAGCCTACGCCAACCTTTACCTGGGGAAGTGCGAGCAGTCCCTCCTAGGTGACGAGGACCTCATTGAGTACATGAGCCACATATCCACGTGGCTCCGGTACATAGATGATGTCTTCGTCATCTGGGAGGGACTTGAGGAGACTCTGGTGGAGTTCCTTGAGCTCATGAATCATAATGATCATAACCTGAAATTCACGATGACATATGACCAGAACATCATGAATTTCTTGGATTATCAGATTTAACGCAACTCTGAGGGTAAATTGTCCAGCACGTTGTTCCGTAAAAGCACCGCTGGCAACACCGTGCTGCATGCAGATAGCTTCCATTCCACACCACTAAAAAATGATATTCCATATGGGCAGTATCTGCGTCTTCGCAGGAATAGTTCACATGATGCCATCTTCAATGAGGAAGCTGGAAATCTCCAAAGTAGATTATTAGCACATGGATATAGTCGATCGTGTCTACGGAAAGCATATAACAAAACTGTTATACAACCTAGATGTGAGTTGTTGTTCAAACACAAAAAGAAAAACAATTCTAGCCCAGATCCAATTAGGCTTATTCTGCATTTCTCAAGACAACACAATGCCATCAGAAATATAGTCCAAAAACATTGGACTATACTTCCGGACGACCCTAGAGTTAACAATTTTGAGTCAACCAATCCCTCAATTGCTTACAAACGAGCTACCTCAATCACGGACAGAGTTCAGAAATTAACAAAAAGGCAAAAACACTGTCCAGTTTTTGGTTCATTCCCATGTGGACACTGCCCCCTAATACAACGAGAAAAAATATTTCGTCTTCCTAATGGGGATACCTTTAAGCCTTCACATTTTGTGAACTGCCAAACCCGCGGGGTGGTGTATCTTAAGGTATGCGAGTGCGGGGCATATTATATAGGCAAGACAAAACAGGAGTTTGTCCCAGCATGCGTACAGTATGCAGGTTGGAAACCGCCATCTTCCAATCAGCAGACATGCTGCACTTGCACACAACTATAAAATACCCAGAGTCTCCTTTACTGCACTTGATCGAATGCTACAACACAAGCAAAGATGGATTTTTAGACTACAAGCTACCTTGTAGTCTACACCTTTATTTATGGAGTAACATGGCCACAACAGCCTCTTTTATTAAAACAACTCCAAATAAATACTCCAAATAAATAACCAATAAACAAACAATGACACATTAATAACGTAACTGTTAACCCCAGTCTGATGGTCTCTCACGGTGACCCACCTTTTCCAAATATATATATAAATATATAACTATATATCCACGGATAACCAACGCACTGCGGGACTTTTACCAAACAAATAGGCCTCCAGCTGTAGCCGCTCGGAGACAACCGCTTCCCGCAGCGCCACCAAACCCAGTATTCCCTCCAACGTTCAGGAATACACCGGAGGGGAACATGCAAATGATGAGCCCCCCACCCCTTTTAATCTATCCGTTTACCGCCCCCATCAAAGACAACCAGAATAAAACAGCCACAGCCCGAAAGCGTGACCACCTTACAGTTGAGGGCACCTCCACACCCTCAGGGCCTGCTGTATCCCCTCCTGCAATCCTAAGGACCATAAGTCAATCCCTACATCCGAGAGATGAACACCATCCCTCCTCAGGTACAATCCCACATTCGTCTCCAACTCTCTGTGCCGGATAATTATACCGCCATTCTGTCTGACAAATCTCCCCACCACCTTATTGATTCTAATCCGGGTCTTATTAATGCTCGCCACCGATCTAGCCCACCGCCATGTTGTACGAGCCACTATGTCCGACCAGACTAACAGGGTGCCCGGGAATTTTTCCCGTAACAGCATAAAATCCTTTTTGATGTCCGCCATCAGATCCCTGACTGACCGGACCCCCAAATCATTCCCACCCGCATGAATAACCAGAATGTCAGGGGATCTGTCCAACCGAACATACCTCTCCACTTCGCCCATTACTCTACCCCACAACATCCCCGGTCTGCCTAACCAGCGTATATAAGCCTCCCTTCTGGAAATCCCCAGTTGTCTACCTTCCGGACGTACGTCACCTCTCCTGGCCCCCCAGCAAACATAGGAGTGACCTACGATCCAGACAAGGCGAACCGGGCTGCCATCTGCAATGAAACAAAAACAAGATTGCGACACCCTCTTACTCTCAACACTAGGACTAACCAACTATTAACCGAAACACTTCTCCCTTGAATATTACGTGACCTGCTTATTTTTTTTATTTTTTTATTTTTTATTCCATTACCAAACCAGGTCTTATATAAGACCTGAATCTCCTAGACTCCCATCTCCCAAGCCTGCACACAGCAGCTTCATCCAACCCGCATCTGGCAGCTTCAGTAGCTGCCCCTATGCGGAAGGAGTGGGAAGCATATTCTGCACCAACCAAACCAGCCCTCTGTAGACATTTTCTAAAAACCGCTATAAATTGAAAACGTGACAGATAAGATCCATCCTCATGCCTCAGGAACGGTCCCGCCCCATCACACCTGACCGACCTAAATTCCCGAACCGCCTCCACTGGGCACACCCTCGATCCTGGTAAGGCAAACAGGGACACAACCACCCCTTTACCTTGCTGGTCAGTTTTAGACCTTCGCAGCCGCAAACATACCCTGCCTACTCCCAACTGCACATCCTGATCCAACAACCCCCAATCTTCACCCCCCATTAATTTAAACAAGAACGACAATCCTGCCAGTTTACGATCAATTGAAGATACTAGGCAACCATTTTCCATGTTCCTAACCACTAAGTACAACACTAATAATCTCCCTTCCGATCTAAGCGTCACCACACCCGCCTCCTGCACCAGCATAGACCACTCCTTCCATACCTTACTGTAGGCCGTCCAAGTGGAAACACTTACTGACCGCCTAATCCATCCCGCGGTGACTCCAAAGGCAGCTCCCACATCCAATCCGGGCAAGGAACTCCTTCCTTGTCTGCACCTGGCGCCAGCTCCCTGAACTTGTCCCACTGAAAACGAGACAAGGAGTCAGCCAACGTATTGTCAACACCCGGAATGTGAACAGCATAAACAAAAATGTTTAGACTTAAACACCTAAACACCAGCTGTCTCAGCAGCCGTATGACCGGCTGCGAAGAAGCCGACATGCGGTTCACCACCTGCACTACACCCATGTTGTCACAATTGATTCTCAGTTTCAAATTCCGGCATGCCTCCCCCCATAGTTCCAAGGCTAACACCAATGGAAACAATTCCAGCAGCACCAAATTTCCGAGGAATCCCGCCTTTTCCCACGACTGTGGCCAGGGCTCTGCACTCCATTTTCCCTGAAAATATGCACCAAAACCTGTGGAGCCTGCCGCGTCAGTAACAAATTCCACATCGAAATTGCTCACCGGGCCAGACATCCACACTGCACTCCCGTTGTACGTGGCTAAAAACTCATACCAGACTTTCAAATCCTCTCTATGCTTCTTTGTCAGCCTAATAAAGTGAGTTGGTATTTTTACCCCCGCTGTGGCCACCGACAGCCGTCGGCAAAAAACCCGCCTCATGGGGATAATTCTGCAAGCGAAATTCAACTTACCCAACAGCGACTGAAGAGCTCTCAACTGCACCTTCCACAATCCGTGGATATCCTGAATTTCCTTCTGCAGCTCCTCCAACTTACCTCTGGGCAACCGGCATTCCATAGCTATCGAGTCTATCACTATCCCCAAAAAACCAATTTCCGACGTAGGGCCTTCCGTCTTCTCAGCCGCCAATGCAACTCTGAACCTGCCTGCGATGTGTTGCAATGTGGAAAGCAGAATTGCACACACAGCGGAAGCAGGGGGGCCTATACACAGAAAATCATCCAAATAATGTATAACTGAGTCTAGGCCCGAAACCTCTCTAACCACCCATTCTAAAAATTAGCTAAACGCCTTAAACATGGCGCATGAAACCGAACAGCCCATGGGCAAACATTTGTCAACGTAAAACTGTTCCTGCCAGTGACATCCCAACAGCCGGAAGCTCTCCGGATGTACCGGCAACAACCTGAAAGCCGATTCTATATCCGCTTTGGCCATAAGGGCCCCTTTTCCATAGCGCCTCACCCATTTTACCGCCGCATCGAAAGACGTGTAAGACACTGTACACTCTTCCGGGTCAATGAAATCGTTGACTGAACCCCCTTTTGGGAAAGATAAGTGGTGTATCATACGGAACTTATTAGGTTCCTTCTTGGGTACCACCCCCAACGGTGATACTACCAAGTCCGGCCATGGTTTGGTGGCAAACGGCCCCCCCATGTGCCCCAACGCCACTTCCTTTTGCAATTTTTCCCCAACTATTGTTTGATGCAGTAATGCCGATTTCAAATTCCGTGCCATAGGCGGAACCGTTGCCAATGAGCAGGGAATCTTAAAGCCCTCCTTAAAACCCAACTCCAACAACCGAGCTGCTCCCCGATCCGGATACTTACTTAGAAAAGGTAGCATTTTTTCCACCCTCACCGGCGTCACCCCTCTTTGGAGTAGAGTCACTGGCACGCTTCCCTCTCCTAAAGCATCTTGACAACGTGTGGGCGCCCCCACACCCTGAGCATTCATGCTTAAACTTACATGCCCCCCCAAATTTACAGGCCCCCTCATTATACTGCCAGCACACTCCCCACTCTTTACCGGCCGACGGTCCTAAGGACTGTGTACCCCCGGCCCCCCCTTAAAAAGGCTGAGGTGGGGTCCTCGCAGATGACATCAGCCGCATCCAGAGGCTAATATCTTTATGATCCCAGCGCAAGGATGCTCTAACTGCCTTCCGCTGTCTGAACTGCTCGTCATATCGCATCCAAGCAGAACCCCCGTACACCCTATGCGCTTCCCCAATAGCGTCCATGTAACAGAACAATGCTCGGGGTTCTTCTCGCCAATGACGCTCGCCATGATGGCGAAGGCTTGTAGCCAATTAACAAATGTCCGCGGTATCAGCCGGTACCTCCGCTCCCTCGCTGGCACTTCTGGCTCATCTTCCTCCGACACCTCTCCTTCCGACCGATCGTCAGACTCCACGCTTGGTTGACTGGGAAGCCGCCTGGGTGGTGACGCCCCAGAGGCCATAGCGTGAGTTGGTGATGGGGCCCTCCTCACCCCCGAAGGTCCGCTGCCGTCAGACAGGCGTCGCTGACCTGTCCTGACCACCTGTGTTCCTCCCCGTTTGTCCCCTCCACCTTCCGACCTGTTGCTCTTCTGGCTAGTGCTCAACCGACCCTCTCCAGCACTGACACTAGCAGCTTGCTCCGCCGTTAAGCTCTGCCCCCTCCGGACATTCTCCTCTTCTCTTGCGTTCCTTGTCTGGGCACTGCCTGGCACTTCATCCCTCCTCACTGCTCTCCTCGGATGTCCTCCCCGTGCTGTGGATGTACTGTGCTGCGCTCTACTCTCCTCTGGCAGGGAACCGGCTCCATGTTGGCCCATGGCCCTGCCTCCCGATTGCGGCCGGCGGCGTGTGGACCGCCCGGGAGCCGCATCAGCCTGTATCTGCCTCCTTTTTCCCGGGGGGAATGACCGATCCTCTCCCGGGCTCCTGGGTACCCGTGTGGGCCGAGCTACAGGCCCTGGCGAAAAACGTGCCGGAGGCCGAGACCTCCGCGCGCGGTAAGACGTCTCACCCAACGCTGGTTCTACTGGCTCTTCCTCCCCAATGTCACCAATCTGTTTCTGCCGCCACTCGGGTCCCTTCTGTTCCGCTGCTCTCCTGAGTTTGTCCAAAAGCACCTCAATGGCGGCCATTGTAGAGGAGCAGGTGTGTAAAAACTGCCTCCTCTGATGCACTCTCCTCACACTGCCCCCTTTTACTCCTCCCCCCCTTTAAATACTACCACTCCCCTTTCTCACAAAGTTTCCTAACTTACCTCCCCTTTTCCCATACTACCTTTCTCTTTATTTTGTTAACCCTTTCCGTGTCTCCCTTGGGCACACTGTCATGCCCGGCCCTACACTACACTACCCTCCTTTCAGTCCTTCTCGTTCCGTGCCTCACTCATATAACCATGCCATGTTTGAACAATATATCATTTAGTGACAACTTTGTGCAAAAAAATAAAATTGTGTAATTTTCCCGAAATGTGTGACAAAATATAAAGTATTTCATGGGCTCAACATGCCTATCATTTAGGGGGTTTTGAACTGTCCTGACATTTTATGCATGCCATTTAGAAGCTTATGTCACACATCACCCACTCTTCTAACCACTTGAAGACAAAGCCCTTTCTGACACTTTTTGTTTACATGAAAAAATATTTTTTTTTGCAAGAAAATTACTTTGAACCCCAAACATTACATATTTTTTTAAAGCAAAGGCCCTACAGATTAAAATGGTGGGTGTTGCAATTTTTTTTTTTTCACACAGTATTTGCGCAGCGATTTTTCACACAATTTTTTTGGAAAAAACACACTATTTTTTAAATTTTAATGCACTGAAACACACTATATTGCCCAAATGTTTGATGTAATAAAAAAGATGATCATATGCCGAGCACATGGATACCAAACACGACATATGTGCAGCGGCGACAAACTACATACATTTTTAAAAGCCTTTAAAAGCCTTTACAGGTTACCATTTTAGATTTACAGAGGAGGTCTACTGCTAAAATTACTGCCCTTGAGCTGACCTTCATGATGATACCTCACATGCATAGTGCAATTGCTGTTTACATATGACACCAGACGGACGCTTGCGTTTGCCTTTGTGCGTGAGCACGGGGGATAGGGGATGCTTCTTTTTTTTTTTTTTATTATTTATTTTGCTTTTTTATTAAATATTTTTTTTTAATCATTTTTATTGTTATCTCAAGGAATGTAAATATCCCCTATGATAGCAATAGGGAATGACAGGTACTCTTTTTTGAAAAAATTGGGGTCTATTAGACCCTAGATCTCTCCTCTGCCCTCAAAGCATCTGACCACACCAAGATCGGTGTGATAAAATGCTTTGCCAATTTCCCAATGGCGCTGTTTATATCCGGCGAAACCTAAATCATGAAATGCTCATAATTATAATATAGTGTCCTGTGAGCCACCAATAACTACACAACCATAAGGGTCTCAAAAACCAATGCTTTTAAATAAAATTAGCTGCTAGCGTTACACATGCCTCATAAATCATGCAAAATTCAAAATAAACTATAACAAATATGCTGCGCTTTTTGAGAATCATATAGCGTACAGTGCTAAAATGTGCAATCCATGCAGCGTTCCTATTATAGTGATAATGTGCAAACACGCGAACAACTCAATAGTAACAATAATATGTATATATAACAAAATAATCAAATAATCCTTTTAAAATGCAAAAATAAAATTTCATGAATTAATATATATATATATATATATATATACACACACACAAAGATGATGAATATATATATATATATATATATACCAGTAAAACATATGCCAATTAAGATAAAGTGCTGAAGTGTTTTGTGCAATTTTCAAAATAGTCCATATGTGCTCCAAAAATCCATGCGATTCAGTGAAATGCCAGAGGTCAGGTGCTGTATCCACACACACAAGTGCTCCCCCCTAGGTGATAGCTGCTCACCTCAGGGTGTGTGACCTTGCTGCGAGGCTTGGTCAAAACATACTTTTAGAAACACCAAAGGATTCAGTAGTGCATCCGGGATCCTGAAATGATCATATGTCACTGTGCATCACAGGAGTGCCACTTTTACCTCAGTATATCAATGGAGAGAGGACTTCATGGTGCAGTATGTAAACACTTTATTATAAAATACAATAAATCCCACTCAGGGTACTCACACTATCATGGCGCTTCGGGCGCCACTCCAAAATAGCCTCAAACAGGTGCAATAAGCCGGCCGATTATCAAGTGTCGATACGAGGGGTATTACGTATCTTCCTCAGGGGGAAAATTGCCCCCTGAGGAAGATATGTAATACCCCTCGTATCGACACGCGTTGGGGAAGGGGACAGGACGGAACGCTGGGCATAGGACTCGCCGTGCATGATCAGCACACCACCTTGATAATCGGCCGGCTTATTGCACCTGTTTGAGGCTATTTTGGAGTGGCGCCCGAAGCGACATGATAGTGTGAGTACCCTGAGTGGGATTTATTGTATTTTATAATAAAGTGTTTACATACTGCACCATGAAGTCCTCCCTCCATTGATATACCGAGGTAAAAGTGGCACTCCTGTGATGCACAGTGACATATGATCAATCCAGGATCCCAGATGCACTACTGAACCCTTTGGTGGTTCAAAAAGCATGTTTTGACCAAGCCCAGCAGCAAGGTCACATGCCCTGAGGTGAGCAGCTATCACCTAGGGGGAGCACTTGTGTGTGTGGATACAGCACCTGACCTCTGGCATTTCACTGAATCGCATGGATTTTGGAGCACATATGGACTATTTTGAAAATTGCACAAAACACTTCAGCACTTTATCTTAATTGGCATATGTTTTACTGGTATATATATTCATCATCTTTGTGTATATATATATATATATATATTAATTCATGAAATATTTTCTTTTGCGTTTTAAAAGGATTTTTTGATTATTTTGTTATATATACATATTATTGTTACTATTGAGTTCACGTATTTGCACATTATCACTTTTATAGGAACACTGCATAGATTACACATTTTAGCACTGTATGCTATATAATTCTCTGAAAGCGCATGAAATGCTCATAGCTTCCAGTTTCTTAGGCCTTAGAGATGATTGGAGCCATTCTGGTCTCTGATCAGCTCTATGGTAAGCTGGTGGAACCACCGGCTGCATTCTCGGGTTCCCTGTTGGGACAGGAGAGCCCGAGAAAACCATGGAAGACGGTGGGAGTGATGGGACGTTCGCTCCCACTGCTTATAAAAGCAGTCTAGAGGCTAATTAGCTGCTAGTATTGCATGAAATGATGATTTACATGAAAGCCGACCACTGGCTGAAAAGAATGATACCAAGATGATGCCTAAACCTGCAGGCATCATTCTGGTATAACCACTTAAAGTCCAGCAACATACCAGTAAGTTGCTGGTCCTTGTTGGGCATACATTGTAACGTTCTTTTTTTCATGCAGCCAGTGGGCTGAACAAAAAAAGAGATTAATCGGTGGGTATGCACACCATTAGAATACCGCCCTTCATCCACCCACTTCTAATGATGGGCATACATTCACCATTTTTTTTTTAACTGTGGTGGTGAAATCACCTCTGACAGTGCTGGAGTCACGGCTTTATGTATCGTGGGAGCAAATGCTGTTGCTGTCAAGATAAATAAAGCCGTGCTGCAGCTGAATGGCGTACCTGCTAAGCAAATGATGGTTAACAATAAAACAAACATTACAGTGTAACATACCATACCATACCTGCAAAGCAAATAATATAAAACATAGTAAAAATAAAACAAAGAGAGAACAATCGATATTGAACAATAGTGAGCGAACAGTAGAGCGAACAGTAGAGCAGACAGTAGAGAGCGAACATAAGAGCGTGAACAATAGAGAGAGAGAAGAAAAATACAACCACAACTATTTTTTTTTTTTTGTGTTTTTGTGTGTGGTTTTTTTTTTCACTTTTTATTTATTTTTATAAAAACCGTAAAAGAACTGTAAACTGAACAGATTAGGGTCTCTCAAAATGTGATGGCCATCACATGTTTCGAGACCCTGAGACCCTGTGCATGTGTGCCTAGGAGTGTGTGGTGCTGTACTCTACTCTAGGGATGAGCCGAACACCCCCCGGTTCGGTTTGCACCAGAACCTGCGAACGGACCGAAAATTCACACGAGCGTTAGAACCCCATTGATGTCTATGGGACTCGAACGTTCGAAATCAAAAGTGCTCATTTTAAAGGCTAATTTGCATAGTATTGTCCTAAAAAGGGTTTGGGGACCCGGGTCCTGCCCCAGGGGACATGTATCAATGCAAAAAAAACCTTTCAAAAACAGCTGTTTTTTCGGGAGCAGTGATTTTAATGATGCTTAAAGTAAAAAAAAAAAAAAAAAGTGAAATATTCCTTTAAATATCGCATCTCGGGGGTGTCTATAGTATGCCTGTAAAGTGGCGCAAGTTTCCCGTGCTTAGAACAGTCCCTGCACAAAATGTCATTTTTAAAGGAAAAAAAGTCATTTAAAACTGCTTGCGGCTTTAATGTAATGTCGGGTCCTGGCAATATGGATGAAAATCAGTGAGACAAACGGCATGGGTACCCCCCAGTCCATTACCAGGCCCTTTGGGTCTTGTATGGATATTAAGGGGAACCCTGCACCCAAATTAAAAAAGGAAACAGCAGTATACAGGCTCTGTACTCTGAACAGCAGTATACAGGCGGTGCAAACAAGACAGGGACTGTAGGTTTGTTGTTAAGTAGAATCTGTTTGTAATTTTGAACTGGTACATTTTTAACGTGTTTTGCTCCAGCCAAAAAATCTATTTTAAGCTTTTTGGAAAACATAGGGAAGGGTTATCACCCTTGTTACATTTGTTTTGTTGTCTGTGCTCCTCTTCAGAATATTTCACCTCACTTTTTTTCCCAATGACAAATGTTTTTTGAAAATTTGGGGTTTTTTGTGAAACAAGGATTGGTGATAAAGCATCAGTGGAAAGGAGAAATGTTTTTCCCATATTATCTCCTACAGGAGAGAATTTCCCTTCCTAGGGGTAGATTTAATCTCACTTCCTGTTGTCTCCTTCCGTTTGCAAGTAGGAGTCGTTTGTAAGTTGGATGTTTGAAAGTAGGGGCCTGCCCTATATACTCAGCAGAAATTTGGGCCTTAGGTGTTGTTGTGGCCACAACACTGTAAGCCCTCACAGGGCCCTGCTGTGAAATATTAGATCAAGAATTGTAATTACATGCCCCTGTTGAACAGGGGCAAAAAAATTGAGCCTTTGCTGGTGGTGGTGCTGGTGCCACAACACTGTAACTCCTCACTCGCTCTTCGTGGGCGCAGAAACGGGCCCTGCTGTGAAATATTAGATCAAGAATTGTAATTACATGCCCCTGTTGAACAGGGGCTGAAAAATTGGGCCTTAGGCACTGGTGCTAGTGCCACAACACTGCAACCCCTCACAGATACTCTAGTTGGAACGCAGGAACGAGTCCTGCTGCAAAGTATTGCATCAAAAATTGTAATTACACGCCCCTGTGAAACAGGGGCTGAAAAATTGGGCCTTAGGCACTGGTGCTGGTGCCACAACACTGCAACCCCTCAATGATACTCTACTTGGAACGCAGGAACGAGCCCTGCTGCAAAGTATTGCATCAAAAATTGTAATTACACGCCCCGGTTAAACAGGGGCTGAAAAATTGGGCCTTAGGCACTGGTGGCGGCGCCCAGAACCAAAAATGTTCTTACAAGCTATCAGCGTGATCATTGAGGAGGAAGAGGATAATTACTCAGGATAGTCACTCAGCATCAGCATAGGCAGTCTTTGAAGGGATCTGAGATTTCAAAAAAAATTATTCGGTTACATCAGCATCAGGTGCTTGGTAGCTGGTGGTGATCCAAGACTGAATCATTTTTATGAAGGTCAGTCGATCGACCGAGTCGGTGGACAGACGCACCCTGTGATCGGTTACAAAGCCTCCAGCAGCACTGAATGTGCATTCCGAAAGAACGCTGGATGCAGGACAGGCCAGTAGCTCAATTGCATACTGTGCAAGCTCTGGCCAGTGATCCATCCTCAAGACCCAGTATCCCAGAGGATTTTGGTGGGAAAGGTGACCAAGTCAGATCTTGCCCCTAGGTATTCCTGTACCATGTAAAACAGACGCTGGCGATGGTTGCTGGAACCGATCATACCTTGGGGCTGCAGACTAAAAAATTGTCTGAACGCATCTGTCAGACGGCCACCTTCTCTACCGCTCCTTCTTTGACTGACCGAAGCCTCAGCAACACGTTGTCCAGAAACAGGAGTTTGTAACCTCCCAGTCTCTGGGAACGCATTGCACAGACCTTTCTGCAAGGCCTCCCGAAGATGTTTCATCCTCTGCTCCCTCTGCGACGGCAAGACAAGGTCCGCAACCTTACCCTTGTAACATGGATCAAGGAGGGTTGCCAGCCAGTATTGGTCCTTCTCTTTGAAATAACGAATACGAGGATCCTTTCGCAGGCTTTGCAGGATCAGGGAGGCCATGCAGCGTAGATTTGCTGAGACATTTGGTCCGGAGTCCTCTGGGTCACTAAGGACGACATGGTCCGCAGCCACCTCCTCCCAGCCATGTACAAGTCAATGTGTTTTTTGGGACTGATCCCTTAAAAACTGCTGCTGATGCTGAGTGCCAGGCTCCACCTCCAAACTGACACAATCTTCCTCCTCCTCCTCTTCCTGTGTGATCGGCGGGCACGCAGGAACACTGTCTGGATAAAGGGGGCCTTGAGAGCTAAGGAAGTCCTCCTCTTCCTGCCTCTGTTCTGCCTCAAGTGCCCTGTCCATTATTCCACGCAGCGTGTGCTCCAACAGGTGGACAAGGGGGACAGTGTCACTGATGCATGCACTGTCACTGCTCACCATCCTCGTGGCCTCCTCAAATGGTGACAGGACAGTGCATGCATCACTGATCATGGCCCACTGGCGTGGGGAAAAAACCAAGCTCCCCTGACCCTGTCCTGGTGCCATAGTCGCACAGGTACTCATTGATGGCCCTCTGCTGCGTGTGCAGCCGCTGCAGCATGGCCAACGTTGAGTTCCACCTGGTGGGCATGTCACAGATTAAGCGGTTCTTGGGCAGGTTAAACTCCTTTTGGAGGTCCGCCAGCCGCGCACTGGCATTATATGACCGGCAGAAATGCACACAGACTTTCCTGGCCTGCCTCAGGACATCCTGTAAGCCCGGGTACCTGCCCAAGAACCGCTGCACCACCAAGTTAAGGACGTGAGCCAAACAGGGCACATGGGTCATTTGTCCCTGTAGGAGGGCAGAGAGGAGGTTGGTGCCATTTTCGCAAACCACCATTCCTGCCTTAAGTTGGCGTGGCGTCAACCACCTCTGAACCTGCCCCTGCAGAGCTGACAGAACCTCTGCCCCAGTGTGGCTCCTGTCCCCCAAGCACACCAGCTCAAGCACCGCATGGCATCTTTTGGCCTGCGTACTTGCGTAGCCCCTTTAACGCTTGCGGAGCACTGCTGGTTCCGAGGACAAAGCACAGGAAGAGGCCATGGAGGAAGAAGAGGAGGAGGGGGTGGAGGAGAGAGGTGTGTCACAATCATTAGTAGTGGCATTTGGAGGCGTGGTGGCGGAACAACCTCCAACACTACTGCACCTTGTCCTGCATCCTTCCCAGCTGCCAGCAGAGTCACCCAATGCACGGTGAAACTTAGGTAACGTCCCTGTCCATGCCTGCTGGACCATGAGTCAGCGGTAATATGCACCTTACCGCTGACCGCCCTGTCCAGTGAGGCATGGACATTGCCTTCCACATGCCGGTAGAGACCCGGAATCGCCTTCCGTGAGAAAAAGTGGCGTTTGGGTACCTGCCACTGAGGAACCGCACATTCCACAAACTCACGGAAGGGGGCAGAGTCTACCAACTGAAAAGGTAGCAATTGAAGTGCTAGCAATTTTGCCAAGCTAGCATTCAACCGCTGGGCATGTGGATGGCTGGGAGCGAACTTCTTTCGGCGGTGCAGCAGCTGGGGTAGGGAAATTTGCCTGGTACAATCTGACGTCGGTGTACCGAAAGCAGATTGCCCACAAGTACTTGGCTGTGACGCACCCAATTCTACACCTTTATTCCTCTCAGTGCAGGTCTCTCAGTGCAGTGAAGGTATAGTGGGGTTGGAGATCTCAGCTGATGAGGAGCGAGGAGAGGTCCTCTTTGTTCTTTGGTGTGGGTCTTTTAGATACACTTGCCAACGAACTGCATGGCAGGTCAACATATGTCTGGTCAAGCATGTGGTACCCAAGCGGGAGATGTTTTGGCCACGCGAGATACGCTTGAGACATGTTGCAAATAGCAGCGGTGCGATCTGATGCACTCGTCTCAAAAAAGGCCCACACCAAAGAACTTTTTGAATAACGCGTAGAGACTGCAGCGCCCTGCACATGCGGAGCTTTGGGGTGTGATGCAGTCAGTGTGCTGCCCTTAGGCGAGCCCCTGGAGGGCATCCTGCCTCGTTGGTGATGTGCCTCCTCCTCCTCCTCTCTCCCATCAGGCACCTACGTTGAGTCAGTGACCTCATCATCCCCTCCCTCCTCATCACTGGAGCAAACCTGGCAGTATGCTGCAGCAGGGGGAGCATGACTGCCAGATTGCTGTCCTTCTTGGGCACCCCCTCTGTCCGTGCTCACGTTACTGCCTTCATCTAGCTCAGTATCATCATCAGAGCCTTCCAAATGCTGGGCATCCTCCTGGAGCATGTACCCAACACTGTGGTCAAACAGTTCGAGGGACTCCTCAGGAGGACATGGTGGGGCTAGGGAAGGAGTCACTGATGACATTGAGCCGAGGGAAGAGGCCGCGTTGGCAGCTGCTTTGCCAGACAAAGTACCCTGAGCATGGGTGAGAGAGGATGAGGAGGATGAGGATGGCTTGGTCATCCACTCGACCAAGTCTTCCACATGTTGCGGCTCAACACAGCCAGTTTCCGAAAAAAAGGCCAAGCGTGTCCCACGGCCACGTGCTGATGAGGATGCACCGTCTCCACGACCAGCACTGTTGCCTCTAGACACAGAACCTGCTTGCCCTCTTTTATTGGCTTGTGACTGTCTGCCTCTCCTTGTTGGCCTTCCAGACATACTAATGGCCTGTAGCTGCACTAAGCTGGGATATATATATATATATATATATATATATATATATATATATATATAAATATATATACTGATACTGCACTAGCAAAATCAACTGCCTGCCTGAAGTATGAGAATTCCACCAACCTTCTACAGGTAGCTTTAGGTGAACACTGTGCAGAGCTCGCCAAAAAATAACTTGTAGCTTATTTAGCTGCCTGCGGTAGTGATAGGATCAGGAAAACACCACCAACCTTCTACAGGTAGCTTTAGGTGAACACTGTGCAGAGCTCGCACTACACTGTCTTGTAGCTTATTTAGCTGCCTGCGGTAGTGATAGGATCAGGAAAACACCACCAACCTTCTACAGGTAGCTTTAGGTGAACACTGTGCAGAGCTCGCAAAAAAATAACTTGTATGTTTAGCGAAACACTGTGAGGAGGACGCACTACACTAACTTGTAGCTTTAGCTGAACACTGTGCAGAGGTCACACTAAATTAACTTGAAGCTTTAGCTAAAGACTGTGAGGAGGACGCACTACATTAAATTGTAGCTTTAGCTTAACACTGTGCAGAGGTCGCACTATACTAACTTGTAGTTTTAGCTGAACACTGTGAGGAGGACACACTACACTAACTTGTAGCTTTAGCTGAATACTGTGCAGAGGTCGCACTACACTAACTTGTAGTTTTAGCTGAACACTGTGAGGAGGACGCACTACATTAACTTGTAGCTTTAGCTGAACACTGTGCAGAGGTCGCACTACACTAACTTGTAGTTTTACGCTGAACACTGTGAGGAGGACACACTACACCAACTTGTAGCTTTAGCTGAACACTGTGAGGAGGATGCACTACCCTAACTTGTAGCTTTAGCAGAACACTGTGCAGAGGTCACACTAAACTAACTTGTAGCTTTAGCTGAACACTGTGAGGAGGATGCACTACACTAACTTGTAGCTTTAGCTGAACACTGTGCAGAGGTCTCACTACACTAACTTGTAGTTTTAGCTGAACACTGTGAGGAGGACGCACTACACTAACTTGTAGTTTAAGCTGAACACTGTGAGGAGGCCGCACTACACTAACTTGTAGTTTTAGCTGAACACTGTGAGGAGGACGCACTACACTAACTTGTAGCTTTAGCTGAACACAGTGCAGAGGTTGCACTACACTAACTTGTAGTTTTAGCTGAACACTTTAAGGAGGACGCACTACACCAACTTATAGCTTTAGTTAAACACTGTTAGGAGGACACACTACACCAACTTGTAGCTTTAGCTGAACACTGTGAGGAGGACGCACTACACTAACTTGTAGCTTTAGCTGAACACTGTGCAGAGGTCGCACTACACTAACTTGTAGTTTACGCTGAACACTGTGAGGAGGACGCACTACACCAACTTGTAGCTTTAGCTGAACACTGTGAGGAGGACGAACTACCCTAACTTGTAGCTTTAGCTGAACACTGTGCACTACACTAACTTGTAGTTTTAGCTGAACACTGTGCAGAGGTCACACTAAACTAACTTGTAGCTTTAACTGAACACTGTGAGGAGGACGCACTACACTAACTGTAAATAGTCTAGCTGCCTGACTGTGGTACTAATAGGATCAAAAGAACACAAGCAATTTTCTTCAGGTAGCTGTAAATACTGTAACAAGACAAGCCTGCCTGTCAGTAGGAAGATAACAGGAACGGTTCTAGCTAAACTGAATACAGTGTATATATTTATATATATATATATATATATATATATATATATATACACACACACACACACAACACCTGGGATGCATATATATATATACACAATACACTGTAAGTGCAGCTAACTCACTGACTGTCCTGCCTAATCTAGCTAACTCAAATGAAATGACACTGCCTCTCTCTCTAAGCACGCCGGAACACACTACACAGGGCCGCCGTGCAGGCGGCCTTATATAGTGTGGGGCGTGTTCTAAACCCCATGAGCCATAATTGGCCAAAGCCTGACTTTGGCCAATTACAGCTCTCTACCTACGGCGCTGTGATTGGCCAAGCATGCGGGTCATAGTGCTTGCTTGGCCAATCATCAGCCAGCAATGCACTGTGATGCCGCAGTGAATTATGGGCCGTGACGCGCCACACGAATTTGGCGCGAACGGCCCATATCGTTCGCAATTCGAGGAATGATCGAACAGCCAATGTTCGAGTCGAACATGGGTTCGACTCGAACACGAAGCTCATCCCTACTCTACGCTAATACTGAACTAGTATGTGGTAGCGTTCAAAACAGTCACCAATGCAAAGACCAGGTTGGTCAGGACAGGAGGGACAATAAAAGTGGGTGTCACGCCTATATCTGCGCTTTCTATAGACACAACATCTTCTTTGGGGGTTTCTTTGGGTAGGGATACCAGAGAGGACATGCAGAAAATGCCTCTCATGCAGCCGGCTTACTGCATTTTGATTGGGAAGTTGGGCCAAAGCACCGTCTGGAAACAAAAGGGCTCTGATGATCTCTTCCTGGAATTTAAGGAAGGATCCAGTTCGTCCTGAAGCTTTGTATAGCACAAAAGCATTCAGCAAAGCCAATTGAAATAAATAAACAGACACTTTTTTGTACCAGCGCCTGGCCTTACGGGCAATTAGGTACGGCGCCAACAACTGGTCGCTGAGGTCCACCCCTCCCATGTTAAGGTTATATTCGTGGACACAGAGGGGTTTCTCCACAACACCAGTCGCCGTAGGAATTTGGACCGTCGTGTCTGCGTGAAGGAAGGACAGAACGAAAACATTCTTATTATCCCTCCACTTCACAGCGAGCAAATTATTACATCTCAAGCAGTCTCTCTCCCCAGCCTAAGACGGGAATCTACAAGCCGCTGTGGAAAGCCCCGGCGATTAGATCGCACGGTGCCACATGCGCCAATTTGATGATCAAACAAGTGACTAAAAAGTGGCATGCTTGTGTAATAATTGTCCACATACAAGTGGTACCCCTTTCCGAATAAGAGTAACACCCACCAAGTCCCACACAATCTTACCAGCGCTCCCTATGTAGTCAGTGCAGTTCTCTGGCTCTACGTAACTATCTCTTCCCTCGTAAACCATAAAACTATATGTATAGCCTGTGGCCCTGACACAGAGCTTATACATCTTGACCCCGTATCTGGCACGCTTGCTGGGAAGACACTGTTTGAATGACAAGCAGCCAGAAAACCTAATCAGGGACTCATCAACGCAGACAACTTGATGGGGAGTAAACAAGGCTGCAAAACGTTGGTTGAAGTGGTTTATGAGGGGCCAAATTTTGTAGAGCCGATCAAATTCAGGGTCACCCCGAGGACGACTGAGTTCATTATCGTTGAAATGCATGAACCACAAGATCTGCTCGTATCATGTCCTGGTCATGGAGGCAGAGAACACGGGCATATGGTGAATTGGATCAGTGGACCAATATGACCGCAACTCACTCTTTTTGGTTATGCCCATGAGGAGGGATGGGCCCAGGAAGGTCTTAAATTCGGAAACCGTAATTGGTTTCCATTCTCTGGCAAGGATCAGCTGGGGATTAGCGGCAATGAATTGACCAGCATATAAATTGCTTTGGTCCACAATAGATCTATAGAGATCTTCCGTGAAAAACAGCAAATAAAAATTGTGTGACGTAAAATCAACTGTTTCCACCTGAATTCTGGGTTGGCCAGTGAATGGGGGAAGTAAGGGTGCTGTAGAAGTGGTTGGTTCCCAATTAGGATTGGCGAATGCAGCAGGAAGGGCACTATGGGCTCGACGGGCCTGTCTTTGTCTTCTTCTTGGTGGCAGCGGGACACTACTCGTGCTTGCCACCTCGCCAGCTTGAACTGCACTCATGCTCTCTGCTCCATACGAGGGACCTGTGGTTCTTGCACCTCAACGACAGCAAAAGAACAGGGTCTGGAATGCCTTACCTCGGCAGGGACCACAACTCCGTCGTCAGAGCTATCTGTCAGGGTGCCGCTGCTGTCTACAGGTTCGTATTCTGAGCCTGAATCTGACAGATGAGTGACTTCCTCTTCACTATCTGTCATGCTCAGAAACGTGTAGGCACTCTTCACTACTGTACCTTCGATTTGACATTTTGGTCTCTAAATTTACTGGTACAGTAGTGAGACTCACAAGAAAAAAAAGCACCTGACTGTCTGCGACTGATTCAAACGCTGCCAAAAAAACTTTAGCGTTTGCAGGGATCAGGCCTGACTCTGCGAACGCTGCAGTTCTGTGTGTTGTGTTTTGTAAGTGACAGTGATCGATTGATACTGCACTTGGGTAGGCTGGGCTGGCCTGGGCTGGGCGGAGGGGCTAAACACAGGTGCTAGCAGGTATCTGGGCTCATCCCACTAACACTGCATTTTTGGGAACCCTAAACTGCTGGGGACGCTAATATAGCTCTGATCAGATCAGATACAGTGCCTTGCAATAGTATTTACCCCCCTTGGCATTTTTTGTGTTTTGTTGCCTCACCACCTGGAATTAACATGGATTGTTTGAGGATTTGCATCATTTAATTTACAACACATGCCCACAACTTTGATGATGTTTTTTTTTATTATTGTGAAGCAAACAACAAATAGGACAAAATAACAGAAAAAGTCAATGTGCATAACTATTCACACCCCTAAAGTCAATACTTTGTAGAGCCACCTTTTGCGGCTATCACAGCTCCAAGTCGCTTTGGATAAGTCTCTATGAGCTTGCCACATCTTACCACTTGGGTGTTTGCCCATTCCTCCTTGCAAAACTGCTCCAGCTCCTTCAAGTTGGATGGTTTCCACTTGTGAACAGCAATCTTTAAGTCTGACCACAGATTTTCTATTGGATTGAGGTCTGGGCTTTGACTAGGCCAGTGATGGCGAACCTTGGCACCCCAGATGTTTTGGAACTACATTTCCCATGATGCTCATACACTCTGCAGTGTAGTTGAGCATCATGGGAAATGTAGTTCCAAAACATCTGGGGTGCCAAGGTTCGCCATCACTGGATTAGGCCATTCCAACACATTTACATGTTTCCCCTTAAACCAAGTGTGTTTGGGGTCATTGTCCTGCTGGAAGGTGAACCTCCATCCTAGCCTCAAATCACACACAGAGTGGTACAGGTTTTGCTCAAGAATATCCCTGTATTTAGCGCCATCCATCTTTCCCTCAACTCTGACCAGTTTTCCAGTCATGATTGCTGAAAAACATCCCCACAACATGATGCTGCCACCACCATGTTTCACTGTGGTGATGGTGTTCTTTGGGTGATGTGATGTGTTGGGTTTGCGTCAGACTCAGCGTTTTCTTTGATGGCCAAAAAGTTAAATTTTAGTTATCAGACCAGCACGTTCCTCCATACGTTTTGGGAGCCTCCCACATGCCTTTTTGCAAACTCAAAACGTGTCATTTTGTTTTTTGCTGAAAGTAATGGCTTTCTTCTGGCCACTCTGCCATAAAGCCCAACTCTATGGAGCGTACGGCTTATTGTCATCCTATGTACAGATACTCTAGTCTCTGCTGTGGAACTCTGCAGCTCCTCCAGGGTTACCTTAGGTCTCTGTGCTGCCTCTCTGATTAATGCCCTTCTTGCCTGGTCCGTGAGTTTGGGTGTGTGGCCGTCTCTTGGCAGGTTTGCTGTTGTGCCATGTTCTTTCCATTTGGTTATGATAGATTTGATGGTGCTCCTCAGTGGCGGCTGGTGCTCAAAATTTTTCGGGGGGCGCAAACAAACTGAAAAATTCTGAAAAAAAAACATCAATCGCAGCCACTGTCATCAAAACGCAGCCACTGTGTTATCAATCGCAGCCACTTTCATCAAAATGCAGCCACTGTCATCAAAACGCAGCCACTGTCATCAAAACGCATCCACTGTGTCATCAAAAATGCATCCACTGTGTCATCAAAAACGCATTTACTGTGTCATCAAAAACGCATCCACTGTGTCATCAAAAACGCATCCACTGTGTCATCAAAAACGCATCCACTGTGTCATCAAAAACGCATCCACTGTGTCATCAAAACCGCATCCACTGTGTCATCAAAAACGCATCCACTGTGTCATCAAAACGCATTCACTGTGTCATCAAAAACGCATCCACTGTGTCATCAAAAACGCATCCACTGTGTCCACTGATCCCAGAAACCATGATTGTCTCCTTAATAGCAGCCAGCATCTCTTTGAACAAGGGGGAAGGGGGGCAAGTTATCAAAGAGGATACTCACAGTGATTTGGGGGGCTGGGAGAGGATGCTTTATGTGCTAGGGGCCACTTTGGGAGCAAAGAGGATTTGTGCTGGGGGGGGGGGTCTAATTTTTTATTCAACCCCCCTTCTAGCACAAATCCTCTCTGCTCCCAAAGTGGCCCCTAGCACATAAAGCATCCTCTCCCAGCCCCCCAAATCACTGTGATTATCTTTCTTTGATAACTTGCCCCCCTTCACCTGCAAGTGTCATATTCAGACCTCAGATCAGCACGTCCTGTGTATGTGTCCATTCTCCTCCCCCTCCCCCTCTGTCTGTGTATAGGAAGAGTCTGTGTGTTAGTGAGACAGGAGGGGGGGGGAATGGGGAAGAGAGGGACAGATGCAGCTGTGCTGTGCTGAAGCTCACCCTCCTTGCAAGACAGCAACCCATCCCTCATACTGCTCTTACCTTCCTCCTGCAGCTCCGCTCAGCCGAAGAACGGAGCTGCCGACATCACTTCCGGCTCTCGTCTGTTTCACGAAAGCCGGAAGTGACCTCAAGATTTGAAAAGCAATGCTCCCGCCCATAGATTCACACTGATTCTACGGGCGGAAGCTAATCAGCGTTTTCGTTTGCGCCACAAGGTGGGTTAAAAGCCCGCAAATGAAGCGCCACGTCTGCAATCTCGTGATTGCATTGACGTGGCGCTTCCCATAGTGCACTGGCGTCCGGCGCCACAGTGCACTTTGTTAAAGGACTTTTTTTTTTTTGTTCTTAAAGGGGCCATTTTAAAAAAATGTTTTTTTTATGAATTTTTTTTTTACTACAGGAGGGGGGGGCGGCACCCAGGCGCCCCCTATTGACGGGTCGCCACTGGTGCTCCTAGGGATCATTAAAGATTTGGATATTTTTTTTTATAACCTAACCCTGACTTGTACTTCTCAACAACATTGTCCCTTACTTGGTTGGAGAGTTCCTTGGTCTTCATGGCAGTGTTTTGTTAGTGGTGCCTCTTGCTTAGGTGTTGCAGCTTCTGTGGCCTTTAAAAAAGGTGTATATATGTAATGACAGATCATGTGACACTTAGATTGCACACAGGTGGACATCATTTCACTAATTATGTGACTTCTGAAGGCAATTGGTTGCACCAGAGCTTTTTATGGCCTTCATAACAAAGGGGGTGAATACATACGCACATGCCAATTATCATTTTTTTATTTCTGAAAAATAGTATTATGTATGTATTTTTCTAATTTTACTTCACCGACTTAGACTATTCTGTTCTGATCCATCACATAAAGCTCAGATTAAAAAAAACATTGAACTAAAAGCTGTAATGTAACAAAATTGGTAAAAAGCCAAGGGGGGTGAATACTTTTGCAAGGCACTGTATCGATCTGTTCAGACACTATACTACTAAGGGAGATGTATGGTGCGTGCGTGGGGGGGTGGGCGTTAGCGCTACTGGTAGTAATCTGAAGCTGCCTGGGGCAACGCAGACCCTATCTGATGCTAAAACCTAACTTTGATCACCCGCTGGGCGTTCAGGGGGTTAAACCTTTATTGGGTAAATACGGAGGGTGCCCTGACGCTATAAAAAATAAACTAGCTAAACTGCATCACCCGTGACCCTTATACAGTGATCACAGGTGACAGGGGGTAATCAAGGGGTTAAACCTTTATTTGGGGGGTCCCTAGACCTATATGGGCCTAAGACTAATTACCCTAACACTGATTTTTGTCACTAATGACACCAGTACAGCGATGAAAAAAAATCTGAATGCTGTACTGGGTGACACAGTGACAGGTGGTGAAGGGATTAACGGGGGGGGGGGTGATCGGGGGGGGGTGAATTGTGTGCCTACGTGACCTAGTGTGAGTGTAGTGTTGGTGCAACTCACTTTTGGATGCTATCTCTCCTCGGTCTGAAACGGAAAACACTGCCACGAGGAGAGATGACATAACTTCCCCTGTGAGTGTTTACAGTTACACGACTGCGGAAGGATCTCATTCGCCAGGACCGATCACCAGGTCCAGGACAGATTTCATTGGCCTGGGCCTGGAGATTGATCGGTTCTGGGTCGAATCTGATCATCGCGGACTGCCGTAACATAACGGCTATTCGTTTGCCCGTGCCATTCTGCCACAGTACAACTGCGGCGGCTGGTCAGAAACGGGTTAAGGGGTTTTTCTTCTGGGAAAACTCAATGAATTGATTGTATTTCAATATAGCATAAATGCCATGAGTTCTGGGTTCATCGTGACATTTTTTTTATCAACAAATACAGTAGTAGGTTGACAGCACACACCTCTTAAATATCCATTTTTTTATATATTTGAAATATTCAACATTAAATGTAATAATACAAAATAACAATATTATTTTTGATATTTTTCCATTGTTGACATTTTTACATTTATGAGCAAGTTCAGTCCTTATGAACAATCTCCCTTTCTGTCTTTTAAAATTCCTAGGGGGAGGAGCATGTTTTTATAGTGCTCCCTTTTTTCTCCACTAGGCGGCTGAACCTGTTTGGCTGTTTTTGGGGGCTATTTCCCTGCCGGCGGCATCCCCAATCACTTCCGGACGTTTTTGGTGATCGCGCATGCGTGGGGCCCGCAAGTGCACATGACAACATTACGTTGCATGCTTACGGCGGAAGTAATGTCATGTCGGGGCTTCCGCCTTCCGGGACGCCAAGGAAGCCACACTAGGCATGCCAGTATGGCGGCCCCAGCCCCCCTCGCCTGGTCAGGTAAGTGGGAGGAGATACAGCACCTGTGGCACATCCCATATCTATTTTTACAATTAAGTGCACTATATAAGCTATGGGATGACTTTGGATCCTGAGATGATCCCTCGCATTCCACCAGGATGGTTAGACTTTTTCTCAGCATTCGTTAAGTAAGTTTAAATTCAATTACTTGCCCTTGCATTACTCTTGCCATACTGTGCCAGGTTATGCGTCTTCTAACACAATCTACCCATTATGTTTACTCTCTATAATAGCTCTCTTGGCTCCTTACTCTATTTACATACAGAGTTATAGAGTCTTTCCATGTGAACTCTTTTCTGGCTATTGCAGCATTGCTTGGATAATGTTTGAATAATGTCCTTACCACCGTATTAGTAAGCTAATAATAGAATAATATATACCTGTCTTATTAATTTTCATTCATTTTCACATTTGTTTTGTTTTTTCCTTCACTTCATTTTCCCTTTCACATTCCCCTCATTTCCCACCCCCCTTTTCCATAGTTGCCAACATTGTAAAAAAATTTGTAGGGACACTTTTTTGTCTGTAGGCGGAGTCTTATTATAATTAGGGGGCGTGGCATGCATTTGTAGACGTGACATAGCAAAAAAGAAAAATGCGGCGTGTTTTACGTGAAATAGTGGGCGTGTCTTATATGGGCGTGGTTGAAATGGGGGTGTGGTTAGAGTCTGAAATGAATGAGAGATGGAGAAAGAAAGGGGAAAAGAGGGAGGGAGGGAGAGAGAAAGAAGGAAAGAAGGAGGGAAGGAGAGAGAAGGAAAGAAAGAGGGATGGAGGGACAGCAGGCCCAGATCCTACACCACAATAGAAATGTGTATTCCAGAGTTTCACAAATTAGCAGATAAAGATACTCAAACACCTGGTGTTAGCACTTCAATCATCCCAGCACCATGGCTGTTGTGGTGTCAGGATGATTGAAGCGCATTATTACTATTATTACATTGTAATATAGAATAAAATCATTCAACTCACCATAATCCAGCAGAGTCTGTCCTTGCATCAGGTGCCCCCAGCAGAGCCCCTCCTTACATCCAGTGTCCCCAGCGGAGCCCCTCCTTACATCCAGTGTCCCCAGCGGAGCCCCTCCTTACATCCAGTGTCCCCAGCGGAGCCCCTCCTTACATCCGGTGTCCCCAGCGGAGCCCCCCCTTACATCTGGTGTCCCCAGCGGAGCCCCTCCTTACATCTGATGTCCCCAGCGGAGCCCCTCCTTACATCAGGCATCCCCAGCAGAGCCCCTCCTTACATCCAGTGTCCCCAGCGGAGCCCCTCCTTACATCCAGTGTCCCCAGCGGAACCCCTCCTTACATCAGGTGTCCCCAGCGGAGCCCCTCCTTACATCAGGTGTCCCCAGCGGAGCCCCTCCTTACATCAGGTGTCCTCAGCGGAGCCCCTCCTTACATCAGGTGTCCCCAGTGGAGCCCCTCCTTACATCTGGTGTCCCCAGCGGAGCCCCTCCTTACATCAGGCATCCCCAGCAGAGCCCCTCTTTACATCCAGTGTCCCCAGCGGAGCCCCTCCTTACATCCAGTGTCCCCAGCGGAACCCCTCCTTACATCAGGTGTCCCCAGCGGAGCCCCTCCTTACATCAGGTGTCCCCAGCGGAGCCCCTCCTTACATCAGGTGTCCTCAGCGGAGCCCCTCCTTACATCAGGTGTCCCCAGTGGAGCCCCTCCTTACATCAGGTGTTCCCAGCAGAGCCACTCCTTACATCTAGTGTCCGCAGCAGAGCCCCTCCTTACATCCAGTGTCCACAGCAGAGCCCCTCCTTACATCCAGTGTCCCCAGTGTAGCCCCTCCTTACATCCAGTGTCCCCAGCTGAGCCCCTTCTTACATCCAGTGTCCCAGCGGAGCCCCTCCTTACATCCAGTGTCCCAGCGGAGCCCCTCCTTACATCCAGTGTCCCCAGCAGAGCCCTCCTTACATCCAGTGTCCCCAGCGGAGCCCCTCCCTACATCTAGTGTCCCCAGCGGATTCCCTCCTTACATCTATCAGATAACCCAGAGCAGCAGTGTCTCCGCCGCCATTACAGAAGAGAGGCCGAGGGGGAACAAAAAGAGGCGGAGCCAGACACGTGGTTACAATAGAAATTGAGCTGCGGCGCTGTCCATCCCCCGCCCCTTTCCATAACAGGTCACAGAGATTGGCAGCGAGGCGGAGCGGGGGGTAGGCGGCGCCGCAGCTCAATTTCTATTGTAGCCACCCAGCCAGCCTATTTCGCCTGGTCTTTTTGAAAATGGCAGCCTGCCGCGGACCTCTAGCGGCCGGCGGCGCGGACCTCGGCGGCCAAAAAGCGGGAAAAACCAAATTTCCCGGGACATTTTCCGGGAAATGATAAAATCGGGGAAAGGGTCTAATTCCCGGAAATGTCCCGGGAAATTCGGGACAGTTGGCAAGTATGCTTTTCTCTTTTCACCTTTCCCTTCATCTTTCCTCCCCCCTCTTTTTCACCACTGTCAGCGTTATTTTTCCTTTTATCTTCTTTATCATTGCTGTCCCCTCCATCTTCACCCTTCACTTATTCGCTTTTCTTCTTTGCACCTGTCCACCTGTTTCACCCCCTTCACTCTTTCACCTTCCTATACATCTCACATTTTTTGCCCTTTTTCTTGATAACACTTCACCTTTCTGTTTTCTTCAACCCTACATCATTTTGTCCTATTCTCATCACTATTTTTACACTCACATCTCTTTCTCCAGTTACACCCTGTGCACTCTCACCTCCTCAGGACATGTCCACACCCAATCACTATGTCATCCGTTCGGTTTGTCTTTTACTTTTCTGTTTTCTTCGCTTCCCTTTCTTCTTACACCTTTTGCATTTCTCCTATCCCCTACCTGTTTTCCTTTTTTCCCCTCATTCATCTCTTCACTTATTCACATTTTCCATCGTATTCCTTCATCCATCTTTCACCTTTTTCACTCACATATGCAACACTTTCTCAGTTGCTCTGATCTTTTTTTTTTTCAACAATACTCAGTTGCTCTGATCTTTTTTATTATTTAAATTATTATATTATTATTTTATTATTTTATTTGATCAAATCCTTATGCCGCGTACACACGATCGGACTTTACGGCATACTTGGTCCGGCGTACCGGATTTCGTCGGACAATTCGATTGTGTGTGGGCTCCAGCGGACTTTGTTTTCTCAAAAGTTTGATGGACTTAGATTTGAAACATGTTTCAAATCTGTCCGACGGACTCGAGTCCGGTCGAAAAGTCCGCTTGTCTGTATGCTAGTCTGATGGACAAAAACCGACGCTAGGGCAGCTATTGGCTACTGGCTATGAACTTCCTTGTTTTAGTCCGGTCATACGTCATCACGTACGAATCCGTCGGACTTTTGTTGATTTTGTGTAGGCAAGTCCGTTCATTCGTAAAGTCCGTCGTAAAGTCCGTCGAAAGGTACGCCGGACAAAGTCTGGCGTAAAGTCCGCTCGTGTGTACGCGGCATTACTCTTACTTGGTGTAAACAAAACATAAATAAAATACAACAATATTTATATAGTGTTTGCTTAGAATGTTCTGACCTCCTGTTTGCAAACCTCAAACTTTATGTAGTTTGTATATCTCTCTTTAAATACATCATTTAATGGTAATCTGGGTATCTGCTACCTGGCACGTCCTGAGGGGCATCTGAACGTGTGACTTCTTGTAAGCCGTGTTCCTTGAGGTGCCATCTCCCTTCGGGGTGCCACCTGGTCGGGGAGCGTGTAGGATCATTCTTGACAGATTTTAAGGGATTTCTGGTTAGGAGGGTCTTTCCAAATACACTTTCCACTGGGTAAATATATGTTACATTTGTATTTCGTATATATTATGATTTATGAATCGCCTGTTAAAATTTGACATGTGTACCTGGAACGTCTTTTACAGCAAACTAATCCTCTGAAGAAGACCCCAATTACATGGGGTGAAACGCGTCAGTCTATAACTCTCTGTTTGCATTTAATGTATTTGGAATGGTTTTTATTCTCCTATCAGAGATCATATTTTAACTGCCATGGTATTATCTCATGTACAGTATAATAAAATATTTTTCTACATATATTACTAATTTGAATTACTTACCTTGCTGCCTAAACCCCCCCCCTGGGGGAGCCCTCCTATATTGTACTATTTGGGGTGTGCAGCACCAGTACCTCTCCCCATATGTGTCTCTCCTATGCTGAGAAAAATCCCCCCCCTCCCGCTTACCGGAGCCATCGGCATCGGCGACCGGATCTTCTCCCTTGCTGGGTATGGAGATGAGTGAGGGGCAGATGGCCCCCACCCCTCTCCATACCATTGCAGGGCGGAAGCGATGTCAAAACGTCCGCCCATAGCTCTTAAAGGGGCATTTTTTTAAATATTGCATTATAGTGTAAATATGAGATCAGAGGTCTTTTTGACCCCAGATCTCATATTTAAGAGGTCCTGTCATGCTTTCTTTCTATTACAAGGGATGTTTACATTCCATGTAATAGGAATAAAAGTGACACAATATTTTTTTTTTTTTAAAGAACAGTGTAAAAATAAAAAATAAAAGGTAAAATAAATAAGAAAAAAAATAAAACATTTTTAAACATGCCCGCCGAGCTCGCGCGCAGAAGCGAATGCATACGTGAGTAGCGCTCACATATGAAAACGGTGTTCAAACCACACATGTGAGGTATTGCCACGATCGGTAGAGCGAGAGCAATAATTCTAGCCCTAGACCTCCTCTGTAACTCAAAACATGCAACCTGTAGAATTTTTTAAATGTCGCCTATGGAGATTTTTAAGGGTAAAAGTTTGTCGCCATTCCACAAGCGGGCGCAATTTTGAAGCGTGACATGTTGGGTATCAATTTACTCGGCGTAACATTATATTTCACAATGTAAAAAAAATTGGGCTAACTTTACTGTTGTCTTATTTTTTAATTCAAAAAAGTGTATTTTTCCCAAAAAAAGTGCGCTTGTAAGACCGCTGCGCAAATACGCTATGACAAAGTATTGCAACGACCGCCATTTTATTCTCTAGGGTGTTAGAAAAAAAATTATAATATTTGGGGTGTAGCAGAGCGTCCCAGAGAGAGCCAGGAAAAGTCCTGTTCGGGGTTTAAACATCTCCCAGGCTCCTCTCATACAGGTTCAGGGATCTCTGATCCATGGTCCAGTTCAGGTCTTGGTCCTCTCCCCCAGGCTAATTTAAGCTCACCTGAGCAAGATAGCCCTTGCTCTTGGCCTGGGATACTCAGACAACTTCTGTGTAGGAGAGCAAGAAGGTATGTGGAAGCTGACAAGCTGTAGGCTTGCTCAGCTTAGTAGTTAGGATCTGTAAATATTGTTTAGTTAGTGCCGAGACACGGCTAGGTTTTGTTTTGGCTATTTTTGTTCCTATTTGTTTTTTTTGGAACACTGTACAGCACCTGTATATAGACTTGTATATATCACAAATAAACACCGCACTGTTTGTCACTATTCCACTGGATTTGGTATCTGTGCCTGAAAGACTGCTCATCCCAGGGAGCTTTGTACCTGCCACCTGTCCCCCAGGTTACAGGGGGTTCTAAGTAATTTTCTAGCAAAAAAAACTGTTAACTTGTAAACAACAAATCTCTAAAAGAGGCTCGGTCCTTAAGTGGTTAAAATAAGAAAAAAAAAACACAAACTCCATATTTTTAGTAATGCTGCTAATCTTACTGTCTTATGCCACTAGAATTATTGATTCACCATAATGCCATAATGAAGAAACAGATGCCAAGTACATTGTGGAGAAATACAGATGCATTTTTTTTTTTAAGTAAAGTTGGGCGAATCGCCGTCATTGCATGTCGGTTGCTTTAGGACCACCAGGGAGCGCACGCCCTGGACCTGATGCGCATGGCCGGTGGCCACGATGTCCGCCGGCCACCCGCGATCTCTCCTGAGAGAGACAGAATGGGGATCTGTTCTGAAATAAATAGACAGATCCCTGTTCTATCAGGGGAGGAAAGATAGATCTGCTGTTCCTAGTCATAAGGAAGAGCGATCTGTCTCCTCCCCCAGTCACTACACTCCCCCCACAGTTAGAAACACCTCCCTAGGGAACACTTAACCCCTTGATCGCCCCCTAGTGTTAATCCTTTCCCTGGCAGTGACATTTATAACGGAAAATTGAATATTCACCTTTCCGTAATTTTCCTTTTCTGGTACCTACCCATGGCAGCATACCAATGGTTGGTTGCTTTGCCCCGACCAACCCACGGGACCACTTAACTCTATAAATAAAGAGTTGTTCCTTTCCACCGGTATTCTTGTAACTAGAACTCAGAACATTAAGGCTTATTGAAGAGAGGGTGTATGCTGCCATGGGTAGGCACCAGGAAAGAAAAATTACGGAAAGGTGAATATTCAATTTTACGTTTTCCTGGTGCCTCCATGGCAGCATACCAAATGTAAATAACTCGCTTACAGGGAGGGTACTGCAATAAGAAATTTAATGAAATCTACAGTACAGATAATTGCAAGGTTTTTTCCCAAGATCTCGGGAAGTAAGAACCACTGGGTCTACACTATAGTGTGACATGAAAGTGTTGAAGGAAGACCAACTAGCCGCTCGGCAAATTGTCTCAGGGGAGACCCGCGTCAAAGCTGCCCAAGAGGAGGCCATTCCCCACGTTGGGTGTGCATTGACCGCATCTGGAATCAGGAAGACAGCCTTCAAGGTAATATCCTCCAAAGTGCATTCTTCTGTGGGTGCAGAAGGAGGATTTGATAGGGCATTAAGTACAATAGTTAAGTCCCATTTTGGGTATAGCGATTTCCTGGGAGGTCGCAATCTTAAGACTGCCTTCAAAAAACGCTCTACAAGCGTGTTCAATGCCCACCACGTTCTCCGTTAGGGCTGACAAAGCTGACACCTGGACTCTAAGCGTGTTCAGGCCCAAACCTAAGTCCAATCCATTCTGTAAGAAGAGTAGTACATTCTGGACTCCGGGTTCCATAGAATTAAAAAGGTTGATCTCTGCCAGATCCATAAACTTTCTCCATACTCTGTAGTAGGTGGAGTTAGTGGATGATTTTCTTGCCTGTAATAATGTTTGGATAACATTATGCGAGCATCCTAATTCACCCAACCTCTTCCGCTCAAGTCTAGGATCTCCGGGTGTGGGTAAAAGAAATCGTCCTGAGACAGGAGGTTGTCCATGCATGGAAGGGGAAGTGGTTTGCACAGGGCCAGCCTGACTAGGAGCGTGAACCATGGTCTCTTCGGTCAGTACGGGATAACTGCCAGAATCGTGACCTTCTCTGCCGTTGGAGAAACCTCAGTATCAGAGGGGTCGGAGGAAATGCATATCCCCTCTAAAAGTTCCACGGCTGGACTAGGTCATCCACCCCTGCTGACCTTGGAGATGGGAACCTCCTGAAATATAGAGGCATCTTTGCATTGAGTGGGGAGGCAAAAAAGTCTATCTGGGGAGTGCCCCATTGCTGGCACATCCAGTGCAAGACCATTGGATTCAGAGACCATTCGTTGTTGTTGCGGAATGATCTTGAAAGATAACTGCCACTGCCACCCTGTTGTCCATCTGAAGTAGTATGGACTTGCCTCTGAGAAAAATGGCTAGATGTAAGATTGCCATCCATGTTGCCCTTAGCTCCAAGATTTTTGATACCACTTTCTCCGAATTGAATTGCCATCTCCCTTGTACTAACTGGTTTTGGTAGTGTGCCCCCCAACCCAACCGGCTTGCATCTGACGTAAGAATGGTCCACAAGTTGGGTCCAAGGGAGCAGTGAACCAGAAGGTTGGATGGCCTTGTCCACCACAGAGGCTGGACTTCATTGTGAGAGTGATCAGTATCCTCTGCCCCAGGTGATTCTTCCTCCACTGTGCAAGGAAATCCAACTGGAATCCCCATAGATGCCACCTGGCCCATTTCACCATAGGTATACATGATGATGGGGACCCTAGGAGACTCCGACAGTCTGATGCTGACGTGGAACAGATCGGCAGTGCCCTTTTCACTTTTCCTATCACTATAGGGATCATTTCTGATGGGAGTGAAACTGCCTTCTCCGGGGTGTTGAAGAATGCTCCCAGATATGTCATTTCCTGCGTAGGTGTGAGCTGACTTTTTGAATAATTGATCAGCCACCCGAACTTGATGAACGCGTCTGGGACCATTCGTACATGTATTTCCAGGATCTCTTAGTGCTGGGATAGAATCAGAATGTTGTCTAAATAATATAGAACCCATATCCCTTTCTTTCGAAGGGGAGCTAAGATCGCCACTAGTACCTTGGTGAAGGTCCTGGGTGCCATTGAGATTCCAACGCGAAGGCATTGAAACTGGAGATGCAAGTTGCCTACTTTGAACCGAAGGAACATCTGGAACTGAAGCTGGATAAGTATGTGAATATATGCGTCTTGGAGGTCTATAGAGATCATCCAATCTCTCGGTTGTACTGATAAAATCACTGTTTTTAGGGACTCCATATTGAAGTGCTCCACATGAATGTATCTGTCCAGCCTTTTCAGACCCAGCACTGGCTTCCAACCCCCCGACTAAAAAGACTGGGGAATAGAACCCTGAGCATTTTTCTGCATCCGGAACTAGCATTATTGCCTGTTGGAAAAGAAGAATTTGAACAGATTGAAGAAGGACCTCTTTCTTCTCCCTGGAGGTTGGGATTTTGGTGGGCTGGCAGGAAAAGGGTGCAGGGCGACTTCTGAACTTCCAGAAATGTCCTTGAAGGACCGTGGAGACTGCCTACTGATCCATGCAATTTTCCACCCAAACCTGGTCAAATGCCCTGAGTCAAGCTCCCACTGGGCTAGTTTGGGTGGGCAGGGAGTCCAAAAGACTTCTGGCTCTCAACCGTGGCTGTTGAGGCTTTAGGCTTTCTCAACGCTAGAAAAGTGGCTTGCGAGCCTTTCCAGCCTCTTCTGTACTCGCTACCTGGGCGGTATGCCCTGGAATCCTTTACTCTCTGTTGGACAACTGGGCATGCTGCAAATCTCTTCCTTCTATTTCTGTCCTGGGGAATTAGACCACTCTTCCCCCCTGTGACTCTGGTAATTGCTGTATCCATCTTATCGCCAAACAGAGCTTTCCCATCATATGGAATGCGACACCAAGATTGTTTCGACGTTGGGTCTGTCGACCATGGTTTTAGCCATAACGTTTTTCTGGTCGTGATGGAGTACAGCATAGCCCTGGAGGACATCAATGGCCGCCTCTGCTATGAAATCTGAGGCCAACTTCAATTCATCCAGTGCCTTGATGATTTCATAGTTACATAGTTAGTCAGGTTGAAAAAAGACACAAGTCCATCCAGTTCAACCATAAAAAAAAAAAAAAAAAAAAAAATATTGTACAATCCAATATACCCAATACTATACCCACAGTTGATCCAGAGGAAGGCAAAAAACCCCAGCAGAGCATGCTCCAATTTGCTACAACAGGGGAAAAAATTCCCTCCTGATCCCCCAAGAGGCAATCGGATTTTCCCTGGATCAACTTTACCTAAAATGTCAGTACCCAGTTATATTATGTACATTTAGGAAAGTATCCAGGCCTTTCTTAAAGCAATCTACTGAGCTGGCCAGAACCACCTCTGGAGGGAGTCTATTCCACATTTTCACAGCTCTTACTGTGAAGAAACCTTTCCGTATTTGGAGACTAAATCTCTTTTCCTCCAGTCATAAAGAGTGCCCCCTTGTCCTCTGTGTTGACCGTAAAGTGAATAACTCAACACCAAGTTCACTATATGGACCCCTTATATATTTGAACATGTTGATCATATCCCCCCTTATTCTCCTCTTCTCAAGAGTGAACAAATTCAGTTCCTCTAATCTCTCCTCATAGCTGAGCTCCTCCATGCCTCTTATCAGTTTTGTTGCCCTTCTCTGCACTTTCTCCAGTTCCCCGATATCCTTTTTGAGAACTGGTGCCCAAAACTGAACTGCATATTCCAGATGAGGTCTTACTAATGATTTGAACAGGGGCAAAATGATATCTCTCTCTCTGGAGTCCATACCTCTCTTAATACAAGAAAGGACTTTGCTCGCTTTGGAAACCGCAGCTTGGCATTGCATGCTATTATTGAGCTTATGATCTACCAAAACCCCCAGATCCTTCTCCACCATGAATTTCCCCAGTTGTACTCCCCCTAGCATGTATGATACATGCATATTCTTAGCCCCCAAGTGCATAACTTTACATTTCTCAACATTAAACCTCATCTGCCACATAGACGCCCAATTAGACAGAGCATTGAGGTCAGCTTGTAAATTGGAGACATCCTGTAAGGACGTTATTCCACTGCATAGCTTGGTGTCATCTGCAAAGACAGAAATGTTACTTTTGATCCCAGACCCAATATCATTTATAAAGATATTAAAGAGTAAGGGTCCCAGCACTGAACCTTGGGGTACACCACTGATAACCTTAGACCATTCAGAGTAAGAATCATTAACCACTACTCTCTGAATTCTGTCTTTTAGACAGTTTTCTATCCATTTACAAACTGATATTTCCAAGCCTGTAGACTTTAACTTACACATGAGCCGTGTGTGCGGAACTGTATCGAACGCTTTTGCAAAATCCAAGTAAACCACGTCCACAGCCACCCCTCTGTCCAAGGTTTTACTTACCTCTTCATAAAAACAAATCAGGTTTGTCTGACAACTTCTGTCTTTCATGAACCCATGCTGTCTGTTGCTTAAAATGTTTTTTTCTAGCAATAACTCATCTATGTGGTCTTTTATTAAATGCTCCAGTATCTTCCCGACTATAGAAGTTAAACTAACAGATCTATAGTTACTTGGTAAAGACTTTGATCCCTTTTTAAATATAGGCACCACGTTCGCCCTGCGCCAATCCAGTGGTACTATTCCCGTCATTAATGAGTCCCTAAAAATTAGATACAATGGCTTTGAAATTACAGAGCTCAATTCTTTTAGGATCCGTGGGTGGATGCCATCAGGTCCAGGTGCTTTATCCACCTTTATTCTGTCTACATATTTCTGGACCATATCCCTTTTGAGCCATTGTGGATCATTGGGGGCTGTGTCAATACCACCCCCATTATGGACATAAGCTCCCCCATGCTCTTTTGTATACACAGAGCTGAAGAAAGTATTTCATAAATTAGCCTTCTCCTTGTCCCTGGTCACCCACTCTAGATTATTTTGTAAAGGGCCTACATGCACAGACCTGACCTTTTTACTATTAATATATTTGAAGAATTTTTTGGGGTTTGTCCTACTATTTTTTGCGATCTGTCGTTCATTTTGAATTTTTGCACCCTTGATTTCCTTTTTACATATTCTGTTAAATTCTTTGTAGCATTTAAACGACACTAGTGTTCCTTCATTTTTATATTTTTTAAAAGCTCTTTTCTTATTGTTTATAGCTTTTCTAACTTTGACCGTGAGCCACATAGGTTTTATTTTTAGCCTTTTAAACTTATTGCCCATGGGAATTCATCTGAGCCTACGCCTAGTCTGAGGGCTGTCTCGATATTATCTGACCACACTCTGGTAGCCCTAGAAATCAAGGTCAGAGCCACTGCTGGTTTGCATGCTCCTCCTGCTGCTTGATAAGTTTTCTTAAATCCGAGTCGATCCTTCGGTCAAGGACATCCCTAAAGGAGACTGCATCTTCTATTGGTATCAAAAAAGGGGGGAGAAGAGGAAATGAAGTTGGAGACCAATTCCAAATGAAAGCAATTCATCAAAGAGGAACAGGCAATTAGCAAAAATGTATATTAATTTTATTAAATAATTCACTTAAAAACCAATCAAAAAATGTATTTTAAAAACAAGTACCACCACCAATTCATAAAATAGACAACGTTGTCTTGAACAAACACAGATGGCCACCACATACAAAAACCATGCACACCTGCTATCATGCAAATTTGAGATGATATCTCCTAGTGGGTCATCTACACGGAAGCTAATTTTCCTGATGTGTATCAGCATACAAGCTGATTGCAAAATAGAGAGAAGGTGGATGGTAAAGCAGCCGTATGTAACTCACGTCCACCATATGAATGTCAATGAAGGGAACTGGAAGTAACCAACTTGTTGATGGTGCAGTGAGAACTGCAGTCCTGATATGCAAAGTTCACTATAATCATTCAATACCGTGGGAAACTAATACCATGGGGGGAAGTTCCTGTATAGAGAGCAGTGGATACTGGAGAAATGGAGCAGGCTTAATTTTATAACTGTATCGGTCAAATCATCAGTGCTTTAAGGGAGGACAATGCTTGGAGGTAAATGCAGCAATCCCGTGCATGGGATGTAGAAGGTAAGATCTCACCCCTGTGTAGACACCGGAATGTGACACCGATCAGAAAGAGGAGCTGAATCTTGCTCGTACCATCTCCAGGCAGCTAGTCAGGCTATCTTCCTTCCACATACAGGGTATCGCCAGAGAAGTCCAGATGGTGAGGCTTGGGGAACTTTGTGTTGAGATGGAAGGTGCAGTATTTAGTGCAGTGCATACAATCATCCAGTTCCTGGGCTTGTTTTGAAAACACTCGCGGAGGTCCAGGCAGAAAACCCAGGGCTGGTGGGTGGGTCTGTGTGTACGCTATGAGAAGCGTGATGGCGTCATTCTGACGCGTTCCATCCATCACTTGGATTTCTTCAGAGCATGCGCTGTAGCCGAGACAGTCACCTTATATAGCCTAAATGTTGAACCACGTAAATACGTAGGCAGCTGGTTGTCTCGGCAACAGTGCAACTAGTTGACAGCCATACATACAGAAAGTATAATACAGGATCGGTGGGCCGATATGTAGGTGCAACAATCCTCCAGAGGAAAGTGGAGATCCAGGAACAGATAAATGAAAAACAAAAGTAACAATGGCACTCAAAAAAGGAAAAGTAAGAGTGGAAAAAAATAAGTAAATGAAATGTAAAAAAGGAAAAAAAGGGGGGGGGGGGGGTTGGGAGGGGGAAAGGAAAAAGGGAGAGGAAACGGGGCGGGGAAAAGGAAAATTCAAAACAGAATACTGGATGATGAATAATAAGTGAACTTACTGACATAAATTTAAACATGAACCCGACACCGGGAGAACGGTCCCATTATAACTGGTAGGGACTAGGGCGTAAGGAACACAGAGAGGTTGCATTCATTATTTAACCCACAGGGGTGCATACTATTTAAATTGTTTATCCACATTTTTTCTTTCTGGCATAGGATTCTATCGAAGTCACCCTTTCTCAGGGGGAGATTTAACCTATAAATACCCTTAAAGGTGAGTCCGGTGGGGTTCCTACCATGGAATTTAATAAAGTGTAAAGGGATGGGGCGATCATCATCCTTGCTAAGGATGCTTTGGACGTGCTCACTGATTCTGGCTTTAAGTTGCCTCTTAGTCTTGCCCACATAGTTTTTCCCACAGGGGTAAGTGAGCATATAGATTACTCTAGTAGTATTACAATTGATGAAGTTATGAATTTTCAATTGTTTTTTGCAGTCAGAATCGGTGAACGTGTCCGTGCGTTCAGCATACCTACATACCGAGCACTTACCACATCTGAACATGCCTTTCAAAGGTGGAAGTTGAGTAAGCCAGTTAGGAGTGGGGGATCTTTTATATTCTGAATGAATGAGGCAATCTCTGAGGTTCCTGGAACGACGAGCGGTGAGAAGAGGACGCTCATCGACTATATTTCCCAAGACGGGTGACTCAGACGGAATATGCCAATATTGGCTTAATATTGCCTTAATTTGGTCCCAGTGGGCACCGAATTTGGTGATGACCCTAAGGGGTTCCTGTGTATCATTTACAGTTTTAGGATCTTTTTTAGTAAGAAGTTTCTGTTGATCTGTCTGGATAGCCCTCATTTTGGCTTCCCTGATGCATGAATGGGAGTAACCTCTCTCCCTAAATCTGCCATAGAGGTCCCTGGCTTCGGTAGCAAAATCTTGTTGGTTGGAACAGTTTCTTCGGGTTCTAAGAAACTGGCCTACTGGTATTCCCCTGATCAAAGATTTAGGGTGATCACTTGCAGCCTGAAGAAGAGTGTTAGCTGCTGTAGACTTCCTGTAGGTCTTAGTACTGATCATTCCATTCTCAACTCCTATAGTTAAGTCAAGGAAGGGAAGAGTGTGGGGATGGGCAGTGAAGGTGAGTTTAATGTTGCGATCATTGGTATTAAGTTCATTCATGAATGGTGACAATTCCTGTTCAGTGCCCCCCCAGATCATGAGCACACCATCAATGTACCTCAGCCACATGCCCAAATGGAGGCATGCATATGAGGGGGCCCAAGGGGTCCCCCTGATCTGTTGATAGTAGGTTCCCAAAAATTGGAAGCAGTTGTGTTCCAGGAGGAAGTCGAGGATCTCACCAATGAACTCATTCTGCTGTCCAAGGAGTGGGAATTTCCTCTCAAGAAAAAACTGAACAGCCTTAAGTCCCGGGGTATAAAGGGATTCCACGTCGATCCCCACAATGAGAGCTCCCTCCGGCAGAGCCATAGTGTCCAGTCGTAACAATACATCCCTCGTGTCCAGCACATAAGAGGGTAGGTCATGTACTAGTTCCTTTAATATTGCATCAATAAATTTTCCAATTTTTTTCCAGGGGACCATTGACAGCAGACACTATGGGTCTATCGGGTGGGTTATGTAGAGACTTGTGATGCTTGGATATGATGTAAAATGTTGGGGTGTTGAACTGAGAAACCCGTAGGTAATTAAACTCTTTCCTGGTGATCAGCATTCCTTCCAGACCAAGACTCAATAAATAATTGAGGGCATTAACAATGGCAGGAAAGGGATTTGAATGAAGCTTGCGATAAGTGGATTCATCGCCAAGCAATCTCATCACTTCACTCTCGTATTGGTCCTCAGTGCCTGGGGACTCCTTAAGTTCCCTTAGGGCTTTCCTCTCTTCCCGCGTGAGATTATCAATGCCCCTATATTTCCAATTAACCTTAGATAGGTCCCATTTGACTTGCGCCAAGAAGAATTCAATCGATTTATGCTTGGATAGTGGGGGCATTTTGACTGATCTAATATGTATATTAGTGGGGCATGTCAGTGCAGGCTGATGATCAGAGGTCTCTAAATCTGAATCAGAGTTAGCATTCTGAATGCTGACTCTGATTCAGATATAGAGACCTCTGATCATCATAAATCGATTGACTTCTTTTTGGCGCAAGTCAAGAGGGACCTATCTAAGATTAATTGGAAATATAGGGGCATTGATAACCTCACGCGGGAAGAGAGGAAAGCCCTAAGGGAACTTGAAGAGTCCCCAGGCATTATTATCAAGGGCAGTGATAAGGGAGATAATGTGGCCCTCCTCACTGAGGACCAATACGAGAGTGAAGTGATGAGATTGCTTGGCGATGAATCCACTTATCGCAAGCTTCATTCAAATCCCTTTCCTGCCATTGTTAATGCCCTCAATTATTTATTGAGTCTTGGTTTGGAAGAAAAGCTGATCACCAGGAAAGAGTTTAATTACCTACGGGTTTCTCAGTTCAACACCCCAACATTTTACATCATACCCAAGCTTTACAAGTCCCTACATAACCCACCCGGTAGACCCATAGTGTCTGCTGTCAATGGTCCCCTGGAAAAAATTGGAGAATTTATTGATGCACTAATAAAGGAACTGGTACATAACCTACCTTCTTATGTGCAGGACACGAGTGATGTATTGTTACAACTGGACACTATGGCTCTGCTGGAGGGAGCTCTCATTGGGGGGTTCGACGTGGAATCCCTTTATACGTCGATTCCCCATGCCTGGGGACTTAAGGCTGTTCAGTTTTTCCTTGAGAGGAAATTCCCACTCCTTGGACAGCAGAATGAGTTAATTGGTGAGATCCTCACCTTCCTACTGGAACACAACTGCTTCCAATTTTTGGGAACCTACTATTAACAGATCAGGGGGACATCTAAGGGGGTCCCTTGGGCCCCCTCATATGCATTCCTCCATTTGGGCATGTGGGAGGAGAAGTCGGTTTATTCGTTGCCAATGTACCTCGGCCACAGTCGCATGTGGCTGAGGTACATTGATGTCGTGCTCATGATGGGGGGGGGTACTGAACAGGAATTGTCGCAATTTATGAATGAACTTAATACCAATGATCGCAACATTAAACTCACCTTCACTGCCCATCCCCACACTCTTCCCTTCCTTGACTTAACTATAGGAGTTGAGAATGGAATGATCAGTACTAAGACCTACAGGAAGTCTGCAGCAGCTAACACTCTTCTTCAGGCTACAAGTGATCACCCTAAATCTTTGATTAGGGGAATACCAGTGGGCCAGTTTCTTAGAACCCGAAGAAACTGTTCCAACCAACAAGATTTTGCTACCGAAGCCAGGGACCTGTATGGCAGATTTAGGGAGAGAGGTTACTCCCATTCATGCATCAGGGAAGCCAAAAAGAGGGCTATCCAGACAGATTGACAGAAACTTCTTACTAAAAAAGATCCTAAATATGTGAATGATACACAGGAACCCCTTAGGATCATCACCACATTCGGTGCCCACTGGGACCAAATTAAGGCAATATTAAGCCAACATTGGCATATTCTGTCTGAGTCGCCCGTCTTGGGAAATATAGTCGGTGAGCGTCCTCTTCTCACCGCTCGTCGTTCCAGGAACCTCAGAGATTGCCTCATTCATTCAGAATATAAAAGATCCCCCACTCCTAACTGGCTTACTCAACTTCCACCTTTGAAAGGTATGTTCAGATGTGGTAGGTGCTCGGTATGTAGGTATGCTGAACGCACGGACGTGTTCACTGATTCTGACGGCAAAAAACAATTGAAATATCATAACTTCATCAATTGTAATACTACTAGAGTAATCTATATGCTCACTTGCCCTTGTGGGAAAAACTATGTGGGCAAGAGTAAGAGGCAACTTAAAGTCAGAATCGGTGAGCACATCCAAAGCATCCTTAGCAAGGATAATGAGCGCCCCATCCCTTTACACTTTATTAAATTCCATGGTGGGAACCCCACCGGACTCACCTTTAAGGGTATTTATAGGTTAAATCTCCCCCTGAGAAGGGGTGACTTCGATAGAATCCTATGCCAGAAAGAAAAAATGTGGATATACAATTTAAACAGTATGTACCCCTGTGGGTTAAATAATGAATGCAACCTCTCTGTGTTCCTTATGCCCTAGTCCCTACCAGTTATAATGGGACCGTTCTCCCGGTGTCGGGTTCATGTTTAAATTTATGTCAGTAAGTTCACTTATTATTCATCATCCAGTATTCTGTTTTTAATTTTCCTTTTCCCCGCCCCGTTCCCTCTCCCTTTTTCCTTTCCCCCTCCCAACACCCCCCCCCCCCCCTTTTTCCTTTTTTACATTTCATTTACTTATTTTTTTCCACTCTTACTTTTCCTTTTTTGAGTGCCATTGTTACATTTTTGTTTTTCATTTATCTGTTCCTAGATCTCCACTTTCCTCTGGAGGATTGTTGCACCTACACATCGGCCCACCGATCCTGTATTATACTTTCTGTATGTATGGCTGTCAACTAGTTGCACTGTTGCCGAGACAACCAGATGCCTACGTATTTACGTGGTTCAACGTTTAGGCTATATAAGGTGACTGTCTCGGCTACAGCGCATGCTCCGAAGAAATCCGAGTGATGAATGAAACGCGTCAGCATGACGCCATCACGCTTCTCATAGCGTACCCACAGACCCACCCACCAGCCCTGGGTATTCTGCCTGGACCTCCGCGAGTGTTTTCAAAACAAGCCCAGGAACTGGATGATTGTATGCACTGCACTAAATACTGCACCTTCCACCTCGCTGGCGATACCCTGTATGTGGAAGGAAGATAGCCTGACTAGCTGCCTGGAGATGGTACGAGCAAGATTCAGCTCCTCTTTCTGATCAATGTCACGTTCCGGTGTCTACACAGGGGTGAGATCTTACCTTCCACATCCCATGCACGGGATTGCTGCATTTATCTCCAAGCATTGTCCTCCCTTAAAGCACTGATGATTTGACCGATACAGTTATATAATTAAGCCTGCTCCATTTCTCCAGTATCCACAGCTCTCTATACAGGAACTTCCCCCATGGTATTAGTTTCCCACGGTATTGAATGATTACAGTGAACTTTGCATATCAGGACTGAAGTTCTCACTTCACCATCAACAAGTTGGTTACTTCCAGTTCCCCTAATTGACATTCATACGGTGGACGTGAGTTACATACGGCTGCTTTACCATCCACCTTCCCTCTATTTTGCAATCAGCTTGTATGCTAATGTACATCAGGAAAATTAGCTTCCCTGTAGATGACCCACTAGGAGATATCATCTCAAATTTGCATGATAGCAGGTGTGCATGGTTTTTGTATGTGGTGGCCATCTGTGTTCGTTCAAGACAACGTTGTCTATTTTATGAATTGGTGGTGGTGCTTGTTTTTAAACTACATTTTTTGATTGGTGTTCAAGTGAATTATTTAATAAAATTAATATACATTTTTGCTAATTGCCTGTTCCTCTTTGATGAATTGCTTTCATTTGGAATTGGTCTCCAACTCCATTTCCTCTTCTCCCCCCCCCCGTTTTTGATATGCGTAATTATTTCAGAGGAACACACCTATATTATTGCCTAAGTGCCACTGGTGTAAGCAATTATCTTATTACATACAGGCGTAGTCACTACTGAACTTTCGCCTGCTGACACTATATTGTTAAGCGGAGCCATTCAGTTCCTTTTTACCACCTTGTTGTTTTCATCTTCTATTGGTAGTATCGTGTTTCTGGCTAACCTCATGATTGAAGCATCTAAAAGAGTCGAAAAGCTGAGCATCTGCCTCTGCCAGCGGATAAAGCTTGAGAAAGCGATTGTAGGCGATGGGCCTCTTGTCCACCTTCCGCCATTCACCTGTAACCACCTCATTGATTTCCTCCATTAAGGGGAAAGCTGATAACTTTTTCTTTAGGAGAGGAAAATATCTCTTCATTTTTAGATGGAGGTTCTGGATCTTCCTCCAATTGGATTGTGTCCTTAACTGCGACAATAAATGGTTCAACTAGAGCAAAGTCAAATGCTGAAGCATTTTCCTCCACTGCTTCTGTCTCATCTTCAGAATTAACTTCTGGCTAAGGCTGATGAGTGGGTGTATCTACTACTCTTTCACCCATGGGTGGGGTTACTTGGTCTTAGGATAAAGCCAACTCCCGGATTGAATCCTTGATCAGGTTTTAAATTGATTCCATGGATTCCTGTTTGTCTCTTTCCTTGTCTCCTCTGGCTTCTAGGAGGCACTGACCACATACTAATTTTTCAGGAGGGCTTGTTTTCCACATACCCAACATGCCTTCTTTCCTGAATGTACAGGCCTGCGCTGGGAGTCATGCCTACTTGAGGCATGTTGGGTGACCTCCGACCACTGTGGGAGGCGTGAGTCGAGGATGAGTGAGAATGACCTGAGCTTCTGTTAGGTACCTGGTAGTAGAGCCTGACTTGTAGGAGAAGACCTCTCATACAGCGCTGGTTCAGGAGCCACTGGAATGGGAACAGTGGTCTCCGGAGCACAGTGGGGTAGGAGTGCCTGTTTGAGGTAAGTCTCTGATGCTGAGATGAGGAAGAGATCCCACCGGGATGGCTGGACTGCAGATCTTGTGAAGACTTGAAGACAGCAGGCTGGGTGCTGGAGATGCAGGAAGCACTGGAGCTGAAGCTGAAGGTGCAACAGCAAGGAACAACAGCAGGCACAAGCAAGGTCAAACAGTCCGGGTCAGTAAGCAGATAAACACAGGCAATAAACGGCAGGCAGAGGCAGAGTCAGTAGGCAGGCAGAGATCGGCAATGGTATCAGGCAGGAGCAGTAGGATAGTCAGGCAGGCCAGGTCGAATAGGAGCAGGACGGATGGTCAGACAAGCCGGGTCAATCAGGAAACAATCAGTCAATCAGATGCAGGTTACAGAGATCACAGAGCTGAGACGAAGCAGCAATGTGCCAGAGGCACAGGGGAACCTTTATGCGACCTTTGGCGCCAAACGGCGCTAACGCGAACGCGCCCGTACACGCGCATTCACGTGTGCGCACAAGCGCCGCGTACCCGCGCGCGCCCGAGCGCCGCGCTGATGCCTGGGAACATCAGGATTCTGCTGAGGAGCTTGCACAGGAGCGCGCCGGTGCATAGGCGCATGCAAACGCCCAGGTCTGGCGCCGGCGGCTCCCTGACATTGCCCCCCCCAAGGGGCAGCCTCCGGATGCCCACAAGCCTTCTCTTCTCAGGGTGGGAAGAGAAATAGGCACGGACTAACCACCTAGCGTGCACATTCTCATCCGGTTCCCAGGAGTTACTTTCTGGGCCGTAGCCTTTCCATTTGATTAAAAATTGGGTTTGTCCCTGTCTTCTCCTGCAATCAAGAATAGCCTCAACTTCAAATTCCTCACTGCCATCAATCAAAACAGGTTCAGGAGGTCTAGTTCCTCTACCAGGGAAGGGATCAGGTACAGCAGGTTTGAGCAATGAGACGTGGAACACTGGATGAATTTTAAGGGAATCAGGCAAAGTCAGTTCGTAAGACACTTTGTTAATTTTCCTCTTAACCGGAAAAGGACCCATAAATCTAGGTGCCAACTTCTTAGAGGGACATGCTAATTTGATATTAGTTGTAGAAAGCCATACCTGGTCACCAAGCTGTAGCTTCAATTCCCCTCTTCTTTTCCGGTCTAAGATTCTCTTACCATCTGCCTGAGCCTTGGACACTGCTTCCTGCAACATCTGGTTGTTGCGACTGAGAAAATCCACCGCACTCTGTACTGCCGGAACTGAAGACTCTGGAAGGAAATCAGGTAGAAAAGTTAGATGGAAGCCATAATTGGCGAAAAAAGGGGATTGACCGGTGGCAGAATGTTTAGCATTATTGTAGGCAAATTCTGCCAAAGGCAGCAGGGACACCCAATCATCATGTGAGAAGGATGTAAAGCATCTAATGTACTGCTCAAGAGTCTGATTGGTCTTCTCCGTCTGTCCGTTAGTCTGAGGATGATAGGCCTGAGGACAAGGCCAGTTTGATTTTTAAAATTTCACACAGGGCTTTCCAAAAACGTGAGGTGAATTGCACCCCTCTATCGGAGATTATGTTTACAGGGACTCCATGCAGTCTGATGATCTCTTTAATGAATATACGAGCTGTTTCAATAGCCGATGGGGTACCTCTTAACGGAAGAAAATGGGCCATCTTGGTTAAATGGTCCACCACCACAAAGATGGCAGAACACCCCTCAGAACATGGCAGCTCTACAATAAAGTCCATGGAAATCATCTTCCAGGGTCTGTCGGGTACCGGTAGAGGTTTTAACAAGCCCCAAGCTCGATTCCTGGATGTCTTATTCTGGGTACAGATAGGGCAGGAGCTGACATACTTCTTGCAAAAGTTTTTTAGATTGGGCCACCAGAAGGTACGCTGTACTAATTCCAGGGTCTTGCGAACCCCAAAGTGACCTGCCAGTGGGTGATCGTGAAGCAACGTCAAGACCTTGACCCGAACCTCCTCAGGGACAAAAATTTGACTTCCTCTCCAGAACAACCCGTCTCTGTTAGTCAAGGTCATTCCTGTAGGCCTGGTTGATTCAGAGGATGCTTCCTTAATCTGGGAGAGAAGATCTGTTTGCAGGAGTAGGAAATTGTTTGCAGGCAGAATGGTGTCAGGGTTAGATAAGTCCTTAGGGTTGTCATGCATTCGTGACAATGCGTCAGGTTTAACATTCTTTGAGCCTGGCCGATACGTAATGTGGAAGGAAAGACGTGAAAAAAACAGGGCCCAGCGGGCTTGTCGAGGCTTTAGACGTTTGGCAGATCGCAGATATTCCAGGTTTTTATGGTCAGTATATATTAACACTGGATGCATAGCCCCTTCCAGCAGATACCTCCACTCTTCTAATGCAGTTTTAATAGCGAGCAGTTCTCGGTCGCCGACATCATAGTTTTTCTCCGCAGGAGAGAGTTTTCGGGAGAAGAACCCCACAGGATGCATCACATCTTCACTGCCTCTGCGTTGTGAAAGTATTGCACCTACCGCTATCTCGGAAGCATCCACTTCCAAAATGAATGGTAGGGATGGTTCAGGATGGCTGAGGATAGGTGCCGAGGTGAATAACCTCTTGAGGTTTTCAAAAGCATCTTGGGCTAGTGGATTCCAGGAGAAACGGGTATTCTGTTTGGTCAGCTGCGTGATGGGTGCAATTATGGCTGAAAATCCTTTGATAAACTTCCTGTAAAAGTTTGCAAATCTGATAAATCGTTGGACCCCTTTTTGTCTAGAGGTACCAGCCAGTCCAGAACAGCGGAAACCTTCTGTGGGTCCATCTTGATACCAGTTGATGAAATTATCAGCCCCAGGAATTGAATGCTCTGTTGCTCGAATTCACATTTTTCCGCTTTTGCATAAAGTCTGTGTAAGCGGAGGCGACCCAACACCCGACGAACATGTTCTCGATGTAGGTCCAGAGATTCCGAAAAGATCAAGATATCGTCCAGATATGCGATCACAAACACATCTAGGAAGTCTTTGAGAACATCATTGATCAGGTGTTGGAAGGTCGCAGGGGCATTGCAGAGTCCGAAGGGCATGACTAAGTATTCATAATGCCCGAATAGGGTCCGAAAGGCTGTTTTTCATTCGTGCCCTGCCCGGATACGGATCAAATTATAGGCCCCTCTTAGATCAAGCTTTGTAAAAATGACGGCAGTCCTCAATTTCTGAAATAATTCAGGTATCAGGAGTAGGGGATACCGATTCTTGACCGTGATTTTATTCAGTTCCCGGTAGTCTATACATGGGCGGAGAGACTTGTCTTTTTTGGCAACAAAGAATATCCCGGCACCGGCTGGGGAGGTAGAGTGGCGAATGAACCCCTTGGACAGGTTTTCATCTATGTATGCCTTTAGCACTTCTTGTTCCTTTTCTGACAGAGGAAAAATGCGTCCGAAAGGGATTTCGGACCCTGGTAATAGCTCGATGGGGCAATCGTAGGGGCGATGAGGTGGAAGGGAATCTGCCCCCTTTTTGCTGAAAACATCGATATATTCATGATAATGATTAGGTATGGCCTGACAATTTTTCTGGTCGGTGTCCAGACAAAGCAGAGTGGCAGGGGAGTCCGGATCTTTCATCAAGTGTTATATTCTTAATATCTAAATTTTAATTGGCTTTATTGAAAAGAATATGCATTTCCATATTTGTTTGAATGACAGGACTTTGAGCTAGTGATATCCAGATGGCCATTCATTGACTGAAAATGCAGGTCAAGACCCTGTCAGAATTTGATGGATTTTGTAAATATATGTATGGGTCTTCCTATGTAACCGATACTTTGTTTGATTTATGCGTTTATGTTTTAAGAGGTTAGTCTGAAAGCCTCTCACATATATCTGGTTTCATGTTTAAAATGTTTGGTTAAAGTGAAAAACAGATGTTGCTCTCTGTTAGAAGGTGGAGAAAAAGGGAGTGTATGCGAGGGATTTGTGTTTGGGCGCGAATTTGAAAGAATGAGTTCATATAGACAGAAGGAATCCAGTTTTCGAGCTCACTCTACACACACACAGCTCACTCTTCACACATCTTCCTCCCAAGACATACACCTATTCAAGCCAGGACACAAGAGGTTAATCGGCCATTTTTAATAGGCTATGACAAAGGAAGCACATGCCTTTGACTCAGATCTTTGAAACAAATGAACTATATTTGAACATTTTTTGCATATATGAAACAACACTAATTCTGAATATGAATGTACTATTTTTGTAAGTATTTTCCAAGTTTATGTGTGTACAATAAAACACACGGTTTTGATTTAAGCTGACTCAAGCAGAAATAATTCCAAAATTCGTCTCACGAGAATCATCATTATTGAAGGCTTTTTATACAATAATAAGCCATTTATTTCATCAAGCAGTGTTCTTGACAGTAAGCTGACAGAAATTTTACCTCTCCATGTGCCCAATTGATGTGCGGATTGTGTGCTTGCAGCCAGGGGATGCCCAGAATGATGGGAAACATAGGAGAGGTGATGGCATCAAGGACCAGCAGTTCCTTATGTTGGGAAGAAGTGGTAGCAGGTAATGGCAGGGTCCCTTGCGTTACTTGTCCGGATTTGATGCGGGAGCCATCAGCCAGAAATACAGAGAGTCCATGGGTTTTTGTCCGTAACGGAATGTTATGTAGGCTGGCAAAAGTTAGATCAATAAAGCAGCTGCATGCCCCGGAGTCAATAATGGCATTGACTGGAATTATCTCTTCTTGGAGCTGTAACAAGAGAGGAATGGCAAGGTGGGTTGAATTTGAAGATAAGGCAGAGAGACTGGCATACATAGGAGATGGACACTTACTCATTTTAACTGGACAGTTATGAACATAGTGCCCGGTTCCTCCGCAATAGAGGCACAGATTAAGTTGCCGACGTCGGGCACGTTCTTCAGAAGACAGGGCAGGTCGCATCAGTCCCAACTGCATTGGTTCGGAGGTGTCAGGCGTGGCCGGGACAGTGCTCATACTGGGTGAGGGAAAGTAGCGTGCTGCAGGCACCGGAGCTCGTGCTGTCATCCAGGTCGGGCGGTTTTGTTGAACAGAACGTTCAGATCAATGCTCTCGGAAGGCGACGATCGATCTGAATGGTTAAGGAGATCAGGGCCTCAAGAGTATTTGGAACACCAACTCGAGCGAGCTCATCTTTTAATCCTTCAGATAGACCCATGCGAAATTGGTGGCGCAGGGCCGCATCATTCCACTATGTGTCCGCACTCCAACGCCGGAAGTCAGTAACATAGTCCTCAGCGGGTCTGCGGCCTTGTTGGAGTGCGAACAGAGCTGATTCAGCTGTAGCAGTCTGCTGGGGATCTTCGTATAGCTGTGCCATGGCTTCAAAGAAAGATGACAAAGATTGGGTCAGTACAGAGTCTCCTTCAAGTAGCCGATGGGCCCAAGTTTGAGGTTCACCTTGTAGAAGGGAGATTACAAATCCCACCTTGGTGACCTCTAATGAGAAAGTTCGGGGTTGCAGTGCAAAAAAGAGCTGGCAGGCATTGCGAAAAGCCCGGAATTTAGCCCGGTCTCCGGAGAATCTTTCAGGGGTAGGAACCCTTGGTTCGGGTGGAAGCATCACAACTGCAGGAGCTGAAACAGTCTGTGTTGGGGCTGCAGCTGAAGAGGAAGCTGCAGGGTTGGATCCGGTAAGATTCTGAACTTGTCCTTCCAGTCTGTTGTAGTTATCCTGAAGGGATTGCACTGCTTGTGTGAGGGCCGCCAGGTGTGTACATATCTCCTTCATTGGAGAGGTATCTCCTGCAGGCTCAGTCATGGCTGCTTCATACTGTTAGGTACCTGGTAGTAGAGCCTGACTTGTAGGAGAAGACCTCTCATACAGCGCTGGTTCAGGAGCCACTGGAATGGGAACAGTGGTCTCTGGAGCACAGTGGGGTAGGAGTGCCTGTTTGAGGTAAGTCTCTGATGCTGAGATGAGGGAGAGATCCCACCGGGATGGCTGGACTGCAGATCTTGTGAAGACTTGAAGACAGCAGGCTGGGTGCTGGAGATGCAGGAAGCACTGGAGCTGAAGCTGAAGGTGCAACAGCAAGCAACAACAGCAGGCACAAGCAAGGTCTAACAGTCCGGGTCAGTAGGCAGATAAACACAGGCAATAAACGGCAGGCAGAGGCAGAGTCAGTAGGCAGGCAGAGATCGGCAATGGTATCAGGCAGGAGCAGTAGGATAGTCAGGCAGGCCGGGTCGGATAGGAGCAGCACGGATGGTCAGACAAGCCGGGTCAATCAGGAAACAATCAGTCAATCAGATGCAGTTTACAGAGATCACAGAGCTGAGACGAAGCAGCAATGTGCCAGAGGCACAGGGGAACCTTTATGCGTCCTTTGGCGCCAAACGGCGCTAACGCGAACGTGCGCACGCGCATTCGCGTGTGCGCACAAGCGCCGCGTACCCGCGCCCGAGCGCCGCGCTGATGCCTGGGAACATCAGGATTCTGCTGAGGAGCTTGCACAGGAGCGCGCCGGCGCATAGGTGCATGCAAACGCCCAGGTCTGGCGCCGGCGGCTCCCTGACAGCTTCTATGACCCCTTGACCTCCTATCCGGAGAATTTCTGCAGGATGATCTGCGGGATGATCTGTGGTCCGGGCTATAGTAAAAAATAGAAAGAAGGAAGGTGTTTCAACCTGCCCGAGATTTTAGCAGATTTATTAACCACTTGCCGACCGCCTAATGCAGATATACTGCGGCAGAATGGCATGGGCAGGCAAAATCACGTCCCGCGGGCAGGGGGCGTATCGCTCCCCCCCCCGGTGCCCGAGGCGGTCGGCTTCATTAGGGGAGCAATCCAGGCTGAGGGGGAGACCACTCATTCGTGGCCACCCCCTCGCGATCGCTTTCAACGAATGAGAATCTTCCTCTGCTGCTGTATAGTAAACAGCGGCAGAGGAAGTGATGTAATCGCTCCTCGACTCTGTATTTTCTGTTCCAGCGCCGAGGAGAGAAGACATCTGAGTAAGTGCACCAACACAACACACACAGTAAAACACACCAGGCATACTTTACACCCCCTGATCAGCCCGCCACCCCCCCCCTCCCCCCCGTCACAGTGACACCAAAAAGTTTTTTTTTTTTCTGATTACTGCCTTGGTGTCAGTTTGTGACAGTTAGAAGTGGTAGGGCAGTTAGTGTTAGCCCCCTTTAGGTCTAGGGTACCCCCCTAATAAAGATTTAACCCCGTGATCACCCCCCGTCGCCACTATCACTAAGCGATCGTTTTTCTGATCGCTATATTAGTGTCACTGGTGACGCTAGATAGGGAAGTAAATATATAGGTTCGCCGTCAGCTTTTTATAGCGTCAGGGACCCCCATATACTACCTAATAAAGGTTTTAACCCCTTGATTGCCCCCTAGTTAACCCTTTCCCAAGTGATCAACATATAACTGTTACGGGTGACGCTGGTTAGTTAGTTTATTTTTTATAGTTTTAAGGCAACCCTCGTTTGTTACCTAATAAAGGTTTAGCCCCCTGATCGCCCGGCGGTGATATAACTTAGGTTTTAGGGTCAGATAGGGTCTGCGTCGCCCCAGGCAGCATCAGGTTAGCGCCAGTACCGCTAACACCCACGCACGCAGCATACACCTCCCTTAGTGGTATAGTATCTGAACGGATCAATATCTGATCCGATCAGATCTATACTAGCGTCCCCAGCAGTTTAGGGTTCCCAAAAACACAGTGTTAGCGGGATCAGCCCAGATACCTGCTAGCACCTGCGTTTTGCCCCTCTGCCCGGCCCAGCCCAGCCCACCCAAGTGCAGTATTGATCAATCACTGTCACTTACAAAACACTAAACGCATAATTGCAGCGTTCGCAGAGTCAGGCCTGATCCCTGCGATTGCTAACAGTTTTTTTGGTAGCGTTTTGGTGAACTGGCAAGCACCAGCCCCAGGCAGCGTCAGGTTAGTGCCAGTAGCGATAACACCCACGCACGCACCATACACCTCCCTTAGTGGTATAGTATCTGAACGGATCAATATCTGATCCGATCAGATTTATACTAGCGTCCCCAGCAGTTTAGGGTTCCCAAAAACACAGTGTTAGCGGGATCAGCCCGGATACCTGTCAGCACCTGCGTTTTGCCCCTCCGCCCGGCCCAGCCCAGCCCACCATAGTGCAGTATCGATCGATCACTGTCACTTACAAAACACTAAACACATAACTGCAGCGTTCGCAGAGTCAGGCCTGATCCCTGCGATCGCTAACAGTTTTTTTGGTAGCGTTTTAGTGAACTGGCAAGCACCAGCGGCCTAGTACACCCTGGACGTAGTCAAACCAGCACTGCAGTAACACTTGGTGACGTGGCGAGTCCCATAAGTGCAGTTGAAGCTGGTGAGGTGGCAAGCACAAGTAGTGTCCCACTGCCACCAAGAAGAAGACAAACACAGGCCCGTCGTGCCCATGATGCCCTTCCTGCTGCATTCAACAATCCTAATTGGGAACCCACCACTTCTGCAGCACCCGTACTTCCCACATTTACATCCCCAACCAAATGCAGTCGGCTGCATGAGAGGCATTTTCTTTATGTCCTCCCGAGTACCCCTACCCAACGAACCCCCCCAAAAAAGATGTTGTGTCTGCAGCAAGCGCGGATATAGGCGTGACACCCGCTATTATTGTCCCTCTTGTCCTGACAATCCTGATCTTTGCATTGGTGAATGTTTTGAACGCTACCATACACTAGTTGTGTATTAGCGTAGGGTACAGCATTGCACAGACTAGGCACACTTTCACAGGGTCTCCCAAGATGCCATCGCATTTTGAGAGACCCGAACCTGGAACCGCTTACAGTTATAAAATTTACAGTTACAAAAAAAAAGTTAAAAAAAACAAAAAAAACAAAAAAAAACAAAACACAAAAAAAATATGAAGATAAAAAAAACAAAAATAGTTGTCGTTTTATTGTTCTCTCTCTCTCTCTATTCTCTCTCTATTGTTCTGCTCTTTTTTACTGTATTCTTTTCTGCAATGTTTTATTGTTATTATGTTTTATCATGTTTGCTTTTCCGGTATGCAATTTTTTATACTTTACTGTTTACTGTGTTTTATTGTTAACCATTTTTTTGTTTTCAGGTACGCCATTCAGCTGCAGCACGGATTTATTTATCTTGACAGCAACAGCGTTTGCTCCCACAATATATAAAGCCGTGACGCCAGCGGAGGTGATATATGCGGAAGCATGGGGGCAGCAGGGGCGGAGGAGCGATTTGCTCCTAACTTTTGGGGCGGATGCCCCCATGCTTCGGCATATATAAATGGTGCATGTATGCCCATCATTAGAAGTGGGTGGATGAAGGGAGGTATTCTAATGGTGGGCATACCCACCAATCAATCTCTTTTTTTCGTTCAGCCCACAGGCTGTATGAAAAAAAAAGATTACAATATATGCCCAACAAGGACCAGCAACGTACTGGTATGTTGCTGGACTTTGAGTGGTTATACCAGAAAGATGCCTGCAGGTTTAGGTATCATCTTGATATCATTCTTTTCAGCCAGCGGTCGGCTTTCATGTAAAAGCAATCCTAGCAGCTAATTAGCCTCTTTACAAGCAGTGGGAGGGAATGTCCCCACTCCCACCGTCTTCCATGTTTTTCTCTGGCTCTCCTGTCCCAACAGGGAACCTGAGAATGCAGCCAGTGATTCCGCCAGCTGACCATAGAGCTGATCAGAGACCAGAATGGCTCCAATTATCTCTATGGCCTAAGAAACTGGAAGCTACGAGCATTTCATGACTTAGATTTCGCCGGATGTAAACAGCGCCATTGGGAAATTGGGAAAGCATTTTATCACACTGATCTTGGTGTGGTCAGATGCTTTGAGGGCAGAGGAGAGATCTCCCTCCATTTTTTTCAAAAAAGAGTACCTGTCACTACCTATTGCTATAGTAGTTACATAGTTACATAGTAGGTGAGGTTGAAAAAAGACACAAGTCCATCAAGTCCAACCTATGTGTGTGATTATGTGTCAGTATTACATTACATATCCCTGTATATTGCGGTCATTCAGATAATTATCTAATAGTTTCTTGAAGCTATCAATGCTCCCCGCTGAGACCACCGCCTGTGGAAGGGAATTCCACATCCTTGCCGCTCTTACAGTAAAGAACCCTCTACGTAGTTTAAGGTTAAACCTCTTTTCTTCTAATTGTAATGAGTGGCCACGAGTCTTATTAAACTCTCTTCTGCGAAAAAGTTTTATCCCTATTGTGGGGTCACCAGTACAGTATTTGTAAATTGAAATCATATCCCCTCTCAAGCGTCTCTTCTCCAGAGAGAATAAGTTCAGTGCTCGCAACCTTTCCTCATAACTAGGGATGAGCCGAACACCCCCCGGTTCGGTTCGCACCAGAACCCGCGAACGGACCGAAAGTTCGCACGAACGTTAGAACCCCATTGACGTCTATGGGACTCGAACGTTCGAAATCAAAAGTGCTCATTTTAAAGGCTAATTTGCATGGTATTGTCCGAAAAAGGGTTTGGGGACCCGGGTCCTACCCCAGGGGACATGTATCAATGCAAAAAAAACTTTTAAAAACGGCCGTTTTTTCGGGAGCAGTGATTTTAATGATGCTTAAAGTAAAAAAAAAAAAGTGAAATATTCCTTTAAATATCGTACCTGGGGGGTGTCTATAGTATGCCTGTAAAGTGACGCGTGTTTCCCATGTTTAGAACAGTCCCTGCACCAAATGTCATTTTTAAAGGAAAAAATCTCATTTAAAACTGCTTGCGGGTTTAATGTCATGTCGGGTCATGGCAATATGGATGAAAATCAGTGAGACAAACGGCATGGGTACCCCCCCAGTCCATTACCAGGCCCTTTGGGTCCTGTATGGATATTAAGGGGAACCCCGCACCCAAATTAAAATAAGGAAAGGCCCTATATACTCTGAACAGCAGTATACAGGCGGTGCAAACAAGACAGGGACTGTAGGTTTGTTGTTAAGTAGAATCTCTTTGTAATTTTGAACGGGTACATTTTTAACGTGTTTAGCTCCAGCCAAAAAATCTTTTTTAAGCTTTTTGGAAAACATAGGGAAGGGTTATCACCCCTGTGACATTTGTTTTGCTGTCTTTCCTCCTCTTCAGAAGATTTCACCTCACTTTTTTGTTCCAATGAAAAATGTTTTTTGAAAATTTGGGTTTTTTTGTGGAACAAGGATTGGAAAGCATCAGTGGAAAGGAGAAATTGTTTTCCCATATTAACTCTTACAGGAGAGAATTTCCCTTCCTAGGGGTAGATTTCATCTTACTTCCTGTTGTCTCCTTCCGTTTGCAAGTAGGAGTCGTTTGTAAGTTAGATGTTTGAAAGTAGGGTCCTGCCCTATATACTCAGCAGAAATTTGGGCCTTAGGTGTTGCTGTGGCCACAACACTGTAAGCCCTCACAGGGCCCTGCTGTGAAATATTAGATCAAGAATTGTAATTACATGCCCCTGTTGAACAGGAGCTGAAAAATTAGGCCTTAGGCACTTGTGCTGGTGCCACAACACTGCAACCCCTCACAGACACTCTAGTTGGAACGCAGGAACGAGCCCTGCTGCAAAGTATTGCATCAAAAATTGTAATTACACGCCCCTGTTAGACAGGGGCAGAAAAATTGGGCCTTAGGCACTGGTGCTGGTGCCACAACACTGCAACCCCTCACAGACACTCTAGTTGGAATGCAGGAACGAGCCCTGCTGCAAAGTATTGCATCAAAAATTGTAATTACACGCCCCTGTTAGACAGGGGCAGAAAAATTGGGCCTTAGGCACTGGTGCTGGTGCCCAGAACCAAAAATGTTCTTACAAGCTATCAGCGTGATGATTGAGGAGGAAGAGGATAATTACTCAGGGATAGTCACTCAGCATCAGCATAGGCAGTCTTTGAAGGGATCTGAAAAAAATTATTCAGTTACATCAGCATCAGGTGCTTGGTAGCTGGTGGTGATCCAAGACTGATTCATTTTTATGAAGGTCAGCCGATCGACCGAGTCAGTGGACAGACGCACCCTGTGATCGGTTACCACGCCTCCAGCAGCACTGAATGTGCGTTCCGAAAGAACGCTGGATGCAGGACAGGCCAGTAGCTCAATTGCATACTGTGCAAGCTCTGGCCAGTGATCCATCCTCAAGACCCAGTAACCCAGAGGATTTTCGGTGGGAAAGGTGTCCAAGTCTGATCTTGCCCCTAGGTATTCCTGCACCATGTAAAACAGACGCTGGCGATGGTTGCTGGAACCGATCATACCTTGGGGCTGCGGACCAAAAAATTGTCTGAACGCATCGGTCAGACGGCCACCTTCTCCACCGCTCCTTCTTTGACTGACCGAAGCCTCAGCAACACGTTGTCCAGAAACAGGAGTTTGTAACCTCCCAGTCTCTGGGAATGCGTTGCACAGACCTTTCTGCAAGGCCTCCCGAAGATGTTTCATCCTCTGCTCCCTCTGCGATGGCAAGATAAGGTCCGCAACCTTACCCTTGTAACGTGGATCAAGGAGGGTTGCCAGCCAGTATTGGTCCTTCTCCTTGATACCACGAATACGAGGATCCTTACGCAGGCTTTGCAGGATCAGGGAGGCCATGCAGCGTAGGTTTGCTGAGGCATTCGGTCCGGAGTCCTCTGGGTCACTAAGGACAACAACGTCCGCAGCCACCTCCTCCCAGCCACGTACAAGTCCATGTGTTCCTTGGGACTGATCCCTTAAAGACTGCTGCTGATGCTGAGTGCCAGGCTCCACCTCCATACTGACACAATCTTCCTCCTCCTCCTCCTCCTCCTCGTCCTCTTCCTGTGTGATCGGCGGGCATGCAGGAACACTGTCTGGATAAAGGGGGCCTTGAGAGCTAAGGAAGTCCTCCTCTTCCTGCCTCTGTTCTGCCTCAAGTGCCCTGTCCATTATTCCACGCAGCGTGTGCTCCAACAGGTGGACAAGGGGGACAGTGTCACTGATGCATGCACTGTCAGTGCTCACCATCCTCGTGGCCTCCTCGAATGGTGACAGGACAGTGCATGCATCCCTGATCATGGCCCACTGGCGTGGGGAAAAAAAACCAAGCTCCCCTGACCCTGTCCTGGTGCCATAGTCGCACAGGTACTCATTGATGGCCCTCTGCTGCGTGTGCAGCCGCTGCAGCATGGCCAACGTTGAGTTCCACCTGGTGGGCATGTCACAGATTAGGCGGTTCTTGGGCAGGTTAAACTCCTTTTGGAGGTCCGTCAGCCGAGCACTGGCATTATATGACCGGCGGAAATGCACACAGACTTTCCTGGCCTGCCTCAGGACATCCTGTAAGCCCGGGTACCTGCCCAAGAACCGCTGCACCACCAAGTTAAGGACGTGAGCCAAACAGGGCACATGGGTCAGTTGTCCCTGTCGGAGGGCAGAGAGGAGGTTGGTGCCATTGTCGCAAACCACCATTCCTGCCTTAAGTTGGCGTGGCGTCAACCACCTCTGAACCTGCCCCTGCAGAGCTGACAGAACCTCTGCCCCAGTGTGGCTCCTGTCCCCCAAGCACACCAGCTCAAGCACCGCATGGCATCTTTTGGCCTGCGTACTTGCGTAGCCCCTTGAACGCCTACGGAGCACCGCTGGTTCCGAGGAAGAGGCCATGGAGGAAGAAGAAGAGGAGGGGGTGGAGGAGAGAGGTGTGTCACAATCAGCATTTTGGAGGCGTGGTGGCGGAACAACCTCCAACACTACTGCACCTTGTCCTGCATCCTTCCCAGCTGCCAGCAGAGTCACCCAATGCGCCGTGAAACTTAAGTAACGTCCCTGTCCATGCCTGCTGGACCATGAGTCAGCGGTAATATGCACCTTACCGCTGACAGCCCTGTCCAGCGAGGCATGGACATTGCCTTCCACATGCCGGTAGAGAGCCGGAATCGCCTTCCGTGAGAAAAAGTGGCGTTTGGGTACCTGCCACTGAGGAACCGCACATTCCACAAACTCACGGAAGGGGGCAGAGTCTACCAACTGAAAAGGCAGCAGTTGAAGTGCTAGCAATTTTGCCAAGCTAGCATTCAACCGCTGGGCATGTGGATGGCTGGGAGCAAACTTCTTTCGGCGGTGCAGCAGCTGGGGCAGGGAAATTTGCCTGGTACAATCTGACGTCGGTGTACCAAAAGCAGATTGCCCACAAGTACTTGGCTGTGACACACCTAATTCTACACCTTCATTCCTCTCACTGCAGGTCTCAGAGAGGACTGAAGGTCTAGTGGGGTTGGAAATCTCAGCTGATGAGGAGCAAGGAGAGATCCTCTTTGTTCTTTGGTGTGGGTCTTTTAGATATGCTTGCCAACGAACTGCATGGCAGGTCAACATATGTCTGGTCAAGCATGTGGTACCCAAGCGGGAGATGTTTTGGCCACGCGAGATACGCTTGAGACATATGTTGCAAATAGCAGCGGTGCGATCTGATGCACTCGTCTCAAAAAAGGCCCACACCAAAGAACTTTTTGAATAACGCGCAGAGACTGCAGCGCCCTGCACATGTGGAGCTTTGGGGTGTGATGCAGTCAATGTGCTGCCCTTAGGCTGGCCCCTGGAGGGCATCCTGCCTCGTTGGTGATGTGCCGCCTCCTCCTCCTCTCTCCTATCAGGCACCCACGTTGAGTCAGTGACCTCATCATCCCCTCCCTCCCCATCACTGGAGCAAACCTGGCAGTATGCTGCAGCAGGGGGAGCATGACTGCCAGATTGCTGTCCTTCTTGGGCACCCCCTCTGTCCGTGCTCATGTTACTGCCTTCATCGAGCTCAGTATCATCATCAGAGCCTTCCAAACGCTGGGCATCCTCCTGGAGCATGTACCCAACACTGTGGTCAAACAGTTCGAGGGAATCCTCAGGAGGACATGGTGGAGCTAGGGAAGGAGTCACTGATGACATTGAGCTGAGGGAAGAGGCCGCTGCTTTGCCAGACAAAGCACCCTGGGCATGGGTGAGAGAGGATGAGGAGGATGAGGACGGCTTGGTCATCCACTCGACCAAGTCTTCCGCATGTTGCGGCTCAACACGGCCAGCTGCCGAAAAAAAGGCCAAGCGTGTCCCATGGCCACGTGCTGATGAGGATGCACCGTCTCCACGACCAGCACTAGACACAGAGCCTGCTTGCCCTCTCTTATTGGCTTGTGACTGTCTGCCTCTCCTTCTTGGCCTTCCAGACATACTAATGGCCTGTAGCTGCACTAAGCTGGGATAGAACACCTGTAATTTTCTTCAGGTAGCTTTATATACTGTAACCAGACAAGCCTGCCTGTCAGTAGGAAGATAACAGGAACGGATCTAGCTGAACACTGTGAGCAGGACGCACTGCACTAAATGTAAATAGCAGGAACGGATCTAGCTGAACACTGTGAGCAGGACGCACTGACTGCACTAAATGTAAATAGCAGGAACGGATCTAGCTGAACACTGTGAGCAGGACGCACTGACTGCACTAAATGTAAATAGCAGGAACGGATCTAGCTGAACACTGTGAGCAGGACGCACTGCACTAAATGTAAATAGCAGGAACGGATCTAGCTGAACACTGTGAGCAGGACGCACTGACTGCACTAAATGTAAATAGCAGGAACAGATCTAGCTGAACACTGTGAGCAGGACGCACTGACTGCACTAAATGTAAATAGCAGGAACGGATCTAGCTGAACACTGTGAGCAGGACGCACTGACTGCACTAAATGTAAATAGCAGGAACAGATCTAGCTGAACACTGTGAGCAGGACGCACTGACTGCACTAAATGTAAATAGCAGGAACGGATCTAGCTGAACACTGTGAGCAGGACGCACTGCACTAAATGTAAATAGCAGGAACGGATCTAGCTGAACACTGTGAGCAGGACGCACTGCACTAAATGTAAATAGCAGGAACGGATCTAGCTGAACACTGTGAGCAGGACGCACTGCACTAAATGTAAATAGCAGGAACAGATCTAGCTGAACACTGTGAGCAGAACGCACTGCACTAAATGTAAATAGCAGGAACAGATCTAGCTGAACACTGTGAGCAGGACGCACTGCACTAAATGTAAATAGCAGGAACGGATCTAGCTGAACACTGTGAGCAGGACGCACTGACTGCACTAAATGTAAACAGCAGGAACAGATCTAGCTGAACACTGTGAGCAGGACGCACTGACTGCACTAAATGTAAATAGCAGGAACGGATCTAGCTGAACACTGTGAGCAGGACGCACTGACTGCACTAAATGTAAATAGCAGGAACGGATCTAGCTGAACACTGTGAGCAGGACGCACTGCACTAAATGTAAATAGCAGGAACAGATCTAGCTGAACACTGTGAGCAGGACGCACTGCACTAAATGTAAATAGCAGGAACGGATCTAGCTAAACACTGTGAGCAGGACACACTGCACTAAATGTAAATAGCAGGAACAGATCTAGCTGAACACTGTGAGCAAGACGCACTGCACTAAATGTAAATAGCAGGAACAGATCTAGCTGAACACTGTGAGCAGGACGCACTGCACTAAATGTAAATAGCAGGAACGGATCTAGCTGAACACTGTGAGCAGGACGCACTGACTGCACTAAATGTAAATAGCAGGAACAGATCTAGCTGAACACTGTGAGCAGGACGCACTGACTGCACTAAATGTAAATAGCAGGAACGGATCTAGCTGAACACTGTGAGCAGGACGCACTGACTGCACTAAATGTAAATAGCAGGAACGGATCTAGCTGAACACTGTGAGCAGGACGCACTGCACTAAATGTAAATAGCAGGAACAGATCTAGCTGAACACTGTGAGCAGGACGCACTGCACTAAATGTAAATAGCAGGAACGGATCTAGCTAAACACTATGAGCAGGACACACTGCACTAAATGTAAATAGCAGGAACAGATCTAGCTGAACACTGTGAGCAGGACGCACTGCACTAAATGTAAATAGCAGGAACAGATCTAGCTGAACACTGTGAGCAGGACGCACTGCACTAAATGTAAATAGCAGGAACGGATCTAGCTGAACACTGTGAGCAGGACGCACTGCACTAAATGTAAATAGCAGGAACAGATCTAGCTGAACACTGTGAGCAGGACGCACTGCACTAAATGTAAATAGCAGGAACAGATCTAGCTGAACACTGTGAGCAGGACGCACTGCACTAAATGTAAATAGCAGGAACGGATCTAGCTGAACACTGTGAGCAGGACGCACTGCACTAAATGTAAATAGCAGGAACAGATCTAGCTGAACACTGTGAGCAGGACGCACTGCACTAAATGTAAATAGCAGGAACAGATCTAGCTGAACACTGTGAGCAGGACGCACTGCACTAAATGTAAATAGCAGGAACGGATCTAGCTGAACACTGTGAGCAGGACGCACTGCACTAAATGTAAATAGCAGGAACAGATCTAGCTGAACACTGTGAGCAGGACGCACTGCACTAAATGTAAATAGCAGGAACGGATCTAGCTGAACACTGTGAGCAGGACGCACTGACTGCACTAAATGTAAATAGCAGGAACGGATCTAGCTGAACACTGTGAGCAGGACGCACTGCACTAAATGTAAATAGCAGGAACAGATCTAGCCTAATCTATCTAACTCAAATCAAATGACACTGTCTGTCTCTCTCTCTATCAGCACACCGGAACACACTACACAGGGCCGCCGTGCAGGCGGCCTTATATAGTGTGGGGCGTGTACTAAATCCCCTGATCCATAATTGGCCAAAGCCACCCAATTACAGCTCTCTCTACTGACGGCGCTGTGATTGGCCAAGCATGCGGGTCATAGTGCATGCTTGGCCAATCATCAGCCAGCAATGCACTGCGATGCCGCAGTGAATTATGGGCCGTGACGCGCCACACGAATTTGGCGCGAACGGCCCATAACGTTCGCAATTCGACGGACGGTCGAACAGCCGATGTTCGAGTCGAACATGGGTTCGACTCGAACACGAAGCTCATCCCTACTCATAACTAAGATCCTCCAGACCCTTTATTAGCTTTGTTGCCCTTCTTTGTACTCGCTCCATTTCCAGTACGTCCCTCCTGAGGACTGGTGCCCAGAACTGGACAGCATACTCCAGGTGCGGGCGGACCAGAGTCTTGTAGAGCGGGAGAATTATCGTTTTATCTCTGCAGTTGATCCCCCTTTTAATGCATGCCAATATTCTGTTTGCTTTATTAGCAGCAGCTTGGCATTGCATGCCGTTGCTGAGCCTATCATCCACTAGGACCCCCAAGTCCTTTTCCATCCTAGATTCCCCCAGAGGTTCTCCCCCCAGTGTATAGATTGCATTCATATTTTTGACACCCAAATGCATTATTTTACATTTTTCTACATTGAACCTCATTTGCCATGTAGTCGCCCACCCCATTAATTTGTTCAGGTCTTTTTGCAAGATTTCCACATCCTGCGGAGAAGTTATTGCCCTGCTTAGCTTAGTATTGTCTGCAAATACAGAGATGGAACTGTTTATCCCATCCTCCAGGTCATTTATGAACAAATTAAATAGGATTGGTCCCAGCACAGAACCCTGGGGGACCCCACTACCCACCCCTGACCATTCTGAGTACTCCCCATTTATCACCACCCTCTGAACACGCCCTTGTAGCCAGTTTTCAATCCATGTACTCACCCTATGGTCCATGCCAACGCACCTTATTTTGTACAGTAAACGTTTATGGGGAACTGTGTCAAATGCTTTTGCAAAATCCAGATACACCACGTCTACGGGCCTTCCTTTATCTAGATGGCAACTCACCTCCTCATAGAAGGTTAATAGATTGGTTTGGCAAGAACGATTCTTCATGAATCCATGCTGATTACTGCTAATGATATCATTCTTATTACTAAAATCTTGTATATAGTCCCTTATCATCCCCTCCAAGAGTTTACATACTATTGATGTTAGGCTAACTGGTCTGTAATTCCCAGGGATGTTTTTTGGGCCCTTTTTAAATATTGGTGCTACATTGGCTTTTCTCCAATCAGCTGGTACCATTCCAGTCAATAGACTGTCTGTAAAAATTAGGAACAACAGCCATCTGGTCCCGGTGATTTATTAATGTTAAGTTTCTCAAGTCTAATTTTAATTCCGTCCTCTGTTAACCATGTAGGTGCTTCCTGTGTTGTGTCATGAGGATAAACACTGCAGTTTTGGTTACTGAAGCCCCCCGATTCACTCGTGAATACTGAGGAGAAGAATAAATTCAATACCTCTGCCATCTCCCCATCTTTTGTAACCAGATGTCCTTCCTCATTCTTTATGGGGCCAATATGGTCTGTCCTCCCTTTTTTACTGTTTACATACTTAAAGAATTTCTTGGGATTTTTTTTGCTCTCCTCCGCTATGTGTCTTTCATGTTCTATCTTAGCCATCCTAATTGCACCCTTATGCCGCGTACACACGGTCGGACTTTTCGTCTACAAAAGTCAGACAGCCTGTCCGACAGACTTCCGGCAGACTTTCGGCGGACTTGCGGCGGACTTGCGGCATACTTTCTAACGAACGGACTTGCCTACACACGACCACACAAAAGTCCGACGGATTCGTACGTGATGACGTACACCGGACTAAAATAAGGAAGTTCATAGCCAGTAGCCAATAGGTGCCCTAGCGTGGCTTTTTGTCCGTCGGACTAGCACACAGACGAGCGGATTTCGGGGTCCGTCGTAGTTACGACGTAAAGATTTGAAGCATGTTTCAAATCTAAAGTACATCGGATTTGAGGCTAAAAAAGTACGTTGAAAGTCCGGAGAAGCCCACACACGATCGGATTACCAGCCAGCTTTAGTCCGTCAGCGTCCGTTGGACTTTTGTAGACGAAAAGTCCGACCGTGTGTACGCGGCATTACATTTCTTATTGCATTCTTTATAAATTCTGAATGCTGTGGATGATCCCTCAATCTTGTATTTTTTGAAGGCCTTCTCCTTTGCTTTTATATGCATTTTTACATTGGAGTTAAGCCATCCAGGATGTTTGTTCGCTCTTTTAAATTTATTACCCAATGGGATACATTGGCTAATGCCCTTATTTAATATGCTCTTAAAGCAAACCCATCTCTCCTCTGTATTCTTTGTTCCTAATATTTTATCCCAATTTATGCCTTTTAGCAAGGTTTGTAGTTTAGGGAAGTTGGCTCTTTTGAAATTCAGTGTCTTTGTTTTCCCTTCATGTCTCCTATTTGTGTGATTTATACTGAAACTAATTGACCTGTGATCGCTGTTACCTAAATTGCCCCGTATTTCCACATCTGTTATCAGGTCTGTATTGTTGGTAATCAGTAGATCTAGTAATGTTTTATTTCTAGTTGGTGCGTCTACCATCTGACCCATAAAATTGTCCTGCAAGACATTAAGGAACTGGCGAGCCTTAAATGAATGCGCGGTTCCCTCCGCCCAGTCTATGTCTGGATAATTAAAATCCCCCATTATGATAACACTTCCCATCCTTGCTGCTAATCCAATTTGTGATAGGAGATCCGTCTCCACTTCCTCCCTCAGGTTAGGGGGCCTATAGCATACTCCCAGTATTATTTTCCCCTTAGCTTCATCCCTTTGGAGCTCTACCCATAAAGATTCCACCTCCTCCCTAGCCCCCTCAGTGATGTCATCTCTCACATTCACTTGTAGATTATTCTTGATATATAGGCATACCCCTCCCCCTTTTTTACCCTCTCTATCCTTGCGGTATAGGGTATACCCTTGAATGTTTGCCAGCCAATCATGAGAGCTGTTGAACCAGGTCTCTGAAATTCCCACAAAATCCAAATCCTCCTTGTACAACAGTATCTCTAGTTCACCCATCTTGTCCGCCAGGCTCCTGGCATTGGTGAACATGCCACATAGTTTAGACCGGTCGCATATTGTCCTCGTATTGGGTGTTTCAAGATTGCAACTTGGACTTGCTACTATACTCACCTTGTGTTTTTGTGCTTTGGTTAACCTACCACTAATGCCCCCAATACTACCCTCTGGAATATCTTCCGCGCTGGCTATCACTGTCTCTGGACCCTCCCCCCCATCGCCTAGTTTAAAAACCCCTCTAACTTTTTGGCCATCTTCATTCCCAGCAGATCTGCACCCTCCTCATTTAGGTGCAGTCCGTCCCTTCTATAGTACCGGTTACCGACTGAGAAGTCGGCCCAGTCCTCCAGGAACCCAAACCCCTCCTTACTACACCAGCTCTTCAGCCACTTGTTTACTTCCCTAATCTCCCTCTGCCTCTCTGGTGTGGCTCGATGTACCAGTAGTATTCCTGAGAACACTACCTTGGAGGTCCTTTTCCTCAATTTAGCTCCTAAGTCCCTAAAATCGTTCTTTAGGACACTCCATCTGCCTCTGACTTTGTCATTGGTGCCAACGTGCACCATGACAGCCGGGTCTTCCCCAGCCCCTCCCAGTAATCTGTCCACAAGATCCGTGATGTGCCGAACCCGAGCGCCCGGTAGACAACATACTGTTCGGCGCTTCAGGTCTTAGTTACAGATTGCCCTCTCTGTCCTTCTAAGAATTGAGTCCCATACCACCAGAATCTGTCTTTCCTTTCCCTTTGCTGCCCCTCCACTCTCACTGGAGGAGTTCTTCCCCTGGCAGCTAGGAGAGTCCCTCAACTCCAGCAGTGCTGGTCCCTGACTGGTTACACCAATGTCACTCAATGGAGCGTACTTATTGGGATGCTCCAGTCCTGGATCGGCCTCCCTGGCACTTCCCCCTCTACCCCTCCTGACTGTCACCCATCTACTCTTTGCTAGTGCCTGCACCTCTTTGTCTCCACCCGCCTCTGTGCTGGCCCCTGCCGGCACCTGCCGTGTACGTTCCTGGCTCACCTTTAGTATGGAGGGACTTCTCAGTGCTGACAGTTGCTTCCCCAGATTCAGAACCTGGGCTTCCAGGGAAACAATGTGCTTACATTTTGCACAGCAGTATTCGCCCTTGATCGGATGATCAAGGAACGCATACATGCGGCAAGATGTACAAAGAGTCGCCTCTCCACACCCGCCGGGCATCGTACCTATTAAATTTAGTGAGGATTTGGGGATTTTACCCTGTCCAAATTACCTAACAACTAGCTTCCTGGCACTAATACTCAAGACAATACACAGGTACACAATACACAAGTACTAACGATCCACACACACTACTCAGACAACACTCAGATACTCACACTACACAGGTACTATGACCCCTGTTATAACCTCCTGTTTTAAACTCTTGTTTATAACTCCCACTTAAAAAAGCTCCACTTACACCAAGCTCCACAGCTTCAAACTGAGCACCAATCATAGGGGATATTTACATTCCCTGACATAACAATAAAAACGATTAAAAAAAAATAAAAAATGAAAGGAACAGTTTAAAAATAAGATAAAAAAGCAAAAAAATAAATAAATAAATAAATAAATAAAAGCACTCCTGTCCCCCCCTGCTCTCGCACAAAGGCGAACGCAATCGTTGGTCTGGCGTCAAATGTAAAAAGTAATTGCACCATGCATGTGAGGTATCACCGCGAAGGTCAGATCGAGGGCAGTCATTTTAGCAGTAGACCTCCTCTGTAAATCTAAAGTGGTAACCTGTAAAGGCTTTTAAAAGCTTTTAAAAATGTATGTAGTTTGTCGCCACTGCACGTTTGTGCGCAATTTTAAAGCATGTCATGTTTGGTATCCATGTACTCGGCCTAAGATCATCTTTTTTATTTCATCAAACATTTGGGCAATATAGTGTGTTTTAATGAACTAAAATTTAAAAAAGTATCACGCACTCTCTCCCCCTTGCTGGGAGAGGTGGGTTTCAGTCCACGTATACTATCGGATCATGCCCCATACTGGATCAAACTAAAGATTGATTCACCCCCCACGACATATAATTGGAAGCTCAACCCATTCTGGCTAAAGGTTATCCCCGACTTGGAGGAAGCCGCCTCTGAGTGGGATTTCTTCTTCCAAATGAATAAAGGCACGGCACCCTTTGGCATGGTATGGGATTCTTTTAAATCCCATGCCAGCCTAATCCTATCCCATCGCATCTCCCGATACCGCAAGACATCCTCGCAGGTACTCAGGCTAGCAGAACAATCCTTAGTAGAAGTAGAAAATTATTTTACGGACCACCCCTCTACGCTCACGGCAGATCAACTAAAAATGCAGGCTAGAATAGTGAACAATCTCCACTTTGAGAAAGCTGACAGGAAAATCTACTATAATAGGCAAAGGCAATACGAATGCGGAGAGAGGGCGGGTCGTTTACTGGCGTACCTAGCACATCTGGATCATAGACCACCCACGGTGGTGTCTCTTCGGACTGCCGCTGGCAGATTGGCGACGGACCCAGAGGAAGTGGCTGGGAAGTTCCGCTCCTTCTTTACATCGCTATATTCCTCCACTACCGACAATCCCACAGAAGAGATAATATCATTGTTATCAGACATAGAACTACCCTCACTCACTCTACCCCAAGTCGAACTGCTTGAGGCCCCCATCACTGAACATGAGATCACGAAGGCGATTTCCCTGCTCAATCCATCCAAGGCTCCAGGAGCTGATGGATTGCCCCTGGAATTTTAGACAACTTACAGCGAGACCCTAATTCCCAAACTTAATGAACTATTTGCTTATATATTTGAATCTGAGACTTTGCCCTCTTCCATGTCTGAGGCAAATATAATACTAATTCCCAAACCTGGCAAAAATTTGGAACTACCGCCCAATATCTCTTCTTCAATTGGACATTAAAATATTGGCCAAGATCCTGGCACTCCGTCTAAATGTAGTCATCCACGCGTTGATACACTCAGACCAAACTGGGTTTATGCCAGCCAAAAACACGGCGTTTTACTTACGCAGACTCTTTATGAATACTCAGGCTGAGCATGACACTCTGGGTTCTAGAGTTGTGGTGTCCCTGGATGCCGCAAAGGCGTTTGACTCAGTTGAGTGGGCGTACCTCTGGGAATGCCTTCGAAAATTTGGTTTCGGGCCTAAGTTCATTAAGTGGATTAGACTATTATATCAAAACCCTTGCGCCAGGATCTTGGTCAATGGGAAAACTTCTGATCCCTTTCCTCTCTCCAGGGGCACGAGGCAGGGGTGTCCCCTCTCCCCCCTTTTGTATGCCGTAGCGGTAGAACCCCTTACCTCGTCTCTTCGAACCCATCCGGGTGTTAGGGGGCTGAGTCATGGAAATCTGCTGGAAAAAATTAGCTTATATGCAGATGATATGTTACTATACCTGGCAGATGCGGGTCCTTCCTTACAGGTAGCTCTAGTGGTGATTGAAAACTTTGGCAAGTACTCAGGCTTGAAGATCAATTGGGACAAATCCCAGATCCTCCCGATAATTGTGAGTGTCCCTACAGAGGTGCAGACTAGCTCCCCACTTCTTAGGGTTAGTGTCATGACATATCTTGGTATTGTGGTGACCCGGTCCCCGGAGGACTATGTTCGCCTCAACGTAGAACCTCTATTAGCCACTATGAAATCAAAAACGCAGACATGGGCCAAGTTGCCACTTGGAGTGATGGGCCGGGTAAATTTGATTAAGATGGTCCTCCTCCCCAAATTCATATATGTCCTGTGGCATGCCCCACTTTACCTACCTTTGAGAATATTCAAATCTATTAAGGCTATCCTTAACTCCTTTGTTTGGGGTACGGGTCGCCACAAACTGTCATGGCAGACATTGAAGAACCCATCGGAATTGGGAGGGGTGACTTTGCCCGACTTTAATCTCTACTACCTGGCAGCGCAACTATCCCACTTCTTTCACTTAGATAAGCAGGACAAAGAACGCTATTTATCCCTAGTAGGTCCCTCTTTTGGACGTAAATTCACACACCCCTTCCAGATTATATTTAGAGGCACCAGTGGGCTTGACAATAGGAAGGGTCTGCTGTACCATCACTGTAGAATCTGAGAAGTGGTTCAGCGTAAGCTTAGGGTGCCGTCCACTCATTCTCACACCCCCCTATGGGACAATCAGGCCTTGGGGGAATTATCAAAAGTGCCAGGTCATGAACTGTGGCTCAACCACGGAGTGGGGTTTTTGTCGGATGTTTATTGTGACACTGTTATAAAATCATTTCAGCAACTCAAAATAGACTTTAATGTTCCTAACACTATGCACTTCCATTACCTTCAACTTCGACATGCCCTTAGAGCACAGTTTGGTGAAACCCCCCCGAATGAGAGCCTCTTGAGCCCATCGGGAAAGAGAGCCCTGACTGATGGGGGCATGGCCAGGGAGGAGTTGCAGTAAAATTGGTTTAACTCAGGATTGGTACAAGGGGGAAAAAGGGTTGGGCCTGAGCTCAGGAGTTTGGCACCCCAGGGGATTATGGTCCTTTTCGGACGGAAGCATGGAAGAGCTGCCCACCCTCCCGCCCTAATTTTGATGGTATGTCACAGCGTGTTGCGGTTTTGGTGACCTTGCCAGCAAATATGGAACCCCTTTGATGCCCGGATGGTAATTGGGAGATTGATGGCCGGTCCGGCACTGATGGTAAGGACAGGCCCCTCCTTCATCTCCCTTTTACATTTGTAGTTGAGTGCTCACAGTACAACTGTGACTGGCACGGTCCTAAAGAGTTAATGTTAATGTTGATTTAAATAAAGCTGTGGCCTTGCCCTTTCCAACGTTAATGGTTGTATGTGGTTTTTATTGGATGAGAAGAAGGGGTAAGGTATGACAAGTGGTATGGTTGGGACCTGGGCTTATTGCACCTCAGCAGTCATGTAGAACAATTGGATATTCTATTTATTATGTTATACTCGGATCATCGCAAGTTGATCTTGGGGTTTTATAACTCTTTGCAACGTCCCTCAGCGGTAAATATTGCATACAAATTGAAAATTCCTTGGGCCGAAGATGTGGGGGGGTTGGAAGATGATGAGTGGGAAGATGCCTTAGATGCCTGCAAAAAGGTCTCCACTAAACTTTCAGACCGCCTAACACAACTATATATTATGCACAGATCATATTTGACTCCCATCCGCTTGGCCAAATTCAAGCCCAACCAGAATCCGCAATGCCCTAGATGTGATAGCCCCTCCGGCACGTTCTTTCACCTCCTTTGGTCATGCCCTGTAATACAGGAGTACTGGTCTCAGGTAGTAAAATTCATTCATGATGAAATGGGCTCCCCTTTAAAACTATGTCCCAAGCAGTGTCTACTGGGGATCTTCCCAGACCCTGACTCAGATAAATTTCATAAAATCTTCCTCCAGGAGTCACTCTTTATGGCCAGATTACTGATAGCCAGGAAATGGTTGCAGCCAGTGGCGTCACTAGGGTTGGTGTCACCTGGTGCGGTAAAACATGGTGTCACCCCCCTCCTGCCTAGGCTGCCCAGCACCCTGCATGTAGCGCACGGTCATGGGACGCACCCCAAACTGGCCCCTGTAAATTATAGTGTAGGGTGATATAGTGGCAGGTTAGGGTAGTATAGGGTGGTATAGTGGCAGGTTGGGGTGGTATAGGGCAGGTTGTGGTGGTATATTGGAAGGTATGGGTGGTATATTGGCAGATTGGGGTGGTACAGGGCAGGTTGCAGTGGTACAGGGCAGGTTGGAGTGGTAAAAGGCAAGTTGGGGTGGTACAGGGGGGGTTGGTGTGGTAAAAGGCAAGTTGGGGTGGTACAGGGCAGGTTGGGATGGCACAGGGCAGGTTGGAGCAGCACAGGGCAGGTTGGAGTGGCATAGGGCAGGTTGGGGTGGCTCAGGGCAGGTTGGAGTGGCACAGGACAAGTTGGGGTGGTACAGGGCAGGTTAGGGTGGCACAGGGCAGGTTGGAGTGGTATAGGGCAGGTTGGGGTGGTATAGGGCAGGTTGGGGTGGTACAAGGCAGGTTGGGGTGGTATAGGGCAGGTTGGGGTGTCACAGGACAAGTTGGGGTGGTACAGGGCAGGTTGGAGTGGTATAGGGCAGATGGGGTGGCACAGGGCAGGTTGAAGTGGTATAGGGCAGATGGGGTGGCACAGGGCAGGTTGGGGTGGTATAGGGCAGATGGGGTGGCACAGGGCAGGTTGAAGTGGTATAGGGCAGATGGGGTGGCACAGGGCAGGTTGAAGTGGTATAGGGCAGATGGGGTGGCACAGGGCAGGTTGGGGTGGTATAGGGCAGATGGGGTGGCACAGGGCAGGTTGAAGTGGTATAGGGCAGATGGGGTGGCACAGGGCAGGTTGAAGTGGTATAGGGCAGATGGGGTGGCACAGGGCAGGTTGAAGTGGTATAGGGCAGATGGGGTGGCACAGGGCAGGTTGAAGTGGTATAGGGCAGATGGGGTGGCACAGGGCAGGTTGAAGTGGTATAGGGCAGATGGGGTGGCACAGGGCAGGTTGAAGTGGTATAGGGCAGATGGGGTGGCACAGGGCAGGTTGAAGTGGTATAGGGCAGATGGGGTGGCACAGGGCAGGTTGAAGTGGTATAGGGCAGGTTGGGGTGGCACAGGGCAGGTTGAAATGGCACAGGACAAGTTGGGGTGGTACAGGGCAGGTTAGGGTGGCACAGGGCATGTTGGGGTGGTATAGGGCAGGTGTGGGTAACACAGGTCAGGTTGGGGTAGTATAGAGCAGGTTGGGGTGTCACAGGGCAGGTTGGGGTAGTATAGAGCAGGTTGGGGTGTCACAGGGCAGGTTAGGACTCTATGCAGTGAGAGTGTGCTGTGCAGTAACTTACAGCATGCCTCATTCCTGCAGATGAACTTGGGCGGGTCTGCTGTGTCCTGGCCTCTATCTCCTTTAGCTTCGGGATCAGCCAGTGTGAAGGGGTCTGTGGAAGGAGTGGAGAGAGTGGAGGAGGCGGCGCGGCCACACCCACAGCTCCGCCCACTATCTCCTTCAGCTGCGGGATCAGCCAGTGTGAAGGAGTCTGTGGGAGGAGTGGAGGAGGCGGCGCAGCCACACCCCCAGCTCCGCCCACCAACTCCGGCTGCCTCAGAGATATTGGAGATCTCCGAGTGACAGCTTAACCTGAAGGGGGAGTGTTATAGGCAGCTTCCCCCGCACTGCTGGATGCCCTGCTCGCACCGCTCCGAGGCAATCTATAGTAGTGTTTAGCGGCGGCCCCGGTGTCACCCCTCTGGTGGGTGTCACCCAGTGCGGGCCGCACCCCCCGCACCCCCGTAGCAACGCCACTGGTTGCAGCCTTTACCTCTGAGACTCCAGGAGTGGATCTCTGCCATTAATAATGTCTTGCCATATAAGAAGGAAATATACGCCCATAGGGGCTGCCCTGCTAAGTATGGTAAAATATGGGACACCTGGTTAGGCAACGCCTCTACATGTAATGCAATACCGGATTAGCATGTCTGGTACTATGTGAATTTTGAATGACTTTAAATATCACAGATTGCGAATGTGAGATAGAGCTGCAATGTATCATAACATTCACATGTCTAGCAAGATGTACCACATATGCATTCTCTACCTGATACCTCCTCTGTATGGACTTTTTTAATTGTACACCGTGCGCAGTGCAATTGTATTGGCTATATGTGTACACTGTATGTAACTTACTCTTCCAATAAAAACACCATGTTTATTGTAAAAAAAAAAAATAAATAAATAAATAAAAAAGTGTGTTTTTCCCCCAAAAAATGTGTTTGAAAAATCGCTGCGCAAATACTGTGTGAAAAAAAAAAAAATGAAACACCCACCATTTTAATCTGTAGGGCCTTTGCTTTAAAAAAATATATAATGTTTGGGGGTTCAAAGTAATTTTCTTGCAAAAAAAAAAAAATTTTTCATGTAAACAAAGAAAGGGCTTTGTCTTCAAGTGGTTAGAAGAGTGGGTGATGTGTGACATAAGCTTCTTTTCTTTTCAATCTTAGTTTATTTAAAAAAATATATATAAAGAATATAACAAAGAAATAACATTCTTTACAGTATAATATCACATATATTATACATAGAATATTGAGGTGTACCTTAACTATACATATACAGGAGTAACCATTCTGACATGTATCTTTCGGTGAATTACTGGTATATCACATTGTACATAGAAGCCTTTGACATAAGAGAAGAATAACATGCAAGTGAGAACCAACATATAATAATCCTTGTGGTTTCGTGTGTTAGTGTTATCTGAGGGCTCCTTCTAATCAAATTAGAATGCTGTAGGGATCATGTATTCACCTATTATAGATATTCAAATCATTTAACTATTCTGGGTATATGATCTTTATTTATATGCTTGAGTGATTGGTTCAGTACATAGTGAAAGGGAAACAGAGAGAAAGTTGAAAATAATATCGTGTAGAGAAATAAGGGATGGTAACTGAGGTGGTAAAAACCCCAGCATGGCTAATCGGTGGGTAAGGATGGGGCATCTCTGACCCATAAGGAGAAGTCATCAGAGTAGCGAAACATTGACCACGAGGGCCAGGTGGTGGAAAACTGTTCCTACTTCCCCGCTTCCTGCGCCAACAGGCACTCCAGATCTCTTATCTGATCCACTTCGACAGCCCAGTCTCCCAAGGAAGGCACATCTGCCGTTTTCAAATGTCGGGGGATCACTGTCCTAACTGCTGCCAGAAAGTGGCGCAGTATATCTTTTTTAATCAACTTGAGGGGGCCCGGGAGCATAGATAGTAGGGCTATCTCTGGTGTGGGCTTAATTGATGTCTCCATCAGCCTGCTGTAGAGATCAAAGACCTTTTGCCATAGTTTTCGAATTGGAGGGCAAGCCCACCAGATGTGAAGCATTGTCCCTCTAGAGGACAAGCATCTCCAACAAATGTCTGGCAAAGAGGGGTTAAACCGGTTGATAGTCACTGGGCATCTGTACCACCTCGTTAATAACGTAAACCCTTTTTCTTGGGTCTTAGTTGCCAAGGAAATCCTATGCGTTAGGATAAAGCTTTTTTGCCAATCAGTAGGGGAGATGGAGTGTTGTAGCTCTGTTTCCCATTTCTGTGTATATGTTGGAAGGTCAGGGGCAGATACGTTCAGTAGTAGGGAATATAACAGTGATACTACATGTGTTGGCGAGTCCAGTTGTAAGAGCAGCTCGTCAAAGTCTGATGGGTCATCTAGGATCTCTGAGATGGAGGAGAAAGTACATATGTATGACATTATTTGACCCCTTTGTAACCACATTGTTGAGGGCCCTAGGTCCGTCTGAGAGGGTATGTCCGTTCTCAGAGATGGGTCAGTGGGTAAAACCTGTGCTAAACGTCTATGGCTATCCCTACTCCAGGGTCCAAATCTCAACTTACTTGCTGCTGGGGGGAAGGCCGGAGTCCCAAAGAGAGGGGTCATTGGGCCCTGGAGTTTAGACAATTTACTCGCTGAGATCAGGCGGTCCCAAATCTGGAGTGTTTGACGAGTAAGAGCAGTAGAAAGTGTACCATCCCCACGCCGAGCCGTAGGGGTCCACGGCAGGGCGTAAAGATCAACCTCATTTAGATATTTGTCTAACTGAACCCAGAGTTTGGAGGAAGAGTGGTGAAACCAATCCACTATACGCACGAGTACCGCTGCCTTATGGTATGTAGAGGCATCTGGGACTCCCGCTCCCCCCCTGACCTTCGGGAGAATCATTGTGTCATATTTTATCCTGGGGCGATTTCCCTGCGTGACATAAGCTTCTAAATGTTGTGCATAAAATGCCAGGATAGTTCAAACCCCCCCCAAATGACCCTATTTTGGAAAGTAGACACCCCAAGCTATTTGCTGAGAGGCATGTCAAATCCATGGAATATTTTATATTGTGACACAAGTTGCGGGAAAAAGACTTTTTTTTTTTTTTTGCACAAAGTTGTCACTAAATGATATATTGCTTAAACATGCCATGGGCATATGTGAAATTACACCCCAAAATACATTCTGTTGCTTCTCCTGAGTACGGGGATACCACATGTGTGAGACTTCTTGGGAGCCTAGCCGCATACGGGACCCCAAAACCCAAGCACCGCCTTTAGGGTTTCTAAGGGTGTAAATTTTTTATTTCACTCCTCACTGCCTATCACAGTTTCGGAGGCCATGGAATGCCCAGATGGCAAATGACCCCATTTCGGAAAGTAGACACCCCAAGCTACTTGCTGAGAGGTATGGTGAGTATTTTGCAGACCTTGCTTTTTGTCACAAAGTTTTGAAAATTAAAAAAAAAAAATAAATAAATTTTTCTTTTCTTTCTTCATTTTCAAAAACAAATGAGAGCTGCAAAATACTCACCATGCCTCTCAGCAAATAGCTTGGGGTGTCTACTTTCCAAAATGGGGTCATTTGGGGGGGGGTTGAACTGTCCTGGCATTTTATGGCCTTCAAAACTGTGATAGGTAGTGAGGGGTGAAATCAAAAATTTACGCCCTTAGAAATCCTAATGGCGGTGATTGGTTTTCGGGGCCCCGTACGCGGCTAGGCTCCCCAAAAGTCCCACACATGTGGTATCCCCAAACTCAGGAGAAGCAGCTAAATGTATTCTGTATTTTATATTTTGCCGCAAGTTACGTGAAAATTACATTTTTTTTTTTTTACACAACATTGTCACTAAATTATATATTGATCAAACATGGCATTTAGGGATGAGCTTCGTGTTCGAGTCGAACCCATGTTCGACTCGAACATCGGCTGTTCGGTCGTTCGCCGAATTGCGAACGATATGGGCCGTTCGCGCCAAATTCGTGTGGCGCGTCACGGCCCATAATTCACTGCGGCATCGCAGTGCATTGCTGGCTGATGATTGGCCAAGCATGCACTATGACCCGCATGCTTGGCCAATCACAGCGCCGCCTGAACAGAGAGCCGTAATTGGCCAAAGCCAAGGAGGCTTTGGCCAATTATGGCTCAGGGGATTTAGTACACGCCCCACACTATATAAGGCCGCCTGCACGGCGGCCCTGTGTAGTGTGTGTTCCGGTGTGCTGAGAGATAGAGAGAGAGACAGTGTCATTTGATTTGAGTTAGATAGATTAGGCAGAACAGTCAGTCAGTTAGCTGCACTTACAGTGTATTGTGTATATATATGCATCCCAGGTGTTGCATATATATATATACACTGTATTCAGTTTAGCTAGATCCGTTCCTGTTATCTTCTAGACTATTTACATTTAGTGCAGTGCGTCCTGCTCACAGTGTTCAGCTAGATCCGTTCCTGTTATCTTCTAGACTATTTACATTTAGTGCAGTGCGTCCTGCTCACAGTGTTCAGCTAGATCCGTTCCTGTTATCTTCTAGACTATTTACATTTAGTGCAGTGCGTCCTGCTCACAGTGTTCAGCTAGATCCGTTCCTGTTATCTTCTAGACTATTTACATTTAGTGCAGTGCGTCCTGCTCACAGTGTTCAGCTAGATCCGTTCCTGTTATCTTCTAGACTATTTACATTTAGTGCAGTGCGTCCTGCTCACAGTGTTCAGCTAGATCCGTTCCTGTTATCTTCAAGTTCTAGACTATTTACATTTAGTGCAGTGCGTCCTGCTCACAGTGTTCAGCTAGATCCGTTCCTGTTATCTTCCTACTGACAGGCAGGCTTGTCTGGTTACAGTATATAAAGCTACCTGAAGAAAATTACAGGTGTTCTATTTGATCCTATTAGTACCACGGTCAGGCAGCTAGACTATTTACATTTAGTACAGTGCGTCCTGCTCACAGTGTTCAGCTAGATCCGTTCCTGTTATCTTCCTACTGACAGGCAGGCTTGTCTGGTTACAGTATATAAAGCTACCTGAAGAAAATTACAGGTGTTCTATTTGATCCTATTAGTACCACGGTCAGGCAGCTAGACTATTTACATTTAGTACAGTGCGTCCTGCTCACAGTGTTCAGCTAGATCCGTTCCTGTTATCTTCCTACTGACAGGCAGGCTTGTCTGGTTACAGTATATAAAGCTACCTGAAGAAAATTACAGGTGTTCTATTTGATCCTATTAGTACCACGGTCAGGCAGCTAGACTATTTACATTTAGTACAGTGCGTCCTGCTCACAGTGTTCAGCTAGATCCGTTCCTGTTATCTTCCTACTGACAGGCAGGCTTGTCTGGTCACAGTATATAAAGCTACCTGAAGAAAATTACTGGTGTTCTATCCCAGCTTAGTGCAGCTACAGGCCATTAGTATGTCTGGAAGGCCAAGAAGGAGAGGCAGACAGTCACAAGCCAATAAGAGAGGGCAAGCAGGCTCTGTGTCTAGTGCTGGTCGTGGAGACGGTGCATCCTCATCAGCACGTGGCCATGGGACACGCTTGGCCTTTTTTTCGGCAGCTGGCCGTGTTGAGCCGCAACATGCGGAAGACTTGGTCGAGTGGATGACCAAGCCGTCCTCATCCTCCTCATCCTCTCTCACCCAGGGTGCTTTGTCTGGCAAAGCAGCGGCCTCTTCCCTCAGCTCAATGTCATCAGTGACTCCTTCCCTAGCTCCACCATGTCCTCCTGAGGATTCCCTCGAACTGTTTGACCACAGTGTTGGGTACATGCTCCAGGAGGATGCCCAGTGTTTGGAAGGCTCTGATGATGATACTGAGCTCGATGAAGGCAGTAACATGAGCACGGACAGAGGGGGTGCCCAAGAAGGACAGCAATCTGGCAGTCATGCTCCCCCTGCTGCAGCATACTGCCAGGTTTGCTCCAGTGATGAGGAGGGAGGGGATGATGAGGTCACTGACTCAACGTGGGTGCCTGATAGGAGGGAGGAGGAGGAGGAGGAGGAGGAGGAGGCGGCACATCACCAACGAGGCAGGATGTCCTCCAGGGGCCAGCCTAAGGGCAGCACATTGACTGCATCACACCCCAAAGCTCCACATGTGCAGGGCGCTGCAGTCTCTGCGCGTTATTCAAAAAGTTCTTTGGTGTGGGCCTTTTTTGAGACCAGTGCATCAGATCGCACCGCTGCTATTTGCAACATATGTCTCAAGCGTATCTCACGTGGCCAAAACATCTCCCGCTTGGGTACCACATGCTTGACCAGACATATGTTGACCTGCCATGCAGTTCGTTGGCAAGCATATCTAAAAGACCCACACCAAAGAACAAAGAGGATCTCTCCTTGCTCCTCATCAGCTGAGATTTCCAACCCCACTAGACCTCCAGTCCTCTCTGAGACCTGCAGTGAGAGGAATGAAGGTGTAGAATTAGGTGTGTCACAGCCAAGTACTTGTGGGCAATCTGCTTTTGGTACACCGACGTCAGATTGTACCAGGCAAATTTCCCTGCCCCAGCTGCTGCACCGCCGAAAAAAGTTTGCTCCCAGCCATCCACATGCCCAGCGGTTGAATGCTAGCTTGGCAAAATTGCTAGCACTTCAACTGCTGCCTTTTCAGTTGGTAGACTCTGCCCCCTTCCGTGAGTTTGTGGAATGTGCGGTTCCTCAGTGGCAGGTACCCAAACGCCACTTTTTCTCACGGAAGGCGATTCCGGCTCTCTACCGGCATGTGGAAGGCAATGTCCATGCCTCGCTGGACAGGGCGGTCAGCGGTAAGGTGCATATTACCGCTGACTCATGGTCCAGCAGGCATGGACAGGGACGTTACCTAAGTTTCACGGCGCATTGGGTGACTCTGCTGGCAGCTGGGAAGGATGCAGGACAAGGTGCAGTAGTGTTGGAGGTTGTTCCGCCACCACGCCTCCAAAATGCTGATTGTGACACACCTCTCTCCTCCACCCCCTCCTCTTCTTCTTCCTCCATGGCCTCTTCATCGGAACCAGCGGTGCACCGTAGTCGTTCAAGGGGCTACGCAAGTACGCAGGCCAAAAGATGCCATGCGGTGCTTGAGCTGGTGTGCTTGGGGGACAGGAGCCACACTGGGGCAGAGGTTCTGTCAGCTCTGCAGGGGCAGGTTCAGAGGTGGTTGACGCCACGCCAACTTAAGGCAGGAATGGTGGTTTGCGACAATGGCACCAACCTCCTCTCTGCCCTCCGACAGGGACAAATGACCCATGTGCCCTGTTTGGCTCACGTCCTTAAGTTGGTGGTGCAGCGGTTCTTGGGCAGGTACCCGGGCTTACAGGATGTCCTGAGGCAGGCCAGGAAAGTCTGTGTGCATTTCCGCCGGTCATATAATGCCAGTGCTCGGCTGACGGACCTCCAAAAGGAGTTTAACCTGCCCAAGAACCGCCTAATCTGTGACATGCCCACCAGGTGGAACTCAACGTTGGCCATGCTGCAGCGGCTGCACACGCAGCAGAGGGCCATCAATGAGTACCTGTGCGACTATGGCACCAGGACAGGGTCAGGGGAGCTTGGTTTTTTTTCCCCACGCCAGTGGGCCATGATCAGGGATGCATGCACTGTCCTGTCACCATTCGAGGAGGCCACGAGGATGGTGAGCAGTGACAGTGCATGCATCAGTGACACTGTCCCCCTTGTCCACCTGTTGGAGCACACGCTGCGTGGAATAATGGACAGGGCACTTGAGGCAGAACAGAGGCAGGAAGAGGAGGACTTCCTTAGCTCTCAAGGCCCCCTTTATCCAGACAGTGTTCCTGCGTGCCCGCCGATCACACAGGAAGAGGACGAGGAGGAGGAGGAGGAGGAGGAAGATTGTGTCAGTATGGAGGTGGAGCCTGGCACTCAGCATCAGCAGCAGTCTTTAAGGGATCAGTCCCAAGAAACACATGGACTTGTACGTGGCTGGGAGGAGGTGGCTGCGGACGTTGTCGTCCTTAGTGACCCAGAGGACTCCGGACCGAATGCCTCAGCAAACCTACGCTGCATGGCCTCCCTGATCCTGCAAAGCCTGCGTAAGGATCCTCGTATTCGTGGTATCAAGGAGAAGGACCAATACTGGCTGGCAACCCTCCTTGATCCACGTTACAAGGGTAAGGTTGCGGACCTTATCTTGCCATCGCAGAGGGAGCAGAGGATGAAACATCTTCGGGAGGCCTTGCAGAAAGGTCTGTGCAATGCGTTCCCAGAGACTGGGAGGTTACAAACTCCTGTTTCTGGGCAACGTGTTGCTGAGGCTTCGGTCAGTCAAAGAAGGAGCGGTGGAGAAGGTGGCCGTCTGACCGATGCGTTCAGACAATTTTTTGGTCCGCAGCCCCAAGGTATGATCGGTTCCAGCAACCATCGCCAGCGTCTGTTTTACATGGTGCAGGAATACCTAGGGGGCAAGATCAGACTTGGACACCTTTCCCACCGAAAATCCTCTGGGTTACTGGGTCTTGAGGATGGATCACTGGCCAGAGCTTGCACAGTATGCAATTGAGCTACTGGCCTGTCCTGCATCCAGCGTTCTTTCGGAACGCACATTCAGTGCTGCTGGAGGCGTGGTAACCGATCACAGGGTGCGTCTGTCCACCGACTCGGTCGATCGGCTGACCTTCATAAAAATGAATCAGTCTTGGATCACCACCAGCTACCAAGCACCTGATGCTGATGTAACCGAATAATTTTTTTTGAAATCTCAGATCCCTTCAAAGACTACCTATGCTGATGCTGAGTGACTATCCCTGAGTAATTATCCTCTTCCTCCTATATCATCACGCTGATAGCTTGTAAGAACATTTTTGGTTCTGGGCGCCACCACCAGTGCCTAAGGCACAATTTTTCAGCCCCTGTTTAACAGGGGTGTGTAATTACAATTTTTGATGTAATACTTTGCAGCAGGGCTCGTTCCTGCATTCCAACTAGAGTGTCTGTGAGGGGTTGCAGTGTTGTGGCACCAGCACCAGTGCCTAAGGCCCAATTTTTCTGCCCCTGTCTAACAGGGGCGTGTAATTACAATTTTTGATGCAATACTTTGCAGCAGGGCTCGTTCCTGCGTTCCAACTAGAGTGTCTGTGAGGGGTTGCAGTGTTGTGGCACCAGCACCAGTGCCTAAGGCCCAATTTTTCTGCCCCTGTCTAACAGGGGCGTGTAATTACAATTTTTGATGCAATACTTTGCAGCAGGGCTCATTCCTGCGTTCCAACTAGAGTGTCTGTGAGGGGTTGCAGTGTTGTGGCACCAGCACCAGTGCCTAAGGCCCAATTTTTCTGCCCCTGTTTAACAGGGGCGTGTAATTACAATTTTTGATGCAATACTTTGCAGCAGGGCTCGTTCCTGCGTTCCAACTAGAGTGTCTGTGAGGGGTTGCAGTGTTGTGGCACCAGCACCAGTGCCTAAGGCCTAATTTTTCAGCTCCTGTTCAACAGGGGCATGTAATTACAATTCTTGATCTAATATTTCACAGCAGGGCCCTGTGAGGGCTTACAGTGTTGTGGCCACTGCAACACCTAAGGCCCAAATTTCTGCTGAGTATATAGGGCAGGACCCTACTTTCAAACATCTAACTTACAAACGACTCCTACTTGCAAACGGAAGGAGACAACAGGAAGTAAGATGAAATCTACCCCTAGGAAGGGAAATTCTCTCCTGTAAGAGTTAATATGGGAAAACAATTTCTCCTTTCCACTGATGCTTTCCAATCCTTGTTCCACAAAAAAACCCAAATTTTCAAAAAACATTTTTCATTGGGACAAAAAGTGAGGTGAAATCTTCTGAAGAGGAGGAAAGACAGCAAAACAAATGTCACAGGGGTGATAACCCTTCCCTATGTTTTCCAAAAAGCTTAAAAAAGATTTTTTGGCTGGAGCTAAACACGTTAAAAATGTACCCGTTCAAAATTACAAAGAGATTCTACTTAACAACAAACCTACAGTCCCTGTCTTGTTTGCACCTCCTGTATACTGCTGTTCAGAGTATATAGGGCCTTTCCTTATTTTAATTTGGGTGCGGGGTTCCCCTTAATATCCATACAAGACCCAAAGGGCCTGGTAATGGACTGGGGGGGTACCCATGCCGTTTGTCTCACTGATTTTCATCCATATTGCCATGACCCGACATGACATTAAACCCGCAAGCAGTTTTAAATGAGATTTTTTCCTTTAAAAATGACATTTGGTGCAGGGACTGTTCTAAACACGGGAAACACGCGCCACTTTACAGGCATACTATAGACACCCCCCAGGTATGATATTTAAAGGAATATTTCACTTTTTTTTTCTTACTTTAAGCATCATTAAAATCACTGCTCCCGAAAAAACGG